>NW_023591289.1:395496-920496 GCF_014843425.1 Jatropha curcas | reverse complement strand
ATATATGAGTATTCAAACACAAAATATATATTAATTACTAGTTAGGGTTAGAGTTAAAATATTCTATTAAACTACATAGTTTAGAATTAAATATAAATTTTCTTAAAAAATATGAAGAATTAAAGATATTTTATATTCAATTACTAGTTAGGTGTAGAGTTTAACATAATTCGTAGTTAAATAACATAGTTAGAATTAATATAAATTTTCTAAAAAAATTAATGAAGAATTTAAATTGATATTTTATTATATTATGCTTTAATTTTTTATTTTAACGGTTAAAATATTCTATTAAACTACATAGTTTAGAATTAAATATAAATTTTCTTAAAAAATATGAAGAATTAAAGATATTTTATTATAATCTTTAATTTTTTATTTTAAAATATATAATTATAAATTAAATAATAATAAAATAACGTATATGGATTGGAATATGAATTTTTATTTTTAGTTTCCATTCCATATTTCATATACCAATATTTTAAAAAATAATTTTTATTTTAAATTTCATATTCTAAAATTTCATTCAAAATTAATATTTGGCTCTATTTGAATTGGAATATTTCGATGTAAGTTACACCCTTAGCTATTTGAGTGCTTCCTTTCTTTGGGCTTGAAAGGTTGTAATTTAGGCCCAAAAACAGACCATGTTGAGTCGAACAATCCAAGTCCATATAAAATTTAGCAGTTAACCTTTGAGTTGAAATTCAAGGTCTACAATCTATAGAATTTTGTGGAATTCGCTTATACCAACGTAAAAAATTTAGATATGATCTAAAAGAATGCTACTAATTTTAAGGTATAATGAGATTGTTGGTCTTAAAAACCTTGAGCTAGCAAATCACTTTTTCTTTTTCTTTTTTTTTAATTTTCTTCTTCCATATTCAATTTTGAAGGAGAAAATTTATTTCATATATTACTTTTTTCTTTAAATATTTCCTTTCCTCCTCAAATTGTCACCAAACACAGCACAGGAGTTGAAACATTTTTGTTAAAATCTTAAAAAAAAAAAAAAAAAAAAGATAATGGAATTATGGAAACTATAAATATCGGAGCGTGAAAGATACGTTTGGAACATTCTATTTAGAGAGAGAAAAAGAAGTAATAAAAGGAAGATCGGACCCAGCAAGAGGGTGTTGATCTTTTTGGATTGGAAGGCCCATCCGCGAAATGCGGCGACCGGATAAACGTGGGTCCCACATCCATCGAGGCCTCAGCTCTGCTCACCACCACCGCCTCTCTTGCTTTTCTCTTTCTTTCAAGTGGCTACCACGTGTCGCGGCCAGGATAACCACGGTGTTTCAAAACATTTCGAGAAAGTGGAAACGGATAAGAGGATCTGGTGGTGGGGTCCACACAGATCGGATGGTTAGTTTCTGAAGTTGCTGTGGCCCTGTGGGGACATGACATGCCATACCATCCGCGTTATTTCTCTTTTTCTTTTTTTTTTTTTTAGTAAATATCTTTTTTTCTCTCCGTCCAAAAAATGACGGCAGAAGGATCAGAATTACAACCGAACCATTCTTTAACAAGAAAGCAGCTACGGCCGACGGAGTTAGTTTCTTCTGTTAGCGTTATAGAGCTCAGCAAGATGACGCGTGTCACTGGTGCCCGTACAGTAGTGACTTGGTTGGTGGACGTGGAAAATGGACCCACGAACAAAGGGAAGAAAAGAGTTGCGTCTCCAAGTCTGCAATTTTATCATGCAAGGACCCACTTTTCTTTTCAACAATATCACCATCCTGCCATTGCTTATCAAAATACGGAATTTACAACCATTAACAGTGGCTTAAACAGTAAGGTAGCTTGATGATTCCTCATAAAATTAGTCTTATATTGGAAATAATGTAATGTAATTAAAGGTAATTCTTTTAGTGTATACTACAAGTGTCCTTAGTCCATTAAATTAAATCTAATCTATACAAAGATTAAATACTCGATATTTTATTTAAAAGACATGAGTTATTTTCGCTCAAATTAATTCTCGCTGATTAATTAAATATATTTTTAATATAATTTAATTATATTATATGTTGGATTGACTTATATATTAACTTAAAAATATAAAATAGAGCATTCTTGTACGAAAATTGGGATGAAGTTCAATAATTAAAAAAAGCTCACATGGGTGAGATTAGCCAATACAAGGCTAAGCTTATAATATCAGGAATATGATTTGTCTAGCCCAATAGAGAAACAATCAAAATGAAATGAAGACATTTGACTCGTACGACTGACGCTTGTAAATATAAGTATATGTACATTTTATTGAATTTTCTGGTATTTATTAGTATTGACCATTCTTGAAAGGGAAGCATTGGGTCTGCAGTTTTTGTTTCGTAATATCCATTTGCGGAACAATCAAATGTATAATGATGTTGAAATAGAACATCAAATCTTTTGGGCACGGACGACTTGATTTGTCTTTGATGGAATGGTCCCGTTCGTCCTCCGAGTCATGTCACTCATCACGTGGGGAGGAGGGGAAGCCAGGGTGAAAAGAGACTTTTTATTTTATTATCATTTTTTAAGTGCCCTTTTTCTTCTACAAAGTCGATGTTACGTCGTAACTTTGCGATTATTGTTTTTTTTTTTTTAATGACAAAGTAAGAATTGCCTTTTTCCCACAACTCTTACGACTCGAATCCCTCAAAAAAAAAAAAAAAAAAAAATCTACAAATGTTCGATGTTTACGTCGTTAACTTTGCCGATTATTTTTTTTTTTTTTTTTTAATAGACAGAAGTAAAAATCTGCCTTTTTCCCACAAACTCTTAACGGGTTACTCTGAATATCCCTCAAAAAAATTAAAAAAATATAAATAAATGAAGTTGTTTTGATTAATTAAAAAAAAAAAAAAAAAAAAAAATGAAGTTGTTTGAATTAATTGGAATTTGAATTATGACATTTAAATATTCTTTCTATATATGTATTAAATTGTTTGATTTAATTATAAACAGTCTATTGTCTATCTTAAATTGATAAATTATATCAATTCAGATGACTTTTTTTTTTTATTTATTTATTTCATGAAATATGAATTTTCTGTGAATTTCAAAATCTTTAAAAATTTCAAATCTATTAAAAAATATCTATATTTGTCCACTAAATTAATCCTATGGGCTATATCGGTGGCAAAGAACCTCTCTTTCGATAGAATATGGGTGGAATCAGACTGTTTGCAAATTGTTCAAATGTTTGCCTCTAAAAAGCTCCCACAAACAGAGATGGGAACTCATCTATGGACAACCAAGTCACTGGCTTCCCTTTTTTCATTGTTTTCTTTTGATTATGTTGGTAGGAACTGTAATAAGCCTGCACATCACCTTCCTAAAGAGGCTGTGGTATTTGGATTGAGAACTGCCCCGGTTCAGTCCAATTTTTGGTGTTTGAAGACTTTGTTTCTCCTTAATAATATTGCTATATTTTCCCTAAAAAATAAGAAAATAATAAGTTAATCTGTATCAAAATACTAATACAAGGAAATATTAAAAAATAAAGTAAAACTTAGAATTTTACTATATATATTAACTAAATTTTATTAATCTGTGTACAATTCAAATATGATAAAAATTAAAAGATGGAAGAGTAATTTTTTTATAAAATATAATCCGAATGGAGTATTTCAGGTTAATCACCATGACTTAAGTCATGAATTCAATCATCTGTAAATACAAAAATATATTCCAAAAGTTACTTCTTCATGTTTAAATTATATTTCACAGTAATATATTTTTGAATGATTTAGCCAAGTTTTGTTATTTTCTTGTCTTAATAACCAACCAAGGTGATAAGGGGAAAAGAAAAGAAAACGTTTCCCATATGAAAACAAGTCAATGTCATCCGACAAAAAATCCGTGATTTGACCATGTTTGCTATATAAAATTTCATGAAATTTATTGTAAATTTTACATTTACCGTGAATCATAAAAAAATATTTATTTCACTCAATTAAATAATTTATTTTTCTAGCACTATTTACTCTCAATTTTCAATAAAACAAAATAATGAATAGCTTTAGGAGTGTTCTTTTTTTTTTTTTTTTTTTTTTTTTTTTTATTTACTCTCAATTTTTCAAATAAAACAAAATAATGAATAAGGCTTTTAGAAAGTGTCTTTTTTTTTTTTTTTTTTTTTTTTTTTTTTTTTTGAATTTTTTTTTTTTTTTTTTTTTTTTTTTTTTGAAGAATAGCTTTAGGAGTGTTAAAATTCACTTTAATTCAATTTTATGAATATATTCATTTAAAATTTTTAAATCAACACGAACTTTGTAGGATATATCTAATTTGTCTATTGTTTAAAAGAATTAATATACTATTAATTATATAATATTTAAATAAATTAAACTATTTTTAACTAAAAAAATTATAAAAAATAGTCAATCATTTTAAAACTCTTCATTGAGCAATAATTAAAATTCAAATTTATTTATTAAAAATATTTTAAGCAAATCTAACAAGTTTGAAATAAGATATCCAAACAACATAACCTCTATTCTCTAATATGTTTATAAAATTAATTTATTGATTTAATTGTGAAATAAATTTCACCTTTAATAATCAAAATCAACCCAAATTATCATTTTTGTAAAATCGTGATTTTATTTCCGGTTCGAATGAGTTTGGACGCTGATTTTATTCAGAGGGCAATTGTGTAAATAAGCATAGAGCACGAGTGGAGTGTGATGTGATGAATGCTCGATAAGACGCGAGAGTCCTATATTATATTTCCCTTAATACTTATCCAGTTGCCAGCTAGGCAGCGGGCGGTCAGCGTCTAAGGGAGCCGTGATGTCTGGGTCACGGCGTCACGCTCGCTGAGTCAAAGTCCTTCTTTTCCTTTTTTTTTTTTTTTTTTTTTTTTTTTTTTTTTTTTTTTTTTTTTCTTCTTTTTATCTCCGTTAATGGAGTTATTGTTTTACCAATAATTTAACTAAATAAGTAAAAACAACAGTTTCATTAAATTAAATGATAAATAGCTTTAATAGATGTAATTTTTTTGGGCGAACAAACTTATCTCTTACCTTATGCTTTTACCAGCTGTCATTTTTTTATTTGAGCTAGCAAGTCATTTTTTTTTTTTTTTTTTTTTCTTCTTTTTACTCCGTTAATATTATGTTTTACAATAATTTAACTAAAAAGTAAAAACACAGTTTTATTAAATTAAATGATAAATATTTAATAGAGTATTTTTTTGGGGAACAAACCTACCTTACCTTACCTTTTACCCAGCTGTCATTTATTAGCACACAGTTCATCTCATCATCCACTTCTTCCATGTTTCTGACAATATAAATTAATTATTTAGTTATATATATATATATAATATAACTGCTAAACAAACAACCCTTTAGTTGGTCCAACATGGACCTGGACTTTATAATGGTAGTCCTTCATTTACTCCAGCTGACTTTCACGTATTCGGGCAATATTCCATTTTGCTCCTTCCTCAGAATTTCGCTTGTAATTGCATTCTGACAAGTGAAAAATGAAATTTGTATATTCACCACATTGAAAAGTTTTTACATTGAAAATTTCAAAAAAAAAAAAAAAATTTATGATTTAATCCTTATCAAAGCCTACATCCACTTCATCGATACCATTTCTTAATCATTAACATTAAAAAAATTAAACCTAAACAAGATGACCCCTAATGCTTCTTATTCATTGGAAGAGAGAGATACAATTAATCAAGTTATTCAAACTAGTAAAGCTTTGTTTGGTGGACTTTTATTTATTTATTTATTTGTTTTTTGTTTTTTCCTTTTCATTACTGTGAAATGGAAAAAATATATATAAAAAGAAGCCTAAAGTATTGGTCCAATTATTTTTCTAAGAAGAAGCTAATTTGCTAACAAAGAGTGGGTGAGTGGATTAAATTAATAAAGAAATAAATAAATAAAAGGTTAAAAATGTGACATTCCACTAGTGCTAGGTTGGAGTTGCATTCATACATATGATTTGGAAGGGCATAAACTCTACATTTGACCTAACTTTGTCTATTGGGGTGTAAAGAAAGAAACCAATGATAGGTATTGCAATTGAGGAAGTTAGTGGAGGAGGATAATGTTATTTATTCATACCTTAAACCACAAAACCAAAACTACCCCTTATCTTCTTTTTTATATACAATTTTCTCACGTGATTTCATTATATCTCTAGCCTATATTGACCTTGGAACCGTGTGTTTATTTTGAAGAAAAAAAAAAAATATATAAAATAATAAAAATGGATCT
This sequence comes from Jatropha curcas, assembly GCF_014843425.1. The sequence continues at coordinate 914,260 of NW_023591289.1, read as the reverse complement.
TGATAATTTCTGTTCCCCTTACCAAGAAAGTGACCAAAATTGACATTGATAGGCTTTAATATAAATGACATTGCCATCCTCCGCTGCCATATTTTTCATTTTCAGTCATGTCAACGAAGACCCACTAACAAACTTTAAGGAAGTCCCATTCCATTAGTTGGTAAGTTCAAGCTAATTTCGCAGTAAGATCGTCTGGATATGATTTGTCCTCTGCCATTATTATCTCCTGTCTTTTGCCATAAATAAGAATAAGAATGAGAAATTTTAAATTTGAGTTCTTTAGTCTATAATATTATTTTAATTAATTAAATTTTTTATAAATAAAAAAATTAATAAATTTATATTTATAATCTTATATTAAAATAAAAAAATTTTAAAAATGAAAATTTTTGCAAATAAACCTTCCTCACCCTTTCTCCGGCAAAACGTTTCTATTTCGACGCCAATTTTCTTGAATGGAAAAAAAAAATCTCCACCCCATCCCAACCTACCCCATAGTCATTCCTAACCGACGTCGTATGCTAGATTAATGATAGGCCTTTTAGTTTCAATATTACATCAAAACGCTATATTATAAGTATTATACAAAAAAAGGATAAACTCGAAAAATAAAAAGGAGAGTAGAGGTTAGTTTGGTAAATGGAAGAGGGAGGAAGTTGAAAACCGGAAACGTGATCCAAAAAGAAAACCAGAGTTAAAATCTAACTGGACTTGATAGTTGGGATAGTTGAGTCGACTCTATCTCTATCCAACACGAATCCGTCTCATATATATACATTTCCTTTTCCCACATTCTCATATTTCCTTTTTTTTCCCTTGTCATTTCACTAACCATTATTTCTTTCTTTTGTTATCTGCTGTTCTCTTTCTCTCCTTCTCTTTTGAAAATCCAACACAGCTTCCATTTCCTATCTCTTTAACAACCTTTTTTGTAGATTTTTTTTTCTCTTCTTTTTTTGTACCTCTTAAACACGCCAAAGACGCCGGATTCTATCCTAACAACACTTATTCAGTCACCGGATAACTAACCTTGAGGTAAGTCTCGAATTTCGCCCGTTGAACCTTATCTTTATCTTATCTTTGATTTTGCTGCTTATTTTCTGTTTGGTTGCCGTGAAAATGCCGGAGATGTAGAGGAGCGACATATTTTCTTTTATTTATTTGAATTGCTGTTCAGTGTTTTTTCGGCAACTAAACTGGGAAAAAGGTTGATCATTTCATACGATATTGGTTTCAATATCGTTTGAGACTTTTATTTGTTTATCAAAGTTATTGAAGATTATCGTTTATCCATTATCAATTATTTTAACGAGTTAAGATCTAGAAATTCAGTTGTATTGTGTGACACGGGCTGTGAATCGCGAGGCTATTATAAATCTGACGTTCTTTATATTGCAAACTTGTTTCATTCCTATTAAAAAAGAAGAAAAGAAAAGAGGGAAAAAAAAAAAGGTTCTGGTTCATAGTTTGGTTTCGAAGCAAATTAAGATTTTCATTAGGAAATATGTTCATACGTTTACTTTCAAAAATTAAAAGTGAATTGAATTGTGTTTCTCCAGTTTGATATGAGTGGATTGACTTGAAATTACCAGTGATAATCAGAATCTAAGAGGAAAATGGAAAAAAAAAAAAAAATTTGAAAAGAGAAGTGGAAAGTTGAGATATGAAATAAGTTGTATTCCGGAAACTATAAGGCCCAATATCTCAATGGAATTTATTTTAAGATTTTGTTATAATGTTCTTTTTCTTTTTTCTTTAATGTCTACAGATATAATCGGCACCAGGCTTAATTGTAACCTTTTTCTATTTGATTTTTTTTTTTTTTTTAAATTTATTTTAATTAGTTTGTTCATAATGTTCTGTTTTTCTTTTTTCTTTAATGTTCCTACAGATATATTATTTCGGCACCTGACCGGGCTTAATTTTGTAACCCTTTTTCCTATTTTGATTTTTTTTTTCTTTTTAATTTGCGCCTCCATCATATATATTAGGTATATATATATGATATATATTGTGTGTGTGGAGGGTAAATTGAAACAAAAGTAAAAATTGATATATATATATATATATATGTGTGTGTGGAGGTAATTGAACAAAATAAAAATTGATACAGTGGAACAACTTTTTTTTTTGATTTAGCAACAACAGCTAAGCTTTAATTCCAAGTTTTTGGTATCAGTTAAAATTGGGATGTTTCAACATTAGACATTTGTATACAAATAATGTGCGGAATACTCTAGATTCCCTTTGTAACTGTAGCCAAAATGAATGGTGTTTTAGGTTTTTAAATCTTTCATGTATGATGATCTCAAAACAATGCGTTGTTCTTTCAATGTGAGCCACAGCTTTACAATGTCAGGGTAAGGTTGTTCATAAATCCGAACTTCTCAGGAACTTCAGTATAGTGCTTTTGGATATGTTTACTTAAGACAGCATTAGAGTGATTCCAATAATGATTGCTAACCTTTTGTTATTCATTGTGAACATATGTAATCAATACAAAACCACCATTACAAGCATCACCAAAAACACTAAATCAACCATTAACGACCTTTATGGGGGTTGCAGAAACCATGCCAATTTTTTATCATTTGTCTCCATTGTCATCGATGCCGTTTGTGTCAGGGCCAGTCTATAGTTGTTGACCACATCTCGACTGCTAGAACCATCCTTTGCTCTGGTCTGGTGCATATCTTAACTGGTTGATGACCCGCAATTGCTAATGCCATCAATATTTTTAGCCATGTACAGCAAACATTTTCGTTCAGTGTTTCAGTTTTTCTTCTCCTTACAGTCCTTCTACTCCTTTTTTTTTTTTTTTTTTTTTTTCTTTTTTTTTTTAAATTGTTTGGACCAGCGTATCTGCACATGGGTCACCCAAATTGTGGACGTTTCCTGTTCAAGTGATTTTAAATTGGAACAACGTTCTGGGCCGCACTTTTCTTTACTTGATTTTCATTTGAGTTATTTTGAAGTTGTTTTTTTTTTTTTTTTTTTTTTAAATTGTTTGGACCAGCTATCTGCACATGGGTCACCCAAATTGTGACGTCCTGTTCAAGTGATTAAATTGAAAACGTTCTGGGCCACTTTTCTTTACTTGATTTTCATTTGAGTTATTTGAATGCTCTCGATTTAATGTCACGGAAATGAAAATATGTACAGTGCTATTATTTGTATTGATCTTATTGTTTGAAGTGGAGATCTTATTGTTTTTCCTATAGGTCTGTGGGTTTTTGGCATTGTTGGGAGTTTGCTATTCTTAAATGAGTGATGGTTTCAAGGTCGTATATGAATTTTCTAGACTTGGCCTCTGGGAACTTGTTGGATATTCCTCAGACTCCAAGGTCTCTTCCTAGAGTGATGACTGTTCCTGGAATTATCTCTGATGCGGATGGTTATGGCTGTAATGATGGTGATTCAGAAGTTAGTTCATCTATTTGTGAGCGGAAAATTATAGTGGCAAATATGTTACCTTTGCATGCTAAGAAGGATACAAATGGCAAATGGTGCTTCAGCCGAGATGAAGATTCACTTCTGTTGCAACTAAAGGATGGTTTTTCTCCTGAAACTGAGGTTATTTATGTGGGGTCTCTGAAGGCTGATATAGATGCTAGTGAGCAGGAAGAAGTTTCCCAAAAACTGCTGGAGGATTTTAATTGTGTTCCTACGTTTCTACCTCAAGACTTACAGAAGAAGTTTTATCTTGGATTCTGTAAACAGCAGTTGTGGCCTATTTTTCACTACATGCTACCTATGTTCCCAGACCATGGTGATCGCTTCGACCGCAATCTTTGGCAGGCCTATGTTTCAGCAAATAAAGTGTTTGCAGACAAGGTCATGGAAATAATCAGTCCAGAGGAAGATTATGTTTGGGTTCATGACTATCACTTAATGCTTCTGCCGACCTTTTTGAGGAAAGGCTACAATCGAGTCAAGCTTGGGTTCTTCCTTCACAGTCCATTTCCTTCATCAGAAATATACAGGACTTTGCCAGTCAGAGATGAAATTCTGAGGGGGCTTCTGAATTGTGATCTAATTGGTTTTCATACATTTGACTATGCACGACACTTTCTCTCATGCTGCAGTAGAATGCTTGGCTTGGACTATGAATCTAAGAGGGGACACATCGGACTTGATTACTTTGGCCGTACAGTGTACATCAAGATATTGCCTGTAGGTATACACATGGGTCGACTTGAATCGGTCATGAATATTCCATCCACATCTGCTAAAGTCCAAGAAATTCAAAAACTGTTTAGTGGGAGAAAAGTGATTCTTGGTATTGATGACATGGACATATTCAAAGGAATCAGTCTGAAATTATTGGCGATGGAACAACTCTTGCAGCAACATCCAGACTTGCAAGGGAAAGTGGTCCTGGTTCAGATTATGAACCCTGCAAGGGGATTAGGGAAGGATGTTCAAGAAGCAAAAAGGGAGACATATTTAACTGCTAAAAGGATCAATGAAGTTTATGGTTCACCAGAATATGAACCAGTGATTCTGATTGACCGTCCTGTTCCTCGTTATGAGAAGACTGCCTATTATGCTTTAGCTGAATGTTGCATAGTGAATGCAGTCAGGGATGGGATGAATTTGGTTCCTTACAAATATATCGTTTGTAGGCAGGGAACCCCATATATGGATGAAGCCATGGGCATAAGATCAGAATCTCCTCGGACAAGCATGCTTGTTGTGTCCGAGTTCATTGGTTGCTCACCTTCTCTAAGTGGAGCAATTAGGGTAAACCCTTGGGACATTGATGCTGTGGCTGATGCCTTGAATTTGGCCATCACAATGCGTGAATCTGAGAAGCAATTGCGCCATGAGAAGCATTACCGTTATGTCAGCACTCACGATGTATCTTATTGGTCACGCAGCTTTATGCAGGATTTAGAGAGAGCTTGCCAAGATCATTATAATAAAAGGTGTTGGGGAATTGGCTTTGGCCTAGGATTCAGAGTTGTGTCTCTTTCTCCTAGCTTTAGAAGGTTATGCATTGATCACATTGTCTCAGTATATAAAAGGACAAATAGAAGAGCAATATTTCTGGACTATGATGGTACTGTAGTGCCTCAAACTTCTATTGTTAAAAGTCCTAGCCCTGAAGTCATCTCTGTTCTGAAAACTCTGTCTAATGATCCCAATAACACTGTGTTTATTGTTAGTGGGAGAGGGAGAAGTTCATTGAGTGAGTGGCTTGAGCCATGTGAGAGATTAGGAATAGCTGCTGAACATGGATACTTCACGAGGTATGTGAATGATTTGGTCTGAGAACAGTTTGTGAAATGGAAATAATCATAAAATGCCAATGCTATTTGTTCTTTGTGTTTCTTTTCAGGTGGAATAAAAACTCTGAATGGGTAACCAACTCTGTTGCTGATGATCTTGATTGGAAAGAGATTGTAGAACCGGTAATGAGACTGTATACAGAAGCAACCGATGGCTCCAGTATAGAGGTGAAGGACAGTGCTTTAGTATGGCACCATCAAGATGCTGACCCAGACTTTGGATCCTGCCAAGCCAAAGAATTGTTGGATCATCTTGAAAATGTCCTTGCAAATGAACCAGCTGTTGTTAAGCGGGGCCAACATATTGTTGAAGTTAAACCACAGGTATAACTGCCCCTGTTAACCCCACCTTCTCCCAACCCTTACTCCTCTCTCTCTCCCTCTCTCTCTCTCTCTCACACACACACACACACACAAACTGATGCATATGCAGATTGCTGGAGAAAAGATCTCATTGACTATATATTTTTAACATGCAGGGAATAAGCAAAGGACTTGTTGCTGAAAAGGTTCTTTCGAATATGGTTAATCATGGGAAGCCACCTGATTTCGTGCTGTGCATTGGTGATGATAAATCAGATGAGGACATGTTTGAGAGTATATTAAGCACAGTTTCTGGTCCAACTTTGCCTTCAGCTCCAGATATCTTCGCCTGCACTGTTGGGCAGAAGCCAAGCAAGGCTAAGTATTATCTTGACGATACTGTTGATGTTGTGAAATTGCTTCAAGGCCTTGCAATTGCTTCCTCCCCGAAGCCCAAGTATGTGGAACAAAGTTTGGTTTCTTTTGAGAGTGCTATTTGAATAAACTGGTACATTCCACATACTGACTGTCATTTTGATTTGATGGTCTTCAACTAATGAATCAAGAAAATTTTTTTGGCTATTGATCTTAACTTGGTCTGCTTCTGCTTCATGCAAATCTGGTCCTTCTCGAAATGGATTGCATTTTGGGTAGGTGAAAGGTAGATTACCGGAGGCAGGGACTGACAGTTCTTATTCTTGTATATGGTGAGATAATTCTTACGGACATTTACAGCGACTCATTTTTCCACCTCTACTATTTTTGGGTATTTTATCCAGAATAGGAGGCACCATTAACATGTATTTATACATTTAATGTTACCGCACACGAATTATCAAATTTGATCTTCCAATTTCGCATATTGTATATAGTTTATATAAAGTTCTCCGTGATTTTCAATAGTAAAGTGGTTGCTTCTTGAATCTCAGCAAGCGATAGCCTTTTAAATCATTTTGATTAATTAAGTTAGATTCGAGTAATGCTCACACAGGGATGATGATTATACTTAAAACGCTCGAATTCGAGACGTTAGTTAAGGAAAAAGGGTATTCCAAAGTATTCCAACCATCCCATCTAAATCAACCTTGGTAAAGTGCATTAAGTGTTAGAAGACTGCATACTTCTCTGGGCTTCGCTGACGCCCTTCTCGTTGGTTGTTGCTGAAAATAAAATAGCCTTGAAGATATGAATGCAAGATTCGCTTGCAAGGAAAAGATTTTAGAAATCTATAACGAATTAACAAGTAGATGAGCTGAGCAGAGCATGAATAGGATTAGGATAAGGCATTTGTGGGATCAAGTGTTGGTTTTAGAATTGGCCAAAGTTGATCATCATTAGAATAATTGGTGGCCCATTAACTTTAGGTTTTCATTCACCTAAAACCATTATTCTCTTTTCTGCTAAATGCAACAAACATATTTTAATTATTTCAGGAAAATTTGGTATTTTCATGCCTTTCTAAGGAAAGTTATTTTGTCGTGTACATTACATATGGGTGTGCGTTGGGCTAATCGCTAGTTTGAAAGGGAAGAGCTGTGCTTCTCCAATTGATTCAAGTGCCATTATTAAATTTGCCAATTTCATGAAGACTGTGGTTAGGTTGGAGTTGGCCGACACAACAAAAAGAAAGCCCAGCCAGCCAAGACCATTTGTCATCAGAAAGTGGACCAATTTAGAGCTCAAGCCAGGACAAATGGGTTAACCAGCCCATATTAGCCTCCCAAATATTTTCTGCTTTCTACTTCTCAGTTGTCAGTCTTCTTGGCCCAGAGGATAAAATGTTCCCCTGCCTTTAGGATATATGTCCCTCCTTCCCTAGGGAACATTTATTTTTTCACACCATCTATGCCCACAAGCCAATCTGAGATACCCTCGGGACTTAGGACCACTCAACCATAAGTTTTTCATTTTTATTTTATTTTTTATGTGTACAACTAGCTAAATGAGTTTACATTTGACTCATTAACACTAATTAATTTTATGATAATTTTATATGAATCCTACAATAAGGTGTCAGCTTATAACCTTTCCTTACTTTATTAACCTTGCATTATTTAACAACTATACATGTCATAATAAATGTCATGTATGTCACAACACAATAGATCTACAACTACAAGTTTGGCCTATTTCACTTACATGTGACTACCTACCTCACTTCTTAATGATTTCCTCCTCCTCTCTCTCTCTCTCTCTCTCTCTCTCTCTCTCTCTATCTCTAATTATGGTATAATAGAATCATTTCCAAAAAAAAAAAAATGGTATAATAAAAAGTAAAATTATGCCTTTTCAGCCTTTGTTACAAGAGAAAGTTAGCCCATAAACTGCCTTTGTTATTGAGAATCTTGTGAAACTCATAATAGATTTTTTTTTTTTTTTTCAAAAGGTACTAATTATAGTACAAAATATATGGTTTATTGTTGTGATAAAGCATATCAAACTATTAAGAGGGCAAAAATTATATTATAAATTAATGAGTAGAAGTGTCACCTGATACCTATTTACAGGAATTTGGAAAATCCATTTTATCCCAAATTAAATTTTATTATAAGAATCAGTTTGTTTTCCACTTATTAATGAGAATTAAAATATAAATATTTTTTTTTCCTCTTATCTTTAATACTAAAAAAATTATTAGAACAACAGTAATAAGGCGACAAGCAATTTGAAAAAAAAATGTTTTGAGGAAGCAAAAATAAAGAGGAATTAGCTGGAACCCATTAAAGGCATGTATGTATGAACACACAGCGAGAATGTAGGTGAGAGTTGAGGAATGAATGTAACCCTGCTAAATTTGTGATTGTTGCTTGTTAGTTGTTTACTCGATTATAACATAAAAACTCAGAAAAAGTTGAGGTATTTAAGCCTAAAAATCACATAACATAACAATTAATAAAGCATATGAGTCTCTCTCCCTCTCTCTCTTCCTCTGCACTTCCCCACTGTGCCACACTGCCACTGACCTCACTTGCTTTTTGCTGTTCCTTTTCTCGCTCTTCTTTGTCTTTTTCACCTTTCCTATCCTCCATTCTCACTCTCTACTGAGCTACTCTCAAAATTATACTCCCTAGTCCCTTCTTCCTCTTCTTCTTCGGTTACTTTTTTTTTTAGAGAAAAAGGACACACTGTTTTTGAGAATCTTTCTTTAGTCCCATTTCATATCAAAGCTAACTTTTTGACTGAAACCCGGATAAGAAATAGGGTTTCTTGCAAATGCCTACAGCTTGAATCTTTTGTTTTTTTTTTTTTTTGGGTTTTTCTTCTGTGTTGAAGCAATGGGTGTAATGGGCAAGGATGTGTTGGTTTTGTTTCTTATGATCTTGCTGTTATTTGGAGATGTCTCTTCGGCTCCTAGTACTGCTTCCCCTGCAAGTAAGTGTGTGTATATAAGCTTCGAAGCTACTTTACTTGATCTGTTTTTTGTTTACTAGCTTCTTGCTTGACTGTAGCGGGTTTTTTTTTTTTTTTTTTTTTTTTTTTCTGCTTCCCCCTGCAAGTAAAGTGTGTGAATATAAGCTTCGAGCAGACCTTTACTTGATCCTTCTCGTTTTTTGCTTTTACTAGCTTCTTGCTTGACTGTAGCGGGGTTTTTTTTTTTTTTTTTTTTTTTTTTTTATGCAGAGATGTTAGTGGGTACTTCTCAAATGCGCTGTATCTGCTTTTTCATGAAATGCGTTGTGGTTCTCCAGCCACAACTTAAAAAACAGGTTATTGCATCTCTGATTCTCAGTTCACCTTCATTTTCCTTTTCTTTTTTATATTCTTTATTTTTTCTTAGCTTTTTATTGTTGGTGATTTTAACTCTTTATCTTGTGTGCTTGGAAATTCGGTATCTGATTATGTGGATTTATGAAACATTGGTGTGCGGGGTTTTTTTTTTTTTTTTTTTTTTTTTGCAGAGATTGTTAGTGGGTACTTCTCAAATGCTGTATCTGCTTTCATGAAATGGTTGTGGTCTCTCAAAGCCACAACTAAAACAGGTTTTGATCTCTGATTCAGTCACCCTCATTTTCCCTTCTTTTTTATATTCTTTATTTTCTTTCTTAGCTTTTTATTTTGTGGTGTTTAACTCTTTATCTTGTGTGCTTGGAAATTGGTATCTGATATGTGGTTTATGAAATTGGTGTGCGCAGCGATAACTGGCCGTCCGACGATGAAGTTTGAGAGTGGGTATACTGTGGAGACCGTGTTTGATGGAAGCAAGCTCGGGATTGAGCCTTACTCTGTGGAGGTGTTGCCTGGTGGAGAGCTTCTAATTTTGGACTCTGCTAACAGTAACATTTACAGGATATCTTCCTCCCTGTCTCTATGTAAGTGGGTTTTAGCAATTGCCTGGATATTGATGGGTTGACCGTTTTGTTGAATAACTATTTCTAGAATTCTAGTTTGGTTGGCGCTATCATTCTATTATACGATTTTGTAAACTTTTTGCCTCTACCAAATGTCCTTTTGTCAAAACTTTATTGGGTATAATTGGTCTGAATTGTATTAAAATCACAATCAAATTCAGCTTTTATAAAACCATAAGCAACTTCAATTTACTTGAGCTTACTTCTAGTAGATTGCCTAAGTTGGTGATTAGGTATTTGAGAAAGATATTCATTATTTAGCAGTTTGAGTTAGCTTTCATCTGATTTTATGCTTACAATGTTGATTCAAGGGCTTTAAGTTGTCTATGACTGTATGCAATTTTGTGTTTGAAGCCAGTTGTATCAAGTGGCAAGCATTACATAAAATATGTTTTAATTGTGCTCTAGGTAGATCAGATCCATAGAATGAATCTGGAAATAAAATATTGTTTATTTCTGCACCTTTTTGAAGCCTGTTATCTCATGTGGTAGGCTTTTGTGTGTAAATCAAATATGCTTTCATTTGTATTCTATCTGGTCATGGAAAGACTGGATCTACATAATTTTCCATTGAAGATAAAATATCAGTACTCTTGGCTAATTAAAAATGTTATGGCTCTTCAAGTGCTATGTTTTCCTATTTTCCTCTTGGAAATTGAAATACATTTTTTAGAGAATCCTCCAAATGGCAACTATCCGTATCCTCGTGCAGGATATAGCTGGTTTTTCTTTCAATAATATTTGTTTATCTGTGTACTTTAGGCTTTATTCACTATTATAATGGGGGAAAAAAGGCAGAGATGGTTGAGAAATAAATGCTTGCACACAGTTTATTTATATTGTGTGAAATACTTTGCACATCTTTCTAGCATTATGCAGGATTAGAAATTAAGCATGGTACAAATAGTTAAGGTATATTGCATCTTTGTTGCCAGTTGCTGTGTGTAAACTTACTTAAAGCAAGTATAACCTTAACATACGGCAATAATGTTCTACTTCTATCGAATTCAGCTGTTCTAAAATCTAACACCAACAAACAAATGTTATTCATGCATACATCTGCTTCATTTCTTCATATGTATTAAACATAACAATTCCAGTCAATTGAGCTTGTGGTTTTAAGATTTACCAAGATTTGTTAGATGTCTCATGTTATTCTATTCATGAAACATCATTTTTCATGTCTGACACAAATAAAGATTTTGTTCTGCATATTCTTTTCTTTCTTTCCTTATTCCATATAATTTTATCTACTAAATCATGCTGCAGACAGCAGGCCTAAGTTGGTTGCTGGATCGCCTGAAGGATACTCTGGACATGTAGATGGGAAGCTCAGAGAGGCAAGAATGAACCATCCAAAGGGGCTTACAGTAGATGATAGAGGAAATATTTACATTGCAGACACCATGAACATGGCAATCAGGAAGATAAGTGATGCAGGTAACTGCTATGTGTTTCAAATCCCATAGAAAATGTAACTGGGGCTTTATTGCAATTTTAGATTCAAGTCTAGATTTGTCTCTGCATCATTGTTTGATATAGATTTTTATAATCATGATAGGTTGATATTGCTGTTGGGTTTTTAAAGTTTGAAAAGAAGATACTTATGCTGATATGATTGGAAATCTTCTTGTAGGGGTGACAACAATTGCAGGAGGGAAATGGGGACGTGGAGGGGGCCATGTAGATGGAGCAAGTGAAGATGCAAAGTTTTCTAATGATTTTGATGTGGTTTACATTGGAAGCAGTTGCTCTCTTCTTGTTATAGACAGAGGAAACCGAGCTATCAGAGAGATCCAACTCCATTTTGATGACTGTGCTTATCAATATGGAACTGGCTTTCCCTTTGGTAAGTAGATCTTTTCTATTGCAATTTAATCTTCTAGTATTTGCTTATTACAATATATTTTTTTAGGTAATTATTTTGTTATTACAGGAATTGCTGTGCTTGTAGCAGCTGGTTTCTTTGGTTACATGCTGGCTTTGCTGCAACGTAGAGTGGGAACAATTGTTTTCTCTCAGAATGTAAGTGTTTACTTTTTGCCAATCATTCGTTCATTCTCAGCCATTCCATGGCATGAAATAATCATCAATGCAGGATTTTCATACTTGCGTATGTTTTTCCATTTCATTTTTTCAACTTGTACATGTGTGCTTTTTTTTTTTTTACACTGTTTTGGCGATTGCATTAGTAGCTTTCAAAAACACAGCTCTCATGCCTGTGTCAAAACAAAGTGGGAACAGGCAAATAAACTTGAAACGAGAGTTCTAGCCAGTTTTCATGGAGTATTTCCTCAAAGGCTGGCTAGTCTTCATTCACGTCATTGCTATGCATTGCCGAGTTGCAATGGTAGTTCAAATGTGTACTCTCTGAACTAGCAAAAATAACTTGGTGTTCGCTGCTATAGTTTTGGCATTTTCTATTGCTCGAGTCTAACAAAGCAAATGCTCTCAATCTTCTGCCATCTGAAGGATCAGGATGCAATCAGCAACACAGGAAGTCCATATCAGAAGCCCCTTAAATCAGTCAGGCGACCTTTAATTCCGACCGAGGATGACCTGGAGAAGCATGAAGAAGGTTTCTTTGGATCCCTTGGCAAGCTTTTTGCCAATGCTTGGGCATCTGTCGTTGAAATTTTGGGAGGAATAGTTCCTGGTCAGAAAAAGAAGCCGCTGAGCTATCAATATCAAAACCAGCAACAGAAGCACTCAAACTCTTGGCCTATGCAGGACAGCTTTGTGATACCTGATGAAGATGAGCCTCCTCCTACCATTGAAACAAGAACACCAACACCGAGGAAAACTTACCCATTCATGTCCAAGGATGCAGAAAAGATGCAGCAATGGAGGCAAGGGCGTGCTTTCTATAGTGGGTGGGATGATGACCATCAACAGCAGCAACAGAAACAGCAGCAGCATCACCGGTATCAATCTACTACCCCACACACATACTATGAGCAGAGTTATGAGAAAACCAAGGAAATTGTGTTTGGTGCAGTTCAAGAACAAGATGGGAGACGTGAAGCTGCAGTGATTAAGCCTGTTGATTATGCAAATCCCATTTATAATCACCAGAGCATTCGCTCTCGAACCCATTCTATGGGTTATAGTAATGGGTATTGAATTATTAATCATATACAAGGATATTTTTGGATTTGGCATTGATAATGTTAGTCCTTGAAATTTTAGGATATACTTAGTGTCAAGATTTATTATGAGAGAATGAAATATTTGTGGGAGCTGGCTTAGTGCCTTGAAATGAAAAGTCAAAATATTGTTAACCTATTGCATAACATGGCGCTTCTATAAAAATGGTCGAGGAAATGAAGCAATCCCTTTTCCCCTTTTCAGATTCTCTGTTTCTGAATTCTGATGTCCGCACTTATCTTAATTGCACGAAATTACGTTCTTGACTTGAGTTTTTTTATTATTTAAATTTGTTTTGCCCTTTGCAGGGGCAGAAGCAGAAGCGATTCTGTGTTGAACGTCGCAGACTTACCTAATTAATTAGTTGGGTATTGAATAATTTCATCCATAAATGCAACAAAGCGAAAAAGAAGGAAAACATATTAAATTCAAGTCCGGAGTCTAATTGATTTCGTAACAATGGGAGAGTTTCCTCGACCAGAGAGAAAAAGAGTTTTGAGTAAAGAACTCACTTTCTTTCTCATAATTATAAAAAAAGTATATCACATGAGCAAGACTATTCCATTATGCCCTCTATAAGAGGATTCCATGCGGATAAACTAGCTCCATCTATTTCATTTCAACAAGTAATTTTTGCATCCATTAATATTTCTAATTAGCAGCTATTGGAACCTGAAGGAAAAATGAAAACAGACACATAAACTAAACCTCTCAGTTGAGGATAATATCTCAAATTCTCAATCCAGGGCGACAACCATGTTAACATAGGCACGAGTCCTTAACAAACAAACAAAAAAAGGAAATATAAACATGCAGAATTCACTAGCTAGCTACTTCATCTCCTCTTGACTAAGCCCACACTCCCTATCATCGACTCATCCAGTGGAGTTGTTTCTTCAGCCACCATGGCAAATCCTATTATATTTGCTTGTATCATAGTATCTATCCTCCTTTGGCTGCCCAACAAAACATCGCTTTTTAACTGATCATGTTCTTCTTGCTTGAAGATGTCATTCTTTGAATTTGGCAATTGCATGGGACTGCTAAAACTTATCAAGTCTTTCAATTCATCACCGGATAGTTGTGGCTTCTTCACCTCAAAACTATTTACATCAGAATCAAGCAAAGATACAAAGCCCTTACTCAAAGTTTGAGAATCTATTCCCTTGCTTGAAGTTTGTAAACCTACAGTGTTGATCCTAAGCATAAGTTGCAAATGAGACAGGCTCAGCCATAAGAGCCTCCTTATTAGTTCATAAAGCTTGGTGTTAGCAACTGCGCTTCTGATGTCGAAGCAAAGCATCAGTATTGGCTTCACCAGCTTGATTGGGCGGATTTTCCATGTCTTGCTGGAATAAAGGGGACGGGAGCCTTCCTGTCTATAAATTTAGGTTAGAAAAGGTGCAAGCATTCCATTAATCTGGAGAAATATGATATGAACACATAGAGACTTACATGAGAGGTAATATAAGGGCGAGTCACAAACCCAATGACGATCCCAAGTAAACATGAGAGGATCAGTCCTAAAACCCAAAACGAAACTGCTCTCAGTGCTGCAATTTCAAATAAAAGATTAGGTCAATTATCCACATGCATCATCAGGAATACTGCTTAGGACTGTCTCATGGTCCTTCCCTCTAACAAGGGAGTGAATCCCACTTGATGGTAGTGGTAATCATAATTAATGTAATAATGGAAAGATCAAGGGATAATCCTATTTATAATTCTTCCAATATAGCATAATGAATTTCGGCAAGGAATTGACCTTTCTTGAAACATAGAGAAATAACCAATAAAAATGCATTTTGAGGCTTCACATATTCAATAGAGAAATTTTAATTTACATTCCTTTGAAAGAAAAAAATTGAAAGCAATTAACAGAGGCTCAAAGTCAAAATGCTGATGCCTAGTCAAACATACGCTAATTATATCATAAAAGCATGGGATAACAAGCTCCATAAGTGTGATGTGAGGACTCTAGCAGACAGTACGGTTGGGTCTAGATATTCCACCATCTCTGGTCCCTCTCACTATTACTGTATTGTATACTATACACTAAAGCTAAATCCAGCCATGAATTACCTTCTATCAAGAAATAACAACATAATCCAGACGAAACAGACCATGAAAGCCAAGATGGTTAAAATCCTTCGGAATCAACCATGTTTGACTTACTAGATATCAGGCTAACCTCAAAAGATGACCCTGAAGTGACATTTTATAAGATGATCATAGGTTAAATATCCAATTAGATGTGCTTGTATTGTGATAAGTTTAATTTCAAATCGAAAAGCTAATGTTCTTATAGACTTACAGCAGACGAACCCAAAAAAGGATATGCATAACCCACTACCCACAATCCATTCAACAACTCACCAGATTGAGAGTGTCTATAACAATCCTCTCGTTTAAGACCAATCTGGCGAACCAATTGATTCCCATGATCTGAAATCAGCAAAGCACATTCTTCAGGAACAAAAGCCACCTCAAAATCACTAGAGAATGAAGCATTTTGTGCAGGACCATCCTTATGGCCCACTCCCTTGGAGTACCCTCCAGCGATGGTAGTCACGCCTAGAAGTAAAACACAAAGAACAGTTGTAGGAGTGAATACTAGCAGCAGCAACAGAACGACACGCATAAACAAACTGTCGTGTAAAAGTTTTGGATGATCAAAACCAATATACCTGAGTTGCTTATCTTTCTTATGGTGCCGTTAATCCTATCAGCAACATAAATATTGCCTTTAAAATCAACTGTAAAGCTCCTTGGCTTATTGAACCGAGCAGAACCGAGTGCCCCATCGGATAACCCGGCAACCCCATCTCCGGATAAGCGCTTGAACCCACTACCTGCAAATTTCGATAAAAAAGAAAAACAAATATTAAAAAATCAAACCCCAAACAAGCTATGAAAAGCTATTTTTAGATGCAATTACTCTGAGAAATGGGGATTGATACGGTGTAGAAGACACTATTGGAAGAATCAAGAATTATAAGATCGGAAGATCCAGGTCGAGAGAGGACAGCGTGAGGATTTATTTTTAGTTGGTGACCGTCGATCACAGTGGTTACAGTGTAGCCGTCTTCTAGTATAAGTTCCGCTGAAAGTGAAAGAAAATCTCGTCAAAAAACATACTTTCAAAACCAAAGTAAAGAATAAAAAATAAGAGAAGGGTTAGGTTTCATATTTTACCATCTATTGAAACTACATTAAGAAGAACGGTGAAGAAGAAGACGACGACAAGAGAGAGTGAGAAGGGATGAGAAGCCATAAAAGTTGGAAGGAGAAGATTAATAATGGTGAATCAGACAGCGATTGCTTTAGGATCGGAGAGCATAACTGCACAAGGCCATCCTGCAATGATTTAAACCGAAGTCGTAGAGGCGAAGTGGAGGTGGTGGCCTGCCGAAAGTACGATGCGTGGTGAAAAGTAATTGGAGGAGATGGTATTTGTGCGGGTATTTTTTGTTTTTTTGTTTTTTTTTTTTTTTGGAATATTAACGGTGTCGTTTTTCATGGCTTCGTATCGAAGTTTTCAGACCGGACTGGCTGAAAGTAGAGAGTGAGGACTGAGGAGTAGACGAGATTTGGTTCAATTGTTCATGCGGATTGTAGTAGGTTTTTGGTAAAATTTTTAATTAATTTTATAGTTTTTTTTAGAATAATATTTTTTTATTTGATTTGTATTTATATAATATTTGGCATTTATTAACTTCATAATTATTAATAAAAAATTTTTAAAGTAATATTCCATGCGGATCTTGTAGTAGGTTTTTGAGTAAAATTTTTAATTTAATTTATAGTTTTTTTTAGATAATATTTTTTATTTGATTTTGTATTTAATAATATTTGGGCATTTATTTAACTTATAATTATTAATAAAAAATTATTTAAAGTTACATATTAATATTTTTTACATTAATTTTATTTATATTTATTAAAAAATAATAATTTTTATTAAATATTATTTAAAAAAATAATTAACTTTTTATTTATATAATATATTAAATAAAAATTGATGTTTTTATCTTAAAAATTTAAAAATACATATATACATTATATATCATCACAGTAATATAAGCATAAAGAATATTTTAATCAAAATGAGGTAATTGAGTGGCAAAAAGTACTCGCGGGGTTGATACTCTAGCTTAGGTAATGGGTTCAACTGGGGATTAGTCAGTTTGTGAACCTTTAAAATAGATACGAGCTTAGATATCTCGTCCAATGATAAGCATGAACTTTGAAAAATTTTTTTTTTCAAATTTTGCCAATTAATATTTTTAATTTTCAACCATGGATTTCATTCAAAATTCGATTAAATAATCAAGTGATGGAGTTTCGGAAGTGAAGAAACTTATTTGACAAACCTTAGACGATGCAAGTTGTTGCTCATTGAATGTTCATCAAAAGTCCGTTAATTATATTGTCGTACTAAATTCTTTCAAGCAAGGTGGGTGTGAGTTGGCATGTCGTGGGCAATTAATGGCCAAATAAGCAATAAACTAATGGACTATGGACGAAGTTTATAATTGACAATAAAAAATAAGTGTGAGGTAATAATCGACAAAATTCAGAGTATTTTTCAAAATTCAAGTTTTGTTTTTATATAATTTAGCCTAATTACAGTTAATATTTTTAAGTAATTGTTATTAAAAATTTACCAAAACAGGAACATTTATCTGCTAACTACTATTAATTATTAAGTACTATTAGTATTCGAATTCGTGAGAAAATCTAGAAAACTAACCAACCACACTGGTTGACAAATATTTTTATTTATTTAATCTACTAAGATATTATAAAATATATACATAAACATTAATGCAAATAAACATTTATAACAAACAATTAACATGAAAATATAATTATTTTTTAAAATTCTATTATGCATAACTATATTAAATCCACAAATTTTTAATTTTATACACTGAAAATTTTATCTAATGGCATTAATAAAGAAAAATAAAATTCATAGCATTCGTAATTGTCCTAGCTAGAAAAATATGTACCATGTGCATTTTTCTTGAATCGGGTTAAAAGTTCGGTAAATTCATAGTTTTTAAAATTTTGTTAGTCTTTCTCGATAGAACTTGTGATTAACAACAAAAGTAAGTTCGTTTATTCCCAGTCTTCTGTTTCTCTTGATTAATCTCATTCTCTTTTTTTTTTTTTTTTTTTTTTTTTTTTTTTTTTTTTTTCTTTTTTTTTTTTTTTTTTTTTTTTTTTCAGTACAAAATTAGGTTTTGGTTAGGATTCATGTCTATGTTTTTTTTTTTTTTTTTTTTTTTTTTTTTTTTTTTCAGTACAAATAGTTTTGTTAGGATTCATGTCTATGATATCTAAGAAACTATTATACTTCACCGGTAAATAAAATAATACTCCATTCTTCTTAAAAAAATAGTTATTTTTTTAAATTTATCTTAAAATATAGTTTATTTTTATTTTTGCATTATAATTAATATTTAATTATCTATATCCTTAACCCTTATTAATTCTTACTTATTATTCAAATATAATAATTGCCATGTATTATTTAAGATGAGGACAATAGTTTATTTTTCTTTTTTGCATTATAATTAATCTTGAATTTTCTATTATACCCTTAACTTTTATTAATTCTTACTTATTATTTAAATATAATAATTGCCATGTATTATTTAATATGAGTATAATAAGAAAATTATATGAATCAAAATATCATTTTAACCATAATAATTACTATTTATTAATTTATGTAAAAATAGAAAGTAAACTATATTTTGTAGATGGAGTAATAAAATATACCAATAAATCCTCATAAATAATGACAGACGGAGGATGTGATCCCCGTCCACCTAACCAAAATTTTTTTGAAAGAATTATCTCATAAAAATAATGAAATTTTTTATTTTATCTTTTAAAATAGTAAAATTTTTAAATTATATCATTTTTAATTTTTGAAATTTTTTTAGTTCCTAGAAAATGCACTTTGCTGAGAAAGAACGATAAAAAATTTGCACGCGAGGGGATTGTACTTACGAGGAGTTTATACTTCTTAATTATAAAAAAATTTCAAACGTGGCTTAAATAAGAAAATATTTCCACGTAGGTACAGTCATTAATATACAATGAAAACCCGCAAGCCCGTCAATGGAAAATAGGAACTCGACTGTAAATAAATGAAAGCATTTAAAAGTGCATATTGTCTCCAAATCACCGTCGGTGACCTTACCATCTCTAACGACAAATCAAATAACGATTCACCTCGTGACAGAACACCATATAATGGAGAACCCACCGTCAACTAATCCAATCAAAGTCTGAAGTTAGCGTTTTACATCACCGTCGGGTACACGAATCACTGCACCCAATGAAAGTTTTGAGTGCGCATATGTTTAATTTAATTTAATTTTATGTAATTTAATTTTGAACAACAATTTTTCTCAGTTTTCATTTCCTGGGAACACACAGTGCGAAACACACACAAGTAAAAAGAAAAAAGAGCACTATTTTTCTCTCTCTCGTCTGTCTTCAGATCCAAATCTGTCTTCGTTCTCTGTTCTCTCTCAGATCCCAGAATTAACATATTCGGATCTTCGAGTATAGAGTTCGGGTCTATCCGTTTTTCGCTGACTGAATTCGGAGGAGTCTAATTTTTGATCGACTCGGGTTTGTTATCATTTCACTTGGATCTGACTGAGCTTGCAAAAGAAGCTTCAAAACGGACCCAAGCATGAATCCCTTCTCCTCCGGTACCCGTCTAAGGTGAGTTGACAATCTGACAGTTACCATTTTATTTCATCATTTTAGCAAAATTTCGTGTTTCTCGATATTTTTGGTGTTAACTAACCAAACGGAAGCTGGAGTTTTGCAATTCTGGTTTTGATTGGATTGCGTTAACTGAAATTGAAGTATAATTCGATTGGTTTCTACGTTTGGAATTGAATCTACTGCGGTTTTGTACTTTTTTTTGTTTCGTAATTTGGTTATTGTAGCTGGAATTTGCTGCTCTTCGAAGGTCAATGCGCGTTTAATTTTGAATGTATAGAGTGGGTTAACTTCAGCTGATTTTTGTTAGTTGCAGTTAGAGGACAGTGAAATGTAGAGAACTCCTTGCCTTAGATGATTAATGAAAGAATTTACAAATAGTTAAGTTATGAGGGTTAGAGTTCTATTAGCCTATAAGGACATTTTCCACATAACTTATTGAAAAGAGGTTGAAGGGTGAAGGAATAGCATGGGAGTGTCGATGTATCACTGCAAGGATCTCTCTACCATTTTTACCCCTTTTTTTTTTTTAACTTCTAAGGGCCTTTCTATCTGCTAATGATCCGGTAACATATTTATTTAAATGCTTCCTGTACAAGAAAAGGTGGATAATTCCACATGGAGGGTAATTCTTCTGGAGCACTTATGTATTCAAACCTTTGTAGAAGATCCATCTATTGGTAACTTAGGGGTTTATTCTGGAACTCGACATGTTTAAGAAAAGAGGAGAGCACCAGTTCACTAGAGCTTCAAAATGGAGCTTAGAAAATGATATGATTTCTTTTTGGAATAATACTCTTGCAATATGCTGCTGTCAGACTGGGGTTTGAAGTGCGAGAATTTCAGAAAAGTCTTTTTGGGCCAGTTTTTTATGAGAAGATGTAATCCGAGTAATTTTGTCGTGCACGAGGCAAAAGTGTCAAATGTCAGTGCATAAACTTTCTAAACTTAAAGCTTCTATTATAAAATTAGAATTAATAATAAAAACTGCTTTAAAAGTTGATAGTGGATTTTTAAAGTAGCCATTTTCCTTTTTACGGTATAACAATTCCAAATTGATTTTACAGATGCCATAAATGAATGCACACTACAGTAAGTAATTTGCTATTCTGTTACAATAAATATAAGGCAGAGAATGAAGGAGAAAATGTAACTTGTGCATTGTAATGAGTTTAGACATGGAATTTACCCACTACTGAATTGCATTTCTCCCATCTTTTTTGTTAAATAGCAAAGATATGTGACTTAAAAGTGTAAGGAGCGCATAGCACAACAGTGCATCTCGTTGGCATACTTCTATATGTGCAGTGCAAGGCACAAAGGTTATTTATAATTGTAAATTTGTGCCAAAAGGTTTGTACTGCAATTTGGTACTTGCGGCAATTGTTTCCATTACTAATTCAGGGTTTATCAGCCATGTATAGATGGGACCATGACCCTGAGAACATAAACTAAGTGTTTATTGCCCTTATTAGCAGATGGTAGCTTGTTATACTTGATTGAAACATTTTGCAAGGAGGTGATTGAGAGGCTATAGCTTATATCTTATAGTTAATAATGGTATGTAGTATTCTGTTTCCTTAAGTTTTGATTGGTATGTTGAAGAAGATTCCTATAGTTATTAGAGGCAGGGCAGGAATCGCCATCCTGTACATAGGTGAGAAGGAAGGGAAAGAATTGAACCATTCTTTTCGGTAAAGTAGGTTAAGGGGGTAAAGTGTCTAATTGGACTCAATAACATTTATACCTCTATCCATTTCCAATCCATCCATTTATAGCCTTTGGCTGGTGTTGTTGGTACTAGAGGAAATTCTCCTAGTTTTCTCTTCCATGTGGTACTCTCCCAACTAGGGTACATTCTCTTTCCTTCCCTTTCTTGCCAGGGCTCTCCCTCCCGATAATTCTCTTTGCTAAAAACATGAACTACACTTGAAGTGATGGGTGCAACTTATTAACAATCTGGTTGTCTGAATTTCCATATCTAAATTATGGTTGTTGTATTCATACCTTATTTCTGTGCTCTGGAGATTTCTGATAATTAACATGCTTAGATATTGAAGAAGCTCATCAAATAAACATTCCATAGTGATGGTAGTTAGACATGTCTATTATTTTGCAGGGACATGATTCGGGCTATACGTGCTTGCAAAACTGCTGCAGAGGAACGTGCTGTTGTAAGAAAAGAGTGTGCTGCTATTCGTGCAGCAATTAATGAAAATGATCAAGATTATAGACACCGTAACCTGGCGAAGCTCATGTTCATTCACATGCTTGGTTATCCAACACATTTTGGTCAAATGGAGTGCCTAAAGTTGATTGCATCAGCAGGATTTCCGGAGAAGAGAATAGGATATCTTGGCCTTATGTTACTTCTTGATGAAAGACAAGAAGTTCTAATGTTGGTCACGAACTCATTAAAACAGTATCCAATTTAATATATTTTTATATATGTTCTATATGGTGTTATCTGTGTATTTACAAGGCATTCCTAAATCCATGTCTTGACTTACAATAACCAATATAATGAACTTGAAACTAGGAAAGCCTACTTTTGCAGTTTTGGCAACCTTAACTTATTTACAGAGATCTTAATCACTCAAACCAGTATATCGTGGGACTTGCTCTTTGTGCTTTGGGAAATATTTGCTCAGCAGAAATGGCTCGTGATCTTGCACCAGAAGTGGAAAGATTGCTGCAATTTCGGGATCCAAATATCCGGAAAAAGGTATTGTGGCTTTTTGCATAGTTTCATGGTTCTTTGGCAGCAGAATTCTAAACTTGCATTTGGTATGAATAATTATTTTATTGTAGTTTCCACTGGGTAAAGGGGAAAGGGATGTGGGCATATGGGTGCACTGTCAGACCCCAGAATTACGCAATACTCTGATTCTTATTCTGTGCTAGTAAAGATAAATGCAGCTGAAAGAATGTGGCTTTTTATATATTGGTTATTTGATTCATTCATTGATTTCTTAAATTCAAAAGTTATCTAACTTAACATGCTTTTTGTGAGAGATTTTTTTCCCTTTTTTCTCTGCATGGAGAAATTATTGCCAAAATTCATTGTTTGGGTATCTGTTAATGAAATTATTCTTTGGTATAACTTTTTTTGTGCAGTAATTTATGTTATGATGATTATCTTTTCACTTGTTACTTTGGTTTCTGTACTTTTATTTTATTTTCTTTGATTTTCTTGTAATTGACTGATGCTTTTTGATGAATACAGGCAGCATTATGCTCCATAAGGATTATAAAGAAAGTACCTGATTTGGCAGAAAATTTCATAAATCCTGCTGCTGCCTTACTCAAAGAAAAGCATCACGGAGTCTTAATAACAGGCATCCAACTTTGTACAGATCTTTGTAAAGTCAGTCCGGAGGCCCTTGAATATTTCAGAAAGGTAATTGCGCATGGACTTTTTAATATGTTTACCGGAAATTTTGGAAGTGTCTAGAACTCTTTTTCTTGTCATCGTCCAACCCACACTAGGTTGTGCTGGAAAAGCTAATTTGAATTCATCTGCTTGGTTACATCATAAAGCTTTTGCTCTTATTGGATTGTCATTTACATGCATTTATATGGAATCATTTTTCTAACCTATAGGTTGAGTTAATTTCGAGTGATCAAAAAAATCACAAGATTAAATGTTATTTGTGTACTAGTTGTGGCTATATTAGTTGTTAGTTCAGATCCATCTTTTAGTACTGAATAGTGAATATTGATGTTTTTCTTAAAAACCAGATATAATAATTTACAACTAGAGTATATTTAATGGTCAAATTGCTGAATTTGAATTCAATGTGCAAAATTTTCTTTTGTCAAAGGAATTAGTGATTTAATTTTTTGGTACTCTTTTGAAAACAAGTCTATTACGATATTGTTCAAATATAGCTATAATGTCCGAGGTTATTTTTCATAGAAGTAGCTGAACTTTTAGGAAATAACCTTTGGTAACCTCAGCAGTAATTTTTTCCTCCAATTATGACAAGTTGTAAAATCACTATATGCAGAAATGTACAGAGGGTTTGGTCAGAACTCTAAAAGATGTTGCAAACAGTCCGTATGCACCTGAATATGATATTGCTGGCATTACAGACCCATTTCTCCACATCAGATTGCTAAGACTTTTGCGGATATTAGGCCAAGGGGATGCTGATGCTAGTGATGCTATGAATGACATACTTGCTCAGGTCAGTTGCCATTTATGTTTTGTTTTCTTGGTTTGGAAAGGATTTTGGTTTGTTTGAAATATTTCAGTTCTTGAAGACTTGAATTTCTTCTTAGGTTTCACCCGCATGTGTTAGCTTTAAGTAGAAGTTAAGAGATGATGTAGGATAATCAACATTATCAACTTTAAGCTTTTTCCTTTTTGGGCTCCTTAATGCTGAAGCTTTTGGTTATAGTGGAATTTGAACTAATTTAAGTTCAATGAAATAGAAGGGTCCTTCGTAAGGGAACTTTTCCTCGAACTTTTTGGAGAAACTAACTGGGTCTATGGTGACTAGAAGGGAGGGAGTTTTTTGGTTTGCGGGCTTGTGTTTGTGATGAGACAAGATTTCTGGAAAAGGGGGTGGGGTATCTCGCTGAGCAGGTCGATATGAAGCTTATTTTTTTATTGTTATATTTTTTGTATTCATGTGTTTCACTAGACTTCCTTGTGAGTCCTTATGGTAGTTTGTGTGTTTGTTTATGATTTGGTTGCTATATATCGAGATAAGATTCTTTGCTAGTAAATAGAAATCTTAATGTGTGCATTTGTGTATGGATGATTGTTAGTGATCTGAACATCCATATGATGGGAATGTGAAGTTGATTTTTCCTCTACAAGATTTCTGCTGACATTAGAAATTAGGATTTTGTACATAATTGGTTATCAGACTTCTTGTTCGAGTAATCTCACTGGGCTTGAGCTATTTTAGGTGGCTATCAAATGATGCTTGCATCAATTAGTTTTGGCTGGCCTTTAGTAAGTAGATCAACAAGTGAAATCCAACATCTAACTGCACTTCCCTTTCACAGTTATTCTCCTAATGCAGAAAACAATTTCAGGATCCTTGTCATGTGTCATTATTTTTAATTATAGTGAACTTTACTGCTTTATTACTTAATTTTACCATGTGTTTTTGGCCATTTTCGTCATGTATTGATGATTTTTTGTTTATTTGCGGGCTTGGCATTTTCATAGGTGGCAACAAAAACAGAGTCAAACAAAAATGCAGGGAATGCGATTTTATATGAATGTGTTGAGACTATTATGAGCATTGAAGATAACGGCGGCTTACGAGTGCTTGCTATAAATATCTTGGGAAGATTTTTGTCAAACCGTGACAACAATATCAGGTTGTTGTCAAACAACAAGAATATTTTGTTTACGACATTTTCACTCAGATTCAATTTTTAATTATATCAAATTGCTCAGGGTATGCTCTGCATATATATTTACGACATTTTCACTCAGAATCATTGTTTAATTATATCAAATTGCCTCAGGGTATGCTCTTGCATATATATATAATAGTATATTATATATATATATATAGGAGGAATTTATCTGTCACAAATATGTTTGTGTTTGTTTCTTTCATTACTCTTGATTTGCTGATCCTTTTGAATTGTTGTGCTAACCATGTTCATATTTAGTGATGTTATCTGCCTTTTTGTTGCTACGCAATTAAGGGAATCTATGAACTTGTTGAAACAAATGACTCGAGCTTTTACGCTATGTTAAAATTCTCACTGGAGCAGGTGATGCATTTGAGCGTGTGTGTGGGTGTGCCTTTGTGAAGTGAGGGAGGTGACACATTTGTGTGTTGATAGCTGTCTAGGCACCCTAGGCACCCTACTTGATGTAAGTTGGGATTTGGTGCATGTGGAGTTCTTAGTAAAAGGAAATCTTTGTCTAACTCAAGCTGTTTAACATTGATGTCTGACCATCTGAAGTTTCTTGGATTCTTAAATGTGTTTTTTGGGAACATATAGCAGTTATACATTTCATGAATTGTATTTTTCTTTTTTAGATCAATAACCTTGATTTTTAATTTTTTGTGCTCTTTGTTTTTTGGATTGCTCAACCAAAATATAGAACTCATTCTTTCATTTGTTTCAGGTATGTTGCATTAAACATGCTGATGAAGGCCATGACTGTAGATTCTCAAGCAGTGCAAAGGCATAGGGCAACAATCTTGGAATGTGTTAAGGTATGTGTGCTTATGCTCCTCTGTTAATCGTTAAAGAAACGAACATTGAAAATATCAATTATATTCATGAAAATTTTTGGGTATCACTAACACCAAAAATGAAAAGATGTATGCAATAAGAAGTTAGATGTTCTGGATGAAGTTGCTGGTATTTTAATATGTCTATTTTTTATTAAAAGAAAAACAATTTAGAACAAAAGTAGGAGGGGAGAAAGAAGAGAGAGAAGTGTTGCTGTAATAATACCTTTTTTTAAATTTTTATAATATTTTCTACAGATAGATGAAGTTACTGAATTGAGAGTGATTTATAAGGTTGGGTTGACATCGTAACAATTTTTATTTTAGGGTCAATTTTGAAAGTTGAGTTATAGGTTGGTTTTTTCTTTCTTTTTTTCATGCCAGTCCATCTTCTTACAGTTTGGTATTTGTCTGTAATTTGAATTTTTGGTTGAGTTGCAAGCCGAATCTGATGTATTTGCTTAATACTGCTGACAAAACTGAATCTCTGAACAACTTAGGAAGCCAGTGATTTGGCCTTTTTTTCCTTTCAGGATTCGGATGCTTCAATCCGTAAAAGAGCCCTTGAACTTGTCTACCTCCTAGTGAATGAAACCAATGTAAAGCCTTTGACAAAAGAGCTAATTGAATATTTGGAAGTAAGTGATCAAGAATTTAAGGGAGATCTTACTGCCAAAATTTGCTCCATTGTTGAGAAGTAAGTTATGGAGCTGATAAATTATTATTTATAGTTGTTCCTCTGGTTATTGGATATATTACATGGATTTTCTCAAATTTGCCGAATTGCTGCATTATTTCAATGGACATGATATTGAATCCACCTTTTTGTGAAAGAAGGGAATCAGTAGTATCCTTCATGTATAGTATTTATACTTGGCATATAATTAATGACTGATCTATAATGAGATACCATAGGCGATTAAAAATAGTGTTTTGAATGCCTTCTTTTTTTTTTTTTTTTTTTTTTTTTTTAAAATAGTGTTTTGAATGCCTTCTTTTTTGTTTTTTTTTTTTTTTTTTTTGTGGAATGCATTCCTAAGTAATCTTGCCCAGTAGTTAAGCTGTGTGTCTCAGCAGTTTTTTTTTTTTTTTTTTTTTTTTTTTTTGGTGGAATGCATTGCCTAAGTAATTGCCAGTAGTTAAGCTGTGTGTCTCAGCAGTTTTTTCCATAATAGCAAAACAACCATTTAATTTATTTTTGCTACACATGCATCTACATTTCATATTTCCAGATAGTTTTCCCTCATTCATATTTTTCTTGTTTATTCCCATAATGGAAAATATTGATTTAGTTGTTCTATGCTACATCCCTATTTGCTTATATGAGCCCTCTTATATACGGAGGGACAGAGGGTAATATAATCGAATTCAGTTTACCATAAGTCATTTAGAACTACGGCACAAAGATGTTTAATTTGCTTACTTCTGCATTTTGTTGTTTTAGGTTCTCCCCTGAGAAAATATGGTACATTGATCAAATGCTCAAGGTTCTCACTGAGGTAAAAACTGAAGGCTATATCTTTTTCTCATCACTTCTGTTACATGCTTTAAGTTTGCTTGGGACGTTTCAATGTTTTGATTGCTCAAATAAGCCTTAGTTCTTTTCTTCTATGTGTTATATTTAGCTTCAGGCATTGATCATTTTTTTACCCTCTTCATATTTCTTGTTCTATAATCATCCTCCTTAGCAATTTCATATGCAACTGCAGTCCCTGAATTGTTTGAGAACTTGTAAGTGCAATTTATTTCAAACGAAATCATGAAGAAGGATGAGCTCTAGAATAATAAATTGAGTATATCACAGACCAATCCCTCATTCATATGGCATCAATTCCTTTGATGCAATCTTTTCTAGTGATATATTTTATTGTTAATATTCTGATCTGAATGTATGCTTAGTAGGCTGGAAATTTTGTAAAAGATGAAGTGTGGCACGCCCTTATTGTTGTGATAAGCAATGCCTCTGACCTCCATGGATATACAGTCAGAGCATTATACAGAGCATTTCAAACATCAGCTGAACAGGTATTCAATGTTGCCTTCCGATAGTTATGTCTCTTTGGAACCTATTGAACATTCAGGTGTGCATTGTTAAGAAGAAAAATGTGTGATATCAGTATCGCTCTTTTTGAAGGATTGTTCAAATATTTTCATCAGGAAACCCTTGTTCGAGTGGCAGTTTGGTGCATTGGAGAATATGGTGACTTGTTGGTCAACAATGCTGGGGTGCTTGACATAGAGGATCCTATAACTGTAAGTATAATCTTACCCATATATCAACTTGTATGAAGTTACTGTGTTCTTATTCAAATGGAGTATTGGACTTCAGCAAAGCAGTATTATAACAAGTCCTAGCATGCTCTTAACAACAGGAGCTTTTAATCAAAATTTATTGAAGAAATACTATTGTGAATTTGCTTTGTTATTTTTTCCATAGTCTCTACCTGACATCAAAACATGGGATTTAGAACAACGCAGACTCACTGTCAGTCTGTGATATTCAGACATTGGAACTGTTAAAATGTGCTATTGCCATCCCCTGCATATGCTTCGTGTTCGACTTTTTGTGTGATTTCTTGTGGATCCAGTGCTACAAGTATGTTGCTGACATACAGAAATCCGAAAATAAGTGTCAGCACTGAAATAAGTGATATTGGAATGGTCTCATGTTCCTGTTCTTTCCATTTGTTATTAGAGATTAAAAACCTCAGTATTGGAATATATATTAGCATTGATTCCTTATTCATCACCCCCTGCCCTCCACCACAACACCCCCACCCCCTGCCTCCACCACAACACCCCCCCCCCCAACCCCAAAAAAAAAAAAAAGAAAAGTAGATAGTAAGAGAAGTATGTTGGTTAAGATTATTCGATGTCGGTATTGTTCAGCTCTCTCTTCTTGTTTAAATGGTCCTGCGTAAATTGAATTTCTAAACCAGGGTAAAACAGAGTCTGATGCTGTAAGATGGTTGTTTTGAAATTGTCCCGTGAGGTAAAAGCGTCATTGCTTTTCGTGATCTCACTACTAAAGCAGACCCCCCCCCCCCCCCAACCCCAAAAAAAAAAAAAGAAAGGTAGATAGGTAGAGAGAATATGTTGGTTAGATTATTCATGGTCGGTATTGTTTCAGCTCTCTCTTCTTGTTTAAATGGCCTGCTAAATTTGAATTTTCTAACCAGGTAACAGAGTCTGATGCTGTGGATGTTGTTGAAATTGCTATAAAGCGTCATGCTTCTGATCTCACTACTAAAGCAATGGCTTTGATTGCTCTTTTAAAGCTCTCTTCCCGCTTCCCATCTTGTTCAGAGTATGTTGTTTGTTGCTTCCTTTGCAATTTTGCTACTCTTTCTTTCCTTGCAATTTTATAGTTGCTCTTCTCATTGCCTTCCATTTTATTAAGCTGCATGAATTGAAGTTTGTGGAAACTCATAGAAGAGGTTATACACATTTATTGATGTCCCACCTGCATAGACACTGCAAATTAGATGGAACTTATTACCACGATTTTTTCAGAAGTGACATGCCACAATTAGTTGCATAAGGATATTTACGTTTGTATGAATTTTCCTTGACAATTGTGCTAGTCATGAGCTTAAACTTAAATGGAAATAAAATATATTCGTCGTGTGGATATGTTTTGAAATTATTCCTTGTGAACACGTCCCAGGCATTTTTAGTTGGAGACCCTATATAGCAATTTTTTTATAAATGATTTAATCATGCAACTCCCTTTTGTTCTTATGAAGTGAAAAATTAAACTGTACTTTTTGATGATATTGTGGGAAGACTTGTAATATATGGCCTTGAATAATTTTGTAGGAGGATTAAGGGTATAATTGTCCAATGTAAAGGAAGCCTTGTGCTCGAATTGCAGCAAAGATCTCTTGAATTCAATTCTATTATTGAGAAGCACCAAAATATCAGGTTCCAATCAAAAATTTTCCTGCTTTAGCTTATTATCCTTCTAAAGTTTCCTAAAATACTGCAATCTAATCGATTCTTATACTTTTGGTTGAGTCCATGCATGCAGATCTACTCTCGTTGAAAGGATGCCAGTTTTGGATGAGGCTACTTTCAGTGGAAGGAGGGCTGGTTCCTTGCCAGCAACTGTTTCAACATCAAGTGGAGCATCACTTAATCTTCCAAATGGAGTTGCTAAGCCCTCTGCAGCTCCTCTTGTAGATTTACTTGATCTTTCAGATGATGCACCTGCACCTAGCTCATCTGGTGGTGACTTTCTTCATGATCTTCTTGGTGTTGATTTATCACCAGCTTCAACACAACCAGGTTAGATTGGGATATTTTGTGGTGTAAACCAGGAACATATTCAAAACTGAACCTTTTAGTTTCTAAGAACCTACTTTTTCTTTTTATAGTCTATCCATTCTCATTTGCCTCAGGCCAGGTTACACGAGTATGAAATGGTATTGTTTGGTTACTTTTTCTGATGCACCATCTTCAACCCTATCCCCAATATGAGATGGGATTCAGTTAAAATCATATTCCTATTAGGTCGAAAATGAGATGTTCCAAATATAATGCATGTTCTTATCATCTTGAATGTTAACTAACAACTAACGGTGTCATAAAATAAGATCTTATAGACATTTGTAATTTTGGTTGAACTAGATGTAGATTTAGTGGGCATGGATCTAAATGGTTTCATAGGTGTGACACATTACAAGTTCATCCGACTCTTTTGGTTTAAATGCTGTTCAAATCTATAAATAATTCATTCCTTGAATTTTTTGAGAATTTGAGAGCAGTAAAAGAGAAGTGTCCAGGGCTTCAATTTTGTCAATTATTCTTATTGATTTTCATGTGTTATTAACCGATTAACTCGTGCTATGCCGCGTTGATCTTTGCATAAAGCATCATATTCTTCAACTTCCTTTTGGGGAACTGTTCATCAGTTTAGATATTCAGTTGTTGGACAAGGAGCTTGCTTTTAAAGTTGAATTGTTTTTCTAATAATAATTATATATTCCGCTTATTGTTGATGAGTTATGCTAATGCTATTGGTTGTAATGTGTTTTTTAGGCACAAACCAGGCTCCAAAAACAAGCACAGATGTTCTTCTAGATCTATTGTCTATCGGAACAACCCTTCCTGTACAAACCGGTCCATCTACACCTGACATATTATTATCTGGTCAAGATAACCAAACGCCAATTGCTGCATTAGATGCACTCTCATTATCCTTACCTTCTGTGCCAGCCAATTCTTCTGTTGGACCTTCTCCTGTGATGGATTTGTTGGATGGCTTTGCTCCTAGCCCATCAAAAAGTGGTGAGTTAACGTCCGCCTTGAAATTCTGTTTGGCTGCTTTTTAACATCAATATACTGATTAACGGTATCTTCCTTGAACAGAGGACAATGGTCCAGTTTATCCATCTATAGTTGCATTTGAAAGCAGCAACTTGAGGATGACATTTAACTTCTCAAAACCACCTGGGAACCCTCAAACAACATTAGTTCAGGCCACTTTTGTAAATTTGACACAGACTGCATTTACAGATTTTGTTTTCCAGGCAGCAGTTCCAAAGGTAACTCCGAAGTTGTTCAATGAGCATTCAATTTTTCAATTTGGTTTCTCATAATCTGTTTCTGTCCTATGCAGCATGAAGTTGTGTTTTATTTCCTATTTTTTCCTTGTCTTGATTTTAAGGACCTTAAATGTTAAAGCTTGTTGTGTGCATAAAAATGGCTACGATTTTTGGTTAATTGATTTGTGGTCTGAAACTATATCGATCCAGTTATTGTTTGAAACTTTTCATGTTTCTCTCAACATGCCTTTCTGATATTTTTCTGTTATCAATCTGCAGTTCCTTCAGCTGCACTTAGATCCAGCTAGCAGCAATAAACTACCTGCAAGTGGTAATGGATCAGTCACACAAAGTTTGAGAGTAACTAACAGCCAACATGGCAAGGTATATGTGTTGCATTTTCTTTTAAGATTGCTCAATGTCCATTTTCTGAATTCCAGAGCATTTTAAATTTTCAGAGACAAAAATATCATCTAATATATCAGGTTTTCCTGTAACCAGCTTGTTTTTCTTTATGGGAAACTTATGTTCAGTTGATTTGGTTTATTACACTGTATATGATTTGGACTTTGGTCAATGCTTGTAGCTTTATACTTTTCTTATTTTTCCTGGTTTGCCTACCTGTATCACGTAACCCATTACCAACCTTAGATCTGTTCCCTTTGAACAACCGCAAGTTCCTTTTAGATTTACTATTCTCGGTGAGAATTGAGTGTCTTTGAACTGACATCTAGCGGGGAGTTGTTGTGTTTAAAGAGAACTTACTGGTTATTCAATCTTCCCACTTCAAAATCTATTTCTATATGTTTCTTTATTTTGGCAACCAATGAAGCAAAATAAATGATATCTTACTCCCTTTGGCTGCCTACCTAGCTTTGCTTAATTGAATTATTGTCTATTAACGATCAACTTTCCTAAACAGAAAGGTGGATATTAGGGACTTATTCTCTCACTTTAGTTTTTAAAATTGAGCTAGAAATATAATAACTTTTTGCAGTGGCAATCTGAAATTTCACTTTGTACTTGCTATTTGTATTTCAACCACTACATAACTTTTCCCAATTTCTTGTTTTGGCTCTACTTAATTTTATATTTCTTTCTTTTCCCTTGTTTCCTAACTATGTGGTGGTATTAGATGGTTACATAATTCATGTTTATTTCCAGAAATCACTTGTGATGCGCATAAGGATAGCTTACAAGATGAACAGCAAAGATATGTTGGAAGAAGGACAAATCAACAACTTCCCTCGGGATTTATGAAGTTAATTGGTTGAGAAAGTGTTAATGATGCTATGTATGAGCTTCAAATTTTTTGGCCTCTGAAAAAGCTTCATTTTACCGTTCGTAGTGGTAGCAAAAAATTATCTTGTTTCTATTTTTCTACTCCAGGGCAATATTGTAGCAGTTGAGATTTTTGGCTTGTGTTTGGGATTCTGCCCCAGATCTCTCACACTTTTCCCCTATTCTTTCCCCTTAGGTGATTTGTGTACATTATTACAAGATTTCTGTACGCAGTTGTGAGAATTAAATTTTGCCTTTTGAGGCTCATAGAGAAAGGATCTGATGCCATAATGAAACTTTTTGAGTTGCTGTGTAGTGGTTTTTGAACTCTCCGCAGGTCTTGTTTAAGTTCATATTTTCTTCCTTTCAATTTCAAACAATGACATTGTAATATATATTAATTTTGCACTTTCAGTGGATCCATTTGTTACATATTAAGCGTAATTTACTAATCCACATTGAATCTTAATCTGCTTCAATTTAAACAAACGGTCCTCTCTCCCAAGGCAAAAGGGAAGTTTTATACACAGCTATACAGTTTTTTAATATTTAAATAAATGGATTTGCTTTTAGCTCGTAAATGTTGAAGGGCTTCTTAGCTGGCACTGACTTGAAGTTTACGGGAATGCCGTTATATATGGACGACAGCTGATAATATCTGTCGTTTCAAATTTATTTTTTTATCAGTGTTATATTATATATATTTATAAAGTGACAACAGATCCTACAAAAATGATATAGGATTCTCTTCTCAACTGCCCATTAATATATGCTGATTACTTGGAATAAGGAAATCTATGCTTAGGTCTCTGCTCAACGCACTAACCACTCTCTCTCTCTCTCTCTCTCTCGACAGTCTATTATTTTGCATTATTACATCAAGATGACATGGGATATATATCATATTTACTTGCTGTATGTGACTTGTGGAGTTGGCATTATTACAATGATCTCTACTTGCCAACAACTACTGATGCAATCATTTCCATCTTTTTGGCTTACCTGATGCCTATCATCTTATATTAGCAGCTACAGTTGCACATGGCTCAGTGGGTGTGGTTCAAAATCAAACTGCACTTCTTATGGATTTTGTCCTCTTAAATCCAGATGTGCTCATTTCTGTGAGTTCAATTACCAATTACTTCATTTTTTTATCATGTAAAATACAATGCAGAAAGTTTCAACCTTTAATCTTCAATCTAAAATCATTAATCTCTAATACCATGCACAAGTAATTTAATTAATAACTCAAAGGTTTTATTATCTATTAAAAGAAAGAAAAAAACACATGCGCTCTTTATTATTTATTTATTGAAAGGTATTTTTTAATAGAAAAGAAATATGTTTTTCTCTTTAGTTAAGTTAATCATTTTTTGATGGGCGGGGCACAGCACGGCATTGGGAGGGCACTCCATGACCCTACACTTCAACCCCACATTTCATGTCAACGATCCAAATTATGGCTCCTCATCACAAGAGTCCCTTAAATCACTTTTCACGGATCCCACCATCATCACTCAACCCAGGAGAAAAAAAAAAATGTTTTAGCTGAAAGAGACGAGGGAGAGATTATACGCCCTTCGTAAAGCAACACGAGACTCTGACTGACCATATTACAACCCTAGATTACCAAGGCAAGGCCTCAAAGCACTTTTCATTTTAAGCAGTCTTCTCTTCCATTCCCGGCGGAAAATGGGACTCTGGATCCTATCACAGTTCAATTATTCAGAAAAAAGACACATACATTGAGTGGGTGTGTAAATATATTTTTTTTTTTCCCATGGAAAAATAAAGGATAAATATTTTATTAATAAATAATTTTTGAAATTTGATTTAACCATTGATTAGGCGTACAAGACAACTGCCTATACCTACTAAAGTCAAGAATTTTCAAATATCACCAGCAGGGCTTTTGGAAAATGCTAGTTTGCCCTTAAAAATTCCATAAAACCAAACCCAGGAAGTACCATACACGAAGGACTAAAGTTAATACAAAAAAGAATAGCATTTTCTCTGAAAAAGAGAAAGATAAAAGTAACATTACCACTTCCCACTAAAGTGTTACATTAAAGAAGAAAAATTCTCAGAAGCTGCATTGCAGTGAAAAGTGAACAATTAATAATCAAATTAAAGATGAAAATAAAGCAAAAGCCACAAAAGAAATGTGTTAAATAATTCGATTCATTTATGTTATGTGAACAGTACAAATTACAAAGAAAGCACAGAAAAACAGTACCTTCATGTACTCTGGGTTCTATAACTCCATGGCATACCCACAGCTAAAGAAGAAGTACCCATTGGGGTTTCTACTGAAGGACTTGGGAATTTACCTTTCCTAGACCATTGCCATACCTTGGAAACTGAAAAGCTTTCACCTTTGCTTCTAATGTTAATCTTCTTCCCTTCAACATCCCCATCAACTGATGAATTCCCATTTTGTCCATTTCTTCCTTTCACAATTTTAACACCTCTATCAGGAAGTAAAGCCACTTGCAAATCTAAATCAGCAACAATATATTGGTATGACCCCATTGAAAAACATCGTCTTGCATCTAAATTACTACTGCTGGTCTCTCCAATTCCTCTTTCTACTGCTTCATTATTTGAGCCTTTAAATTTCCCTAATCTAACAGAAAAAACTCTCTTGGAATTGATTCTCTCATTCTCTACTGGTTTTTGGCCTAAAGAGACTCCATTTGCTGAATTGCTTGAAAACCCATCTTCTTCCCTCTGTTCTTCAAAATCAAAAACAGGGTTTTCAAAAGGAAGCCCTGGTGTATAAAGGGTACCTCTACAAAGGGGGCAAGTTGAATTAGACAATAGCCAAGTGTCTATACAATCAATGTGGAAAGCATGACTACAAGAAGGGAGCAATCTCAAGTTGTCTTTCTCAGAGAATTCACAAAGGCAA
The DNA here is from genome assembly GCF_014843425.1 of Jatropha curcas. The sequence goes on along the minus strand of NW_023591289.1, from coordinate 878,464 downwards.
ACAGCACAATCAAATGGCTCTTTTAGACCCATAATTTCTTCATAGAGAAAAACAGGCAATGCATCAATAAAAGCTTGATCCAGTCCCGAATCATGAAGATGGAAGAGTTGTTGTAACTGTCTTTGGAAAGCATCAGACCCTGACATTTCTGGGTATCTATTGGATTCAGAGACTGAAGAAGAAGTGGAAGAAGATCTATGCTTCATGAGAAATCTAACAAGCAAGTGGAGGAGACCAGAAATGAAAAATATAACAGCTAGAATTACTATAATAAAAAGGATAGCTGGGCTTATTTTGTTACCAGAAGAAGATTGTTTCTGGTAATCACTATTATATGGAAACGAAGGAGAAGATGAGGAAGGAGAGGAAGAAGATGAATGCAAATAGTGAGGATGGTAAGACAAGTCACCAGCTTTTTGCATAATTTGAGACTCAATCCAAGACATTTTGCTTGATTAACATACAAAACCACAGTCAATTTTTCCTTTCTTTCTTTGATTAAACAGTGGTATTGTCACCCATATATTCCTCGCTCTTTGAGATCAAACCAAACGCATATATTGAAGTAAACAAGCAAAGGCACAATATTTTTTACATTTGCAAGAAACCCAGTTCATTTCACTCTCAAGAATTTGAAGAGAACCTTTTGAAATCAAAATGATTGCTTAAATATGAGATTTTGGAGATTAAAAAAAAAAAAAAAAAAAAGATGCCATTTTGTGCCCTTGCTTTGACATGAAACACAACTCATTAGTTTACAAGTAAACTGAAAAAAAAAAACCTTTTACCCCTTTTAAGATGTAGTTGTCATTTACCTACCTCAGTCCCCGAAAAAAACAATCTGCCATTAATGGAGCTAATTATTCACTTTGATGAGTCTAGCTTGGACAGTGCTTGTTGCAGAGTCCGAAAAACAAAAATGAAAAGAAAAAAACAAAAAAGAAAGCAAGAAAACCCTAATAAGAGCAATGGAAACTCTTTTGAGGGGTTTATAATATTTCTTTATATATTTTAGAAGGAAAAAGAGAAGGGGATGAAAATGGAGGAGCAGTGGAACAGCCGAACGGGCTAGTAGCTTCCAAAAATGAATTTGTCCAGGGACCCATAAAGAACGGTAATTTATAAACATTATTATCCTTTTTTACTAATATTTTATTTCTTGTGTTGTGTCACGGAAAGTTATCGATCAATGATAGCAATCGCCCCTTTCATTTTCTTTCCGCCACAGACTTTTCCTTTTAAGCCGTGAAAGAGAGGAAAAAAACATATAAAAGTGGAAACTAAAAAAACATAGTGCTGAGTTTTGTTTTTTCTGCTCTTGTTTTTTTTTTTTTTTTTTAAATGTAATTTATTAATAATAATATTAAGAAGTATAAATAAACATAAAGACCAGATATAGAATTTTAATAATGAATAGAGTTCGCTGATCTTTTAATGAAAAAAATGAATTTATATCTTTTTGAATAATGAAACTAAAACTAAAAAATAATATTAGATATTTCCACTTAGAATTGATCTTGATAAAAAATATAAATCTTCATAGCAGTAACTAGTCCATTAATTGATTTAGACGTTAAATAATAACTATTTTGGATCTTATATAACTATATTATTTTTTCAATAATTTGCAACATATAACGAATACAGATGAGTTTCCACTGCTTGCCAACAATATCAATGGAGGAACAGACCGCATTACCATACTCTATTGATTGAAGATCCACATCTAAAAATCAAGATCTAAAACCTCCAAGAAAATAAAATAAAATATTATAATTTTTATTTAGTGATAAATCCTCACGGAGAGGGACTATCATCATAAAAAATGGAGAAAGAAAACTCTAAATATGGACACAACCAACAAAAAAAAAAAAGGAAAAAATAGATATGTTGTAGAAAAAATAAATTTGAGTTTATAAAGCAAAAGAAGATGAAGCGGAAAAGATAATAAAAAATAAGAGGTAGGGACTATTGCTAAAAAACAGCAGCAACCCGAAGCAAGAATTAGGGTTAGAAAATTAGAGAAAAAAGAAAGAAAAAGAGAAATATTTTTCTTCTTTTGTTTTGATACCATGCTAAGAAAGAAAATTGAGAAGAAAATTTATTTTGTATGGATCAAGAAAAATATTTACCTTATAATAAAATATTTGTCACTATGTTGTTTCAAATAAAATAAATGTTATAGGGTAATAATTGTGATTCCCATGTGATGTTTTCACCATTTGTTCTTTGTTCTTTCTATTTTCTCTCTTTTTACTCATGAAGTAAGGGAATGTGTTTTTTTTTTTTTTTTAAAAAAAAAAAATTATTTTGTATGATCAAGAAAAAATATTTTACCTTATAATAAAAATATTTGTCACTATGTTGTTTCAAAATAAAATAAATGTTATTAGGGTAAATAATTGGATTCCCATGTTGAATGTTTTCACAATTTGTTCTTTGTTCTGTTCTAATTTTCTCTCTTTACTCATGAAGTAAGGAATGTGTTTTTTTTTTTTTTTTTTTTTTTTTTTTTAAAAAAAAAAAAGGAAATTTGCCTTAATTTCCATTCCCAAACATCTTCTCCTTATTTCCTTACTTTTAATATATAGAAGTCGTTTAGATAGTGAAATTTAAGCGCTTTATAAATTTACTGAATTCTTCTATTTTGTTGAGAAAAAAAAATGTCAAAATCTATAGAACTGATAAATCCAACCGTGAATTTAATTTCACCATTTTAGAAAAATTAAAAAATAAATCCACGTTGGAGATAAAATTCTATAATTCTATTTTTTTCTATTAATATTAAAATTTAAACCATTTATTTCATTACAAAAATACTCTTCAAATCTAATAGTTTTATTTTCAGACAATATATAAATTTCACAAAATTCATGAAAAGAAATTTCAACAATCTAAATGACTATATAATGCTTATTACACATGTTGTTACGAACAATTCTCAACGTGATACTTCTAGGGCTTATATTTATATAGACATGGCCCTCGAAATGCTTCCATTATATAATTTGATTTGGTTAAATATATATATATATATATTTTTTTTTTTATAAAATTGCCATTAAAAAATTTTACTTTGATAAATTTATTAATCAAAGACTTGTTTAAATATATATATATATATATTTTTTTTTATTAAATTGCCATTAAAAATTTTACTTTGAATAAATTTATAAATCAAAGACTTGTTACTTTATTAACTATCATGGGTGTAAGGGGAGCCCAAACCTCAAAGCTCCAATGGTTTTTGAAATTTTACTTTATAAAATGGTGTAAAAATATTTTTTCTTAATTTGACTCCCCAAATTTTTGAAAATTTTCTTTTTGCCCTTCTTAATCTTAATTGTAAGGTCAAGCTATGCCCTCCTTAACTAATGTATTTCTATATTATAGCAGTTATGTATTTTTTTCAATCACTTAGAAATTATTATATTTATCGAATAACATATATCATCATTTTATAAAGTGATTATTGAAAAATATGTTTATTGTTATTTATGTTTGATTCTAAATGAATTAATACATTATGAGTATTTTATCATTCTTTCTATCCATTAAAAATATTTTGATTGCAGTAATTTGCATTTTTTTACAATTGAGCCTTTGATAATTTAACGCTATCAATTTATATTGATACGTAAGGAGATATAAGTCAAGTAACTTGTAAGCCGCTTGATATTTAATTTGAAAAAAAAAAAATATATCTAAATTCATTTCAAATTTAACGAGTGAAGTTTGAGCTTGAAAAGAGATAATTTTTTTAATTATAAATTATAAATAAGCTGAATTCGAGTTTAATTTTTCAACGGAGCTTAAATTTGAATGTACCTTTGTTGAGTAACTCTTGATGCTCATAAGATATCATTAGTTCAATATCATATTAGCATAAATTGACAAGCAAGTAGCAGGTAGTACTAGTAACTATCAAATGCTTCGATAAGAGAACTTTTAGCCCAACCAAGCCCAAAGCCCAATGCAAAAAGAAATAACAACCGACGTTTGACGAGCTGAGCCCTGAGGGGAAAGCCCATTCTATTGACGAGCCAAAGCCCAATACACCAATGCTTCGATTATTGAAATTCTATTCTGTCACGACACACATATTGAACGTGTGACAGTATATGATTCATAGAACCATGTGCAAACAACAAGCTTCTTCCTGTTGGATACCCACTAAAAACAAATGCTTTTAGATTAATTTTAAATCAAAATTAAAATTCATATTTCTCATCTGTCCCTCGTTTCATATTTAATTAATAATGTTTGCGTAATACTTAAAAATACAAAATCCATTTACTTATTTTGTGCATTTAACAAATAATTGGCATAAAATAATTTGTTTTATAATTTTTATTTAGTAATTAAATATTCGTTATAAATTCAATTATAATAGTAAAATATTGAAATATCTCAATTGTGTAATAAAAACGGGCCAGAAATTGACATTCAAAGATTGAAAGCCCCAATTCTTAGTATGGACAATGATGTTGAATGGCCCAATTCAAAATATAGGCAGTGGGTTCATAATATTTTTCTCCATGGTCCTTGAGAAAGAGAAAATTTCAATTCCACGAAACCAAATATTCATTTCTTGCCTACTTTACCCAAAAGAGAATTATTTACGATCCAAGGAAATAAAAAAAAAAAGGACAAACTAGTAAAAACTTGTAATATTTTTCTAAATAATAATCAATTATTAGCTTAATATAAGAATAATCCCATACACCAGGGTAGGCAAGGATTGTGCTAGCTTGGGGTTTGCATACATAGATATATATATATAAGAAAACAAAAGAAAAGAGATGGAGAGACCTTGATATATAAAGCTGCAACTGAAATATTATAGAAATTGTATGGCTGGCAGTAAGCAATAATAAAGCAATTGAAAAGATGGTAGGACATGGTTATGGTATGAAAATTGCAAATCGTGTCTTCATATGTACATACAGACCTTCCCTCCATTGGGTTTATATATGTTATGTCATCCATAGATAGCCAGTAGGTAGCCATTGCTTGTCTTGTGTACATGTGGTTTGATTTAATGTTGTTTGGACAGTTGTTTGCAGTTCTTAGGTTTGGTCTGGTTTAATTCTATGCTTAATTTGTTGGAGAAGCAGTTTTTATTACAAGATTTGGAAAAAGAGAACTTCTCTTACAGCTAATGGATTTGCTTTTATTAATCAATAAGCAGAGTGCCATTATAAATTAAATTATTATATATGAATATAAGCATGGTTTGCTCTGTGGGTCCAGAAGAATACAAGTAAATTAGAACAGCCCTAATAAATTGCTCCTACCGACAGTCCTGCCGACCTTGATATCCATGAGAGAGCACTTGGGAATGTTTTTTTACATCTATATATCTATGTGTGTGTATTACTCCTTCAAGTGTCACTTGTAGTTATTAATTAATTAATTTATACATTCCATTTTTTAATGAGTGGATATGAAATTCATTCAAATTTTTTTTAATATAGAATTAATGAATAAATTTTACAGTATACACTCGATTCACTTAACCATATATATATGATTATCAGTGTATCAACTAGTATTGAAAACATAAAATAATTAGATTTTTGATATATATTTATTGAATGCGAATGATGCATTTATATATTTCAACATTGATAAGGTTTTGAATTCATTAAATGTTTATTTGATTAGAATGGATCATTATATGTGAAATTTTCACATTAAGCTTTCTTTTTGGAAGATGCTAAGCTAAAATATTAAAAGAGAGAAGAAATGTATCTGTACTTAGCTAGTACTTGTACTAGTGCAGCAGGCTTCATATGACTGGTTATCCTTCAATTTAAGGCTTTGAAGAGAGAGAGAGAGAGAGAGAGAGAGAGAGAGAGAGAAAGAGGTAATCTGAATAGCCAAAGAATGAATGTGAAAGTGCTCCAAGAAAATTAATAATAAGGAGTCCTGAAAGCAAATATGCAAGAAGAAGAGATCAAAAGGCTATATATAGAGCTAAAAATCTTACTCAAAGAATCAAGATTGCCGGTGTCTTAACGCTTCATATTGTACTATTTTAAGTTTTAGAAAAGCAAAATTCCAATAATAAAGAAACTAATTAACTAGCTGCTGCTGGTGTAAAATCTTGATAATTGCATAGATAGATAATGAAACAAGCTACAAGAAAAGAACATGCATTAACTTATAATCGTATTACAGAAGTAATATACTCAATAATCAAGTCTATATTATAAATTAAACTTAATATATATGCCGAAAAAATAATTAGAAAAAAAAAAGACATACGCTACTATATCAAGCTTTGGATCATGGCGTGTAAATCTTGGAAAGCGCTTGCAAAACATTAACTTGCAACCTCAACTGCAATATATAATCAGCCGTTCTTAAAAAAAGGTGGTCGGGCTGCAACCCTTTTCCACCTGGAATTAATCTCTGCAATTTCTTCACCTTACTTCTAACCGACCCGCGAACAGCTCTTCTCCGTCTTCTCTTCCACTTTACCTTGCTAAAATCTCTGCACTCATTATTGTTCTCCATATTGCTGTGTCTTTTTGTATAGAAAATTGAAAAAGTAAAGGCAATGCAGGCAGGCTAGTTATATTGTAGCTTTCTTTAAGTTCATAGAGAGAAAATAAAGCTCAAAAAAAAAAAAAAAAAAACTTTTTGCTATAGAAAATTGAAAAAAAAGTAAAGGGCAATGCAGGCAGGCTAGGTTATATTTGTAGCTTCTTTAAGTTCATAGAGAGAAAATAAAGCTCAAAAAAAAAAAAAAAAATAAAGGAAGGAGGATTAAAAAAAAAAAAAAAAAAAATAAAGGAAGGAGGATTACAGAGAACTTTGAAATTTGAAAAGATGCAGAGAGGAGATGAGAGAAAAGGAGAGCTACAAAATGATGAGAAAGGGTGAGGAGTTGTGTGTGATAGTTATAGTTATAGGACGGGCCATGTGAGCCGGGCCATGTGAGCCAAGCCATGAAAATCACATTAGAGTTGTTTTTTCAATTTTTATTTATTTGTTTTTAATTTTTATTTTGGACGCTAATGAAATTAAAAAAGAAAAAAAGAAAATTATTTTTGTAGAGATTTCGATGACACGCTCAATATTTTGTCGTTTTGCAAGATGTGGAGGTTTGTGGTTTGTGGATTTGCGGTGGAGTGGGGTCCGTTTTTGCTTTTGCTTTCAACGACCTACGCACGTGTCTGACAGCTCTCTCGCACGCTCACGCCAGCCACTAACTCTCACTTCAACCATATAATCTGTCCTCGTAATCCCCGAATCCCGACAGTTACTTCTCTTACACGTGTATGAGCCACGTCACCTTCCAACCACTGTATTTATCTTAATGCAAACGATTTATTTTTAGATCGTTTAAAATAATTGCAAAAAAATTATTCAATTACTCTTAAGTATTTTTCTTAGAAAGAATTAATAAGTAAACTTTATCAATTTTTATAATAAAAAAATTTTTAAATAAAATTCGGATCTTGATGTTCCCTTTATCAATCTTGAATTTCAAAATACCTAACGGAAACGTAAAAATATATTTTAGATTTTCTTATAGATAGAATTCAATATTAATAAATATGTAGAGTGATATAATATTTTTTTTTTCTTATCATCGTTACAGGGGTGTGGCGGAAGAGTATTATCTAACACCCATATAATAATCTCATTGAGCACAAATTATTTAAATTAATTATGATGTTTTATTCTGGTATTTGGATAGAACACTTATAACAGTAATGATTTTGAGTTTTGAATTTGTGACTTTGCAGAAAAATATATTTTACTTTATCTAACACCCGTTAATAATAATATTACAATTGCTTCATAATGTAAATAATCATATCAATTACATATTTGATACTTTGATATATTAATTAATACTTTTCGATATCCTATATTAAGCCTTTTTTTTTAATTTTCCATTAAACATAATTATTTGCAAAGATACTAGATGATCTACAAATGAAAAATACATAAATTTATGATAGGATTTTAAATATTTAGCGTAGAGAAGAACAAAAAATAAAAAATGATTGTCAAAATTGAAACTCTGTGTTGGCCCTTTCAATATATATATATATATTTCATAATATTCTATATAATAGTTGATATTCAAAAAAATGCCAGTAACTATCTGTTGGACACCCATATTTCCCAAGCCCCTTATCTAGTTTATTTATCTAGTCCCATATATAATTTTTTAAAACTTTTATATTTTTGGGTGATAAGATGTAAGAAGTTCCTTATAGAATGGGAGATTGGGTTCACATGTGTGTGTAGTGATGAATCCAGTAATAGTGTCGTCCAACTGGGTTCCAGGTGTGAGCTGCTGAGCTGCAATCTATCGTGGATGATGTGATGAAATCTTGATGGTGGTGACCCACTAAACAAGTTGGGAAATTTTTTGACCATTTGATTAGATTTGTCATTTGGATCATACGGATCGAGTTCTCTAACTCCTTAAATCTTGATTGTCCACTGTATAAAATTTGAACAAAAAGTACTATAAAATGTTGGCTGGCAAAAATTGAATTCACTTGACAAGTAATGAATTCGATTGGATGCTTATATCAACTTGCTACCATACCATTGTTTAGAGGCTCAAAAATTCTGATATGGTCCCAATTGGATTTTTGTTTTTCAAGTACTAATCCATTATTGAAATCAAAGATTTCTTTTTTCCAAAATAGAAATGTAATAAAAAAAATCATCTTTCTTCTTCTGGGTATTTCTGATTAATATTATGATATTTTGGATTGAAAAATATTTAGAGTTGTGGGCAATATTTTGCCAACTAGTCCAATGCATGACTTTTAAGTCATGATGAGAAATTATTGTTATTATTATATATCATCAGTACGATTGATTTTGGGAATTTTTTTTATTTTTTTATTTTTTTGGATGTTAGTATACTGTTTCAGCTGTTTATAGTATGTATTGAACGTGCACGTTTCAATCAGATTATTGTAATGGGTCCAAAAGGAGAATATTGATTGTTCATCCATGTCTTCTTTCTAAACTTGCCACGGATTCAATCTAAGCTTTACTTAATTTAATATTGAGTTTCCAATTGGGAGAAGCTTCCTAATTAATTAATGATAGTAAAGAAAATATTCATTCTACCAGTTTCCAAACCATGTATAAAGCAAAATAGAGTAGTCTATCTCAACTCAGATATGCTACATACAATGGTAGAGCTTTACATACATGCATTAATTTCCATATATAAATCATGCTTTTCATACCTTTTGTGTAATAATTTATATATGATTTACTATTTTTCAATATATGTGATTTACAAGTAATTATGATTATTCATTCTCATAAGTATTTTTTCGTAAATTGAATTTTTGACTCTGTAGAAATCGTTGGATTATTACACGAGTCACTCTTAATGAATTATATACAAGAGATGCTTAGTTTAAGAATATAAACTATATGTATATATAATATATAACATGCATTATGAACAAACAAATGTTAAAAGATAAAAGAAAAAAGGGTTAACAACGACAAAGCCAAGTAGTATAGTTAGCAAGTCCCACATGCAAGCTTGGCAATTAAGCTTGGGAGGCTGAGCCACATGTTGTATAGTTGCATATAGAGATGATAGATCTAAGAAAATATTGGGAAAGATGTGGAAATAAAGGCTCAACTTCTATTGATTACATAAAAACAGATGTAGAGATATATATAGACATGGTTTGTGCAAAAAACATGCAGAAGCTATAAGCATATATGAATGAGCTAGCCAACGGTCCCCCAAGTGGTTCAGAAAGTTCCAGGGGTTCACGAGGGGACATTTAAAACCCTAGACTAAGCCATGTGATGGGTATGATCATGACTTTTGACAGATGTGTTATAACCCATTATATACATATACAGTACATGTGCATTAATTCCATTTATATTGCCTTAGATATTATTTACAATATATACATATATAATTTTCCTTTTTAAAAAAAAAAAAACAAACAAACAAAAAAAAAAGAGTATGCATATAACTGAAATGGTGCAAGTGGCTTGTGGGGTGAGTTATTACAGATAAAGGTGGGAGAGGAGACTGTAGCTAGCAACTGGGAAGAACTCATGTGCCTTGTCCTAGAAGGTAACATGTTCAGCCTGGAGTTTGATTAATTGAATTTGAATGTAATTAAAAGGAAGCTAAAAACCCTAGACAACTTGGTCTACTAGTGGTTGAAGCGCACTAGATCTGACCATGTTGATCGAAAGATCTTAACAAACTACTTGATGGAGCCCAACAATCTCAATCACCGCTTGGAGAAAACTTTCAATCAAAGGAGATGCTCTGCCAATACATGTAAACCTCTAGTCTTCCTTAAAGCATCATTTGCAAGAACATCAGCTAAACCATTTCCTTCACGAAAGATTATTTGAAACTGTATATTCCCATCTCGAGCAAATCATGGCAAGCAACAATGATTGTTTTTACACCTCTTCACAGCCTCATTATTCTTGGAAAGCACATCAACAGTAGCTTGGCAATTAGTCTGATCTATTAATAAAACTATAGCTATTTGTTTTCTGTCAATATATTGTTAAAATTGAATTTAGAATTTAGGAGTGGAAAATCTATTTCAAAATTTGAGAAATATAGTTGAAAAAGTGGTCTGTTAGGTTTTGATTTTTGAGTTTAATATTTTAAAAATAATTTTAAATGTATGAGCGTAGGGTTTAAATTCACTCATATTTATTCTGTATTAACATATATGCTAATGTGAGAATACCTATAAATATCGCGAAAGTTTTAATCGTTAAACTGTTTATTAATTGTACATATTATCAGAAATTCAAATCATAATATATATTTTTCCATCTTTTAAAAAATATCGTGTATAAAAAAATTTGAAAAAGTTACCAAGAACGTGTTGGTATATTTATATGAAAATTTGTAAAATGAGTTGGGTATATTTTTGGTGAGTAATGTTCAATATCTTTTGCTATTTTAATCTTTCACTCTCTCTATATATATACATATGCTATAATGAAAAAGTAAATATTTGCCACCAAACAAATCAATATTAGTAAAACAACCTTTTGTCTAGTTTTATTACATTTGAAAAGTTGGAAAATCCCTTCCTAATTCACCTAAAAAGGTTGAATTTCAAATGTTAATAGGTTCCTCTAAGTCACAAATAGTTGGGTAGTTAAATTCACGATATCTTTCTTCAATCTCTCTTGAGATTAATACTGTGTTCTGAACATATTATGGCCCATTTGAAATTGTGTAGTCGTGTTGAGCCAATTGCGGAGGAAGTATAATTGCCTATGACTTGTTCTTATTGTCGCCCTTGTGGCAGCCATCGTACTCCTGGGAACATGAATTTAAAAACACTGCATGGGACGGAATGGAAGGGGAAAAAAGTTTATGTAACTTTATACTTGTATTAATTATTATAATAATAGTAATAATGCATTATGAAATTAATATATATGTTTTTGTTGGGGGTAGCATCATTACATATTTACATAATTACATATATGGTTGTGGACCCTAACCTCCATCAACCCACAACCACCCTACAACCCATACTGTGCATGTGGTTTGCCAACTCATTGATCACGACCATTCATTTGGTAGACATATACATATATACATATGCTATATATGTATATATACATATATACATTCATTTGGGAATGTTAATTACATCTATACTTTTCAAATTTTAATAATAAATTAATATTGGACTTATTTTAAAATTGTGATATTACATTTTCAAAATTAAATTTGATATTTTGAAGTTGCATCAGAAGATATTTTCTCTGTTTGTGGGGAGATTACGTTCTATCATTGTCCAATATTTCTTGCCACATTATTATCAGGCATATAGTATTTGTCCACTCAAAACTATATTCCATCTTAGTTCAAGCACATTCTCTGGTCCCTTGGCCACCAAACGAAGAAAATTCTAATAATAATAATTCTTAATTACTGGGACATGTAAAATTTATTTTACATGTAAAAATAATAATAATAATAATAATAATAATTTACCAATCACCGTGGACGGCGGTTTGGCAAGTCTCTGGTGGGACCCAAGAGGCAGAAATTTTGAGACTTGCATACTAAACACGAATCCAAAATTTGATTTTTAATCGGTATAATTTAAGATTTAGCTTGTTAAAATTCAATGTAAATTTCACTTTGGAAATTATTATTTGCTTAAATTAGTTTGGATTAAAATAATTAAGGATTAAGAGTAAAATAAGAGTTTTAATAAATTTAAGCAAGCTATAATTACTGCCATATAAATAAATTGAGAATTTTGATATATATGGATTTATGGAATGAGTTTTGGATAAATTAAGTGAAACATATCAAGTAGGTGCTTGACCTTGAGAAATATATATATGTATTTAAAGAAAAAGAGAATTAGAGACATAATTAAATTATGTTGAACTTTAATTTTAAATATATTCGTTTCTTAAAGAGGAATTGATTCCTTGATTTAATTTGAGCTAAAGACTATTAAGAATTATTTATATTGGTATAAACGAAAGATTTATTTGTTTAGTGACTAGTTAAGGAAATGAATCATATGGAGATTAGTTAGAAATATAGGAGGATTTATTGGGATTAGATTAAATGTTATTTTAATCTATAAGTGAAATTATTACTTGCAACGATTGAATTGATTGATGGGCTATATAAGCAATAATTGATAAGTATATTAAGTTATTAGTATTTGAGGGGAAAAACTATCAGAAATGCCGATAAAATTTAAATTAATTATGTAATTTCTTATTTAAGGAAAGTCATTTGTTTATGTAGACTTTCCTTTGTATTTGTGTTTTATCTAGATCGTTCGACTTTATCTACTGCTTCTGCTAGTCAAATTCCAAATGAAGCCTTGCTCCTTTTATCACTGTGAGTAATAATAAATTATGTATACCATCATTTGCATACATACATCGACCACCCTTTTGCATCTTATAAATATATATATACAACCGATACCTAGCCTTCACTATTATAAAAATAATATTATTTACATTATCATATAAACTATAAAATTATAAGCATAAAAGAGTTATATATTTATATACATTCCATAATGATCTCCTATGTGATTTTCTATATTATATGAGTTGATTGAATTACTTGCGATGTGGCTATACTGTGCTTTGTTTGCGGGAGAAATTGGGATGAAGTAGGTCACTATGAGATTGTGATGACGGTCTGGGAACGTTGGCTATGTATGGGAGATCGACACTCTATGTGTGCATCTAATGAATATGATATGAATGATTTGATAAAATCACTGGGTGACCTCCTGTTGGAAATGGAAAAGAAAGAGAGAATGAAAAAAAAAAATAATGTGAGGATTGATAAAGTGAGGAATAAACCAGTTGGCCAGGTATGGGGATTGGTTCCTTAGTGCCCACGTATGGGAGGATAGGCCATATGTGATGACGGCTTGTTAGGGGTTTTGTGACGCCACTGACCAATCTCCATTTGATGTGATTACTTGAAGGTAATATTATTTATGGATGCTGATGTTGTGACATGTACTTGACTGGACGAGTGTTTATCATAATAAATGTGGAAAACATCCTGTGTGATCGTTTGGGTTATGTATTGTTTTATTATTATTCATTGAGTTTGTGAAACTCACTCACTCCCATAAATCTTTTCTCAGGAAGTAGACATCGTGTTGGTTCAGATAAGTTCTGTTTCTTTCTCCGCAGTACTATAATAGTAATTTCCAGTTCTTGATGAATGAACAACATTATGTATAAAAATGTATTCATCGATATACTAAGCTCTGCAGATAGGGAGTCATATATTACAAATTATCATGTAAAGGTTATTGGTGTATTATTTAATAATACCTGTGGACTTTCTTATTGACTCTTTAAAAGTACGATTGGCCCAATTTGCCCATATTATAAACGATGTGAATAGTATGTGAAATATAGATCCGAGCTATGGATTATTTGAAAAAAAAAATGAAAGCTGGGAGAGATATATGATTTGATAGTATGGTTTAATATCGTCATATTATAAGCTTATTGTTCCTGGAATTGACTTTAAAGAAGTGGATTAATCTGAGTTAGGCTTACTACGGGTCTTGAGAGCCTTAAACTTACCTGGGTCCGTGCTGGTTCGGTCCACGGTTTTGGGTCGTGACAATACAAATATGGGATATATATTAATATATTTTATATTTTGGTATAGGAAGTCTAATAATAAACCATTTATACAAAGAATAAAAAAAAACACAATTTTGATTTGAAGTATCTGATCGAGTTGACAAAGCATAATATTTGTGCCATAGGTGATCGCTTGCTCCACTTGGTGGCTATTCATGGCCACTGTTCGACTTCATGGTTTTTTTACAAGTCCGATCTGATTATCTTCAAATTTCTTCTTTCTATTTGAGAGAAAATCTGTATTTTTTTTTTGCATAACTATCCAAATAATAAAAGACGCTTGACAAAATCACCATAATGGTGATAACAATAATTCAAAATAAAATCTAAGAACAAAATTTCAAAATATGGGGAACAATAACTTAAAACTAAATCTGAAAAAAAAAAATCCCAAAATATAGCCAACGGAATTCCTTCTAAAATACCATCTAAACATTAAAGTTATAATTATAAAACTCAATTCTACAAGAATTGAAATTTTTTATTTTTTACAATCCAATTATAAAATTGTAATTATGATTCCAAATCTGCAATCCAAAACAGACCTCAAATGAAATGTTTGCTTTTGTGTAATGCCTAGCTAGAAAGGCGTAAGATGAGTTGCAAGTGAGATATGTGGTGAAATGGGTGTCCGGTAGTGCCGTTGGGTTTTTTCTTAGCTGGACCTGGTGGTGGGAACGGAACGCACATGCCTGCACATGTTCATATTTCAAAACCTCACTCCCTTATTTTAATTTCCCCATATAGATGATTTTATTTTCCAGAAAAAAAAGCGTATGAGATAATATAAATCAAACTGAATCGAACCGATTCAATTCAGTCATAGGATTATTATAGTTTTGGACTTTCGGTAGTTCAGCGTCTCTGCCGCATAGATACTAGAGATGATAATGGGAAATAGACTTGTGTAGGGAGTAAAAAAATTTTACGCTGTCCAGTACAAAAGAGGATTAACATTCTCTTGGTTCTTAAAAAAACATAGGAGCCAAAAATTTTTGACTTTGTAAAACAATATATATTTTTGAATTAAAAAAAAGAATAACCGATAATTATTTTGTGAATGCATAAAATAATTATATATTTTTTTGAGGGGCATAAAATTATTATATATTTTTTGAGGGGCACAAAATAATTATATTTATCTCATGTGGATGCACATTAATTTTAATTAATGTGTAAAAGATTCATAATTCACCAAATTACTGTCGAGAGAGAATTAGAAGTGTTCATTTTTTCTAATTAAACAGTGTTTTAGAAAATAAAAAACGTATTTATTTATTAATAGTAAAAAAAAAAATACTTCAATTCAAAAAATTTTAAAAATTATTCACAATATTCATAACTAAAAGAAACAAAACAAAACAAATTTTTAATTTTGTAAAATATATAGTAAAAATTTAAAAGAAACAAAACAAAACAAATTTTTAATTTGTAAAATATATAGTAAAATTTAAATAATAAATAATAATAATAATATAATATAATAATAATTAATAATAATTAATAATAATAATATAATAATGATTAATGATAATGATAATAATAATCAACTGCAATGGTTTTAAAACAAATGTTAATTCACATAAAGTATATTTTTATAATAATAATAAAATTTAATTACATTTTAAAGTATAATATAAAACTAAAAAAAAATATTAATTAGTTATTTAAATATTTTTTACTGAATTTTTATATACTTGTGATATATATATATAATTTATTATATATATAATTATATATATATATATATATATATATATATATAATATATGATATATATATATATATTAAATTAAAAAAAGTAATTTCCCTTAAATGGAATACATTTGAAGAATATGACTTTTCTTATAAAGAAAATACTGGGGAAAAAGTTAAAACTTATTTTCTAAATTTTAGTTAAATTTTAAAAAATTGAAAATATGTTTTTTAGTTTTTCAAATGGAAGACCGACAAATTTGAACATAACATTCTATTTTTCAATTTTCTTAAAATAATTTTTCAAAAAACTATTTCAATTTTCTACATGTAATTATGTAAATAACCCTTATTTGTCGACTTTTACTTGTTTCTATTTGAGGCGTGTATAATCGAGGGAGTGAGCCACAGAACGAGCAGAAACACTGTATTGTTGTTGCTAGAGGACCTACTCAGGAGACAGTGCAGTTAATACTCAATACATATCAATTTGTTTAGTTTGCTCAAATCTTACAAGGTCTTATTCTCCAGTCTCTAACATTCAACCCTACACACACGTGCACACTCTTATGACTTATTTATTGGGATAATGACATTTCTAATCTCATGAACGTCAGTCTCAGCCATGTTCATGTGTTTACCAAGTCTTCAATCTTTAAGTTTCTATTTGGTATGGTTCATTATAAAGGTTTGCCATTGGTATGGTTCAATCTTTAAGTTTCTTAAATTGCTCGGGCATCTAATCTAACGGTACCTACAGACCTTGGAGTTGGTGGTTGCGTTTTAATAAGCTGGACACAGTAATTAGCAATCTCCCCAGTGTTTCCTTTTCCCACATTAACAGATACAGAAATTCCTTCACAGGTCACTTGGCAAAGGGAGGAGTTGATAGGGCATCGCCTTTCTGGCGTGGCTTTGATGGAGTTCATCTTAATTGCTGCTTTCTAAGATTCTTCTTTTCAGGACTTGTTGAATGCAGTTTTGGATTGTAATAATAGCAGGTTTTTTCTCCCCCTAATCAGCTATAAGATTTTTGAATGTAACGGGAAGGCCTGCCAGCTTGAGATTAGATCTTACCGGGTTTTGTTTGGAGAGATTATTTCCTGCTACTTTTCATTTCTATTTTCCTTTAAAGATATTAAAAATATTAACTTTTTTTCCGATAAAAGGAAATGGACGACAAAAAAAATCTGTTAATTTCAGTAGAATAAAACGTGGAATTGATAATGAAAAATAAGCAAGCACTTTTAAGATTAGAGATTTGAATGTGATTCATAGAGCAATAGTGTTTGAGCTTGACAATATAGTAAAATAGATATACTATTATTATTATAGATAGATTTTTTAACATTCAAGTGTTTAAATGTATTTAGCTTAATTGTCATAAATCAACTATTTTATTTTAGAACACCAATTTTATTTATCTTTCTTTTTTCTTTTGTATTGTAATTTATTTTTTGTTTTAAATTTCATAATTTCTCTCTAATTTAATTTAATTTTATTTTCCAAAAAAAATCGTAAAGTAGAGAAGATATAATAACTTAATCTATCTATCTATCTCTACTATATATAAAAGTGGAAATGAGGGGGAATAATTGGATTGCTCATATTATATCCTTATGAAATTTTATCCTAAAATAACCTTAGTTTTAACCAATTAAAAAAATTTTAACATATCTTAGTTTTAACCAATTAAAAAAATTTTAAATATATATAGTATATATTATATTATATTATATATATACATATTTTTTATAAAATTGATTGGATTTTTTTTGAAATTTTTCTTAATAAATAAAATAAATATACAGAATAATCAAGATTTCAAATTTTAAATTTTTACTATTATTACTTAATTCATGCCTATTTATATTTATTCTCATTATATTATTTACTGTAATTATTAATAATATTAATAAATTTATTATTATTGTTAATTTAATAATTAGCTTCAATATTATTATTTTAAATAATATATGTAAATGAGGCATTTGAAAATTTTTATATTTTAAATAAATATATCTAGATGATTCGGATTCGATTTAAAAAGGGTATAATTAAATTTTTTTAATTACAAATTGCACTCTTGGTTAGCCAAAAAATAAGATAAAAAATTATTATTTTTAAATATCTCGAATTTAATTAGTTATATTGATATCTAATATAATTCAAATTCTATTTATATTAAAGAATATAATTTTATTAATAATTTTTTAAAATGCTTTCATGATTTTGATTGGCTAAAGATTGGCTAAAAAAATAAAAATAAAAATTTCTTATTATTTATAAATATTTAATTTGATTTATTAGATTGCTTTCTTATTTTATTATTAACGTATATTTATTTATTACAAGGGAATATAGTAAAAGCTATTAACAAAACACATAAATTAATTATAAAACGTATAATAGAAGTTATATGATGATTTTTATAAATCAATTTAATTTTTCCTTAAAAAATAAATTGAAAGCAAATAACTTATAATAAAAGCTATATAAATCAATACGTTAACATAGAATCAAAAAAATATTTCTTGTATATATAAAATGTAATATAATTTAACCATTCAGTCTAAATAAAAATTTATACTTCAATATTATATAAATAAAAAATTAAACGAGTATGAAGAATAAACATATAATAAACATAGTTAACATGCAACGCAGATCATAAAAAACGTCATAGAAAAGACTATTAATAAGTAAGAGGAAAGAAAATAAGAAAAAATAAGTAAAGTGGATAATTGGAGAAAAATGATCTATTTAAATATTTCAGTAAAAAAAATTCTGGTCTAATACATTCAATTGAAAATAAGTTTTTTTTTAATATTTGATTGACAAAAATAAAAAAGGTTGGGTTGAAGCTAAAAAACCTGACAAAGTTCGCACAACAAGTCGATAATTGATCCCCATTTCCAAAAACAACTTAGCAGAGTATCAGTCAGTGCCACGTAAGCAAATTCTTACGTATTGGGCCAAGTTTTGTTTTGGGCTTCTGCCGAAAATAAAAATAGGCTTATGATTGAATCCAACGCTACTTCAGGCTTGAATCCAACGCTACAAACATAGATCCAGTCAACCATAGCAAGACTACAAAAGCCCTAAACCCCTTTCAACGGCTCTCCTTGGCTTCACTCCATTTCTCATATGCTATGTTCTCTGCTCTTCTGTCTCCGCCGTTACTCATCTCCTGTCCTCTTTAAATCTTCTCGCCGACGCTTTATCTCCTCCTTAGCCACTACCATCATGGCGGCTTCGCATCCAAAAGACGAAGCGTATCTCAAAGCCGTAATCGACAAACGCATCAAGCTCTTTGAATCCATTAAGTCTCAGCAACTCGCTAGCCTTCAATCTCTAAACCACGACACTATCAAGTAAAGCCACAAAAACCTAACGCTAACGTGTATGGTAATGCGTCAACCTTTTGTTCTGATTTTGAATTTCTTTGGTTTATAGGATTACATTGCCAGATGGTACGGTGAAGGAAGGGAAGAAATGGTTATCGTCTCCTATGGATATTGCTAAGGAGATTTCTAAGAGTTTGGCGGCTAATGCGTTGATTGCACAAGTTGATGGAACCCTTTGGGACATGAATAGGCCATTAGAGTGCGATTGTGAGCTTAAGCTTTTCACATTTGATAGTGATGAAGGACGCGACACGTTTTGGCACTCTAGTGCTCACATTCTTGGCCAGGTAACGTGCATCTTTAATTTCATTGCTTAGTTTTTCTTTGTAGGCGGCACTAATAAAATAGAATGACAATGGATATAAGTAAAAAAAAAAAAAAAAAAAAACAATGGATTATAAGTAAAAAAAAAAAAAAAAAAAAAAAAGAAATCCATTTTAATCTTTTCTAAGCATGTGACTAATCATTGGCAGTCACTGGAGGCGACCTATGGTTGCAAGCTTTGCATTGGACCCTGTACCACGAGAGGAGAGGTAAGCTTTTTTTATACCAATTTATTCACACTATCTATACATAAAATTTTTCAGTATATAAGTGTGATTTTTGGTATGAGTATGATTTTGCATTGACTTTTATTGTTGATGTTGTTGTTGTTACATCTTATGACTAGCTTATAAATATAGGATGCCAAAGGGTAATATCTCTCGGAGTATAATTCAAGCTTGCAATACTTACTGATAATTTTAATTGGGGTCAGTGTCTTACACATATTATGATAATATTCTGAAAGTTGATCTACTGAATGATGCTCTTTTGCCATTTCTATGATAGAAATTACACATATTATGATTGCAAGTAAAAAATCCTTTACTTTGTAACTTCCTTTCTCTAGAATCGAGGATTGTCTTCAAGACTATGAAGGATAAGTCCACAAACTTTGTTGCTAAAGAGGGGATTACATTCTTTTATCTTTCAATATCTGAAACACATTGTGTTAAGTACTTGGGTGACTGATGAAAAAGTAATGTCCCATATATTTTCCTTCTGCACATTTCCAAATGCAACTATTTAGAACTTGTTGCTCTTAAGCAGCAAAAGCTTCAACCGTTTGATTACATCTTCTTCAGGTTACATTTAGAGCTGGACTAATGATTGAATTTTCCTCTCTTTTAATAAAAAAATTTTAAAATCCTTTTATTAAGTTCTATCTGTTGACGGGGTTTAAATATCTGCATAGTTTACAACACTATGTTTTTTCTTTGGAAATATTTCAAAATCTTTTTATCAGGAAGCTTATCATTCTTGTCGCAATATCTTGAACCATTTCATTTTCTTGAACTTTCATGTAATTTTGGGTATAAACTCTTTCCAAATAGAATGCCCGCATGCAGAAGTTGTTTAATTTTTTTTTGATTTGTACATATGTAGACTGTAAATGGAATTTTCTCCACCATTTTTTAAAAAATTTTTTAATTCAAAAATTTTAAAATCTTTCTGTTTTCTACAAACTTTTTGTAGGAGATTAACATCTATCAAGGTTAAAGCATTCTATATTGAATGATGCTCTTTTCCCATTTCTATGATAGAAATTAAAAATCCTTTACTTTGTAACTTCCTTTCTCTAGATTCAAGGATTGTCTTCAAGACTATGAAGGATAAGTCGACACATTTTGTTGCTGAGGGGGGATTACATGCTTTTGTCATTCAATATCTGAAACACGTTCTGTTAAGTATTTGGGTGACTGATGAAAAAGTAATGTCTTATATGTTTTCCTTCTGTGCATAGCTTTTCAAATGCAACTGTTTAGAACTTGTTGCTCTTAAGCAACAAAAGCTTCAACGATTTGATTACATTTTCTTCAGCTTACATTTAGAGCTGGACTATTGATTGAATTTTCCTCTCTTTTAATAAAAAAAAATTTTAAAATCCTTTTATTAAGTTCTATTTGTTGATGGGGTTTAAAAATCTACATAGTTTACTACACTATGTTTTTTCTATGGAAATATTTCAAAATCTTTTTATCAGGAAGCTTATCATTCTTGTTGCAAGATCTTTAACCATTTCGTTTCTTGAGCTTTCATGTAATTTTGTGTATAAACTCTTTCCAAATAGAATGCCCGCATGCAGAAGTTGTTTAAATTTTTTTTGATTTGTACATATGTAGACTGTAAATGGAATTTTCTCCACCATTTTTTAAAAAATTTTTTAATTCAAAAATTTTAAAATCTTTCTGTTTTCTACAAACTTTTTGTAGGAGATTAACATCTATCAAGGTTAAAGCATTCTATACTGAATGATGCTCTTTTCCCATTTCTATGATAGAAATTGAAAAATCCTTTACTTTGTAACTTCTTTTCTCTAAAATCAAGGATTGTCTTCATGATTATGAAGGATAAGTCGACAGACTTTGTTGCTAAGTGGGGGATTACATGCTTTTATCTTTGAATATCTTTTTCTTCAGCTTACATTTAGAGCTGGACTATTGATTGATTTTTCCTCTCTT
The DNA here is from genome assembly GCF_014843425.1 of Jatropha curcas. Next base: position 856,689 of record NW_023591289.1, on the reverse strand, counting down.
TTAATATAAAAATTTTAAAAACCTTTTATTAAGTTCTATTTGTTGACGGGGTTTAAATATCTGCATAGTTTATACAACACTATTTTTTTGTATGGAAGCTTACATTTAGAGCTGGACTATTGATTGATTTTTCCTCTCTTTTAATATAAAAATTTTAAAAACCTTTTATTAAGTTCTATTTGTTGACGGGGTTTAAATATCTGCATAGTTTATACAACACTATTTTTTTGTATGGAAAGATTTCAAAATCTTTGTATCAGGAAGCTTATCATTCTTGTTGCAAGATCTTGAACCATTTAATTTTCTTGAACTTTCATGTAATTTTGTGTATAAACTCTTTCTAAGTAGAATGCCCACATGGAGAAGGTTTTTAATTTTTTTTGGTTTTGTACATATTTAGACTGTAAATGGAATTTTCTCCACCAATTTTTTTTTTAAAATTTTTTAATTCAAAAATTTTAAACTCCTTTTGTTTTCTACAGAGTTTTTTGAAGGAGGTTAGTATCAATCAAGGTTAAAGCATTTTATATTATTCTTAGTTACAAACTATTGAACTAATGCACTTCATTTTCTTGAACTTACAAGTAATTTTGTATGTCAGCTCTGTCGAAATAAAAAACCCCCATGGTGAAGCTGTTTTCTGAAACTATTATTCTTAGTCCTTTTGTTTTGTATACAAAGTCTGTAATTCTGGGTGTTGACTCTGTCCAAACATTTGGGTGTTGAACTATTTTATTACATTTCTTGAACTTACAAGCAATTTTGGGTGTCAGCTTGTGTTAACCCATTTTTTGGAAAAAGGAAAATAACAGGAGAAGGAGAATAATGAAGGGAAAATAGGAGGTGAAAAGCGTATTTCTTTGTTAGGGAAGGAGAGGAAAACAAAAGAGGAAAGAAAATAAAAAAAGTATTTTCCTTTGGTCCCACCTAATTTGAATCTCTCCTATTATCGAGAAAATGAACAGAGTGGAGGGAAAATGAAGGGATGAATTCCCCTTTTATTTTCCTCCACATTTTCTCACTCTATTTTCCTTCCTTTCTCTTTTTGTTTATAAACAAAGCGTAAATGACCCCATGGAAAAGCTCTTTGCTGTAATTTTTATAGATTTGTATTGTTAATGGAATTTGCCCCACTTTAGAATGTCTGTATTAAGGTTTAAACAAACTTTTGCCTTTTCAAGGAGATTTTACGGTATTCTATATTGTTTTGCAATTTCGACCATTTCATTTCATTTCTTGAAGTCATGTAAATTTGGTTATCAACTCTGTCCAAATTGAAAACACACGTGGAGAGGTTGTTCATTGTAATTTATCTAGATTTTGGCAGTTGATGGAATTTGCGTCACATTTAAAAAAAAAAAAAGAAATCCTAGAATCTTTTGTTAAAATTTTATTTAAACTTTGTCAAGGAGTTTTAATGTCTACCACAGTTACAACATTCTATGTTATTTAGTTCCAAATTTCATGGATGAATATGTGTCACATTTATTAATTGTGTGTTGGACTTCCAAATTTACACGGGGGTGTTATTTTGATGTTATGTAGTATTCCTAGCTTTAGTGGAAGATGTTATTATTAGTGTTTAATAATTTCCTGACGGCTTTTTAGCATTGCATTTTATCTAAGATATGGACTTGGGATAGTGAAATTTGAAGCATGTTATTATTTGCATAAAATTATCAAAAAATATTTCACCATGGTTTTCGTTCTTGAAATTCTCTTTTATGTTCAAATGCATGGGTGCATACAGTTAGATATGAAAGGGTGACCTTATACTTGTGATCTGTGCATAGTTTAAATGTGTGTGTGTGTGTGTGTGTGTGTTTATTTGTTTAGGCTCTGCCTTGTAAAATGTGAAATGAATCTTGCAGGGATTCTATTATGATGCATTCTATGGTGAATTGGGTCTGAATGATGAACATTTTAAACAAATTGAAGCTGGGGCACTGAAAGCAGTTGCGGTATTGTTTCATTATCTTCTGTTAGAATTCTATATATTTCTAGAGATTTATGATGGTTCTGGTTTGCTGTTATTATGCGCATAAAGGTTCAGAGTAAGTTTTGAATTCTGTTCTTGTTGGTATTGATTAAGTTTTCTTGTTTAGTTGTTTTTTATAACCATGTAACTGTCTTGCTACATATGAAAAACAGCTTCAAAGGGTAAATAACTTAAAACATCTAGATAGTGGTAATGTATGGATAGGGTTACATGTGGAACCAGTATGTCAGTGACTTTAATGATATGTTCTCAAGGGATAAACAACAATAGTTGCTACTGAAGTACTCTTATAAGTAATATGATAACTCATTATGGCCATGCAAAGACATGGGCAATTGAATAGATGCTTTCTCTCTTTTCTCTCATTGCTTATGTGGGTTGGGCAAAACCAAAAAACCAAACCAAACCAAAATAGTTGGATAACTTGATTTACTGGTTTGGTCTTTGTTCTTTTTGTACCATAAAACAGATGGTTAACTGAATCGAGCAAAAGTGCAAATGATTATATATCTTTACAATTTATTTGCTGTAAATTTTCTTTATAAAAAGAAATATTCTTCTTACACTTTCAGTTTTCAACTGTAAATTCTTATGAACTAATAGTTCTGCAAGCTGATGAGCTGAACCAGTCCAAAACTGATTGATGCGTTGACAGTGCATGTGGTTTGGTTGAAAAGAATCCTTCATGACCATGCACAGTTGTCTATGTGTGCACACACAATCTGTTCGATTGGCAACCTCCATGTGAATAGAGGTTGTTAAGGGAAGTAGGGATGTAACCATTCAGTCCCTATAGCTTTTCTGTTGCATATTAATAATATTATATAAAAACTGACCATAATCCTTTGAATGGACGGTGGACAGTGTTTTTCCCAGAGCAAAAAACTCGTCATGTTTGTGGTGTGGTTTCACTGGACCATTTCGGCTTGTCTAGAGACCTCCTCGATTTCCTTTCACAGTCTCACACTCAAACACTCTCTCTCTTGTATGTGAATCCAAAGGGAGGAGAGAGAGAGGTGTGGGCTTCTGTATTTGGGTGGGGTGTATCAGATCTCTTACCAGAGTTTCTGGAAATTGCTCTGTTGGCAAGTTATTTTAAATTGAAAAGACAGGCAACCTGCTTTTCTAATGCAAAGATACAGTAACCATTACTTCAGTTTTCACATTCAGTAATGAGAGCAATTTAATATTCTTGCAATTTCAGGAGAAGCAACCTTTTGAGCGCATCGAAGTGTCAAGGGAACAAGCATTAGAGATCTTTTCAGAAAATAATTTTAAGGCAAGTTTAACATGGTAATTTATATGAATGAACCAAATATTGCTTAGTTTTCGTTCTTTTCTTATTTTTATCTTTTCCGCCTTTTTCCCCTCACCTTATATATGCATGTATGCACATGTTATTATCAGGTTGAAATCATCAATGATCTTCCTGCAGACAAAACTATAACTGTATACAGATGTGGCCCATTGGTAGATTTATGTCGAGGTCCCCATATACCAAATACATCCTTTGTGAAAGCATTTGCGTGTTTGAAGGTGACATTTTAAATTGCTTGCTTTTTATCTACATTTTGTATGTCTTCAATTCATTAACCAGTTTACTTGCGGATTTTCCATTCCAGGCTTCATCAGCTTATTGGAGGGGTAACAAAGATCGAGAAAGCTTACAGAGAGTTTATGGGATATCCTATCCGGACCAAAAACGTTTGAAGGTGAATTTTCAATTTTTGGCATTTCGAAAATTGTATTTGCTGTGAGCTTATTTGCTTTAACCATATTATTTTCTGCTCCTCTGCTGTTGAAACGTTTTTAAATGCAGTTCAGGACTGATCAACGGCTTAAATGTTTTTATAAGTTTTTACATGGTAACAGTCTAGGCTTTTCCATTTTGTTGTGAAGGTGGCCTGTAACTTGTTCAAGTTCTCTATATGTTCAAGATATTGTATATCAGGATACAACAATTGCTTTGTGTACTTTTAGATGGTTATTTTGAGATGATCAATTTCAGGTTAGGTGTTCTTATTGGCTGAGTCTAGGCTTTCTCATTTTATTGTTAAGGTGGCCTGTAACTTGTTGAAGTTCTCTATATGTTCAAGATATATATTTGGATGCAACAATTACTCTGTTTTCTACATGGTTCTTTTGAGATTATCAATTTCAGGTTAGGTGTTCTTGTTAGCCGAGTTTTTCTGTTATGAAAATCTATTGAATACAGCAATATGCAAGTGCAATGTTTTAACCTTATACTAGAGAGGTCAGGAATAGGGGGTGTAAACGAGCTGAGCCAAGCTCGAACTTGCTAGGCTCGAAACTCGACGAGCCTGATAATTTTAGGCTCAAGTTTGACTTGAGGCTCGAGTTCAACTAGAAAAATTTTGAGCTTGAGCTGGAGTCGAGGCTCGAGTAAGCCTAAAATAAATGTTATATATATGTATATATAGATGCTTGATGAGGCTCTACGAGCTGAACATCATTAGGCTTGAGCTCCATTCAAACCGAGCTTAAACAGCTTGCTAGCCTGCTCAGCTCATTTACACCCCCTAGTCAGAGTTGGTATATCTTATTACAGAAGCAGATGTTTGCTGCTATATTACTAGTGAATGTGTCTCCATACGAGTGCTAAGATAATCAGCCACACCATTCTATAGAATACTCTGCTGTAAAGTAAAAAATTACCTGAAATTGCACATAATGTATTTTTGAATCAGCGCCTGATTGTAAACAATAAAAAGTCCTTACCTGAAATTGCACATAATGTATTTTTGAATCAGCGCCTGATTGTAAACAATAAAAAGTCCTTCAATGAAGCTAAGAATGACTTCAGCACTGAACTGCTAATTTTAAAGCCGTTGATCAGCCTTTTCAAGATAATTCAGATATAAATGCACTTATTTCTAGTGAGTAGGTCATGTATGTTTTGCTGAGTATTGCAAACAGTGGCAACATGACGTGAAGAGACTCAAAAGAAAGTATTCAAAATATGGAAGAACTTGGAGACAGAAATACATGTTCGTATGATCTGAGAGAAGCACCACCATGTACATTGGTTATGAAGGGAGTTTTTTTTTCTAACATTTCTTTCTTGTCCAGGAGTATATCCAACAGTTGGAAGAAGCAAAGAAGTATGACCACAGATTGTTGGGCACAAAGCAGGAGCTTTTCTTTTGTCACCCATTGAGGTACTGATACTAATTCATGTATTTTTCTGGGTGCATAAATTAAATCCGATATTATTGTCGTTAGTATTACTTTTTTGCATATCTTATGGTTTCAGTCCTGGAAGTTGGTTTTTCCTTCCTTATGGAACTCGAATTTATAACAAACTAGTGGAATTTATTCGAGCTCAATACAGAGATAGAGGCTATGAAGAGGTTAGGAGTCAATGTTATTTGCTAAATACTAATGTATTATCCTTCTAATAGTGGTTAATGTGATGGACTTTGCAGGTCAAGTCTCCAAATATTTACAACATGAAACTTTGGGAGACTTCTGGCCATGCTGCAAATTATAAGGAAAATATGTTTTTGCTCGAGGTGAGGGGTTCTTTGAATATCATCATTGTTTCATTGAATATATATTCACGACAGTTTTTGATGAGCTATTAATGCTAATTACTCGCAAGCTGTAGTTGGAGGGTATAGATTCTGCAAGAGGAAGGAGTGCATATCTTTGGAATTAGAGATAGGGCTGCTTCATAGATTTGTGAATCTTCAACTCAAAATTAAGTAAAATGGGCTAGGGTGAGTTTGATGAAAAGTTTGGGCTGTATTGGACCAGTACATGGGTTCTTGGTTTGTTTGTGTGTAAATATGAACTATGAAAAAAAAAGTTGAAAAAAAAGAAAGAAGAGAATGAAGAATTGGGATACTTTATATTATAGTTCAAAGGACTATGCTCGCTATCTCTCCTGGAAAAGCAAAAAGGCTTCTGATGTTCTTTTTTTCGTTCATGCAGATTGAAAAGCAGGAGTTTGGCCTGAAACCAATGAATTGCCCAGGGCACTGTTTAATTTTTCAACATAGAGTCCGCTCATATAGAGGTAAGTTCATTCCATTGGAATTTAACTCTAGTGTCTCTTTTAGCTAGCAGAACACTCCTTTTGCTGATATTGAACTTAATTAATGAAAACTGTGTGAACAAAGTTTCATAGTCTGCTTTGGTTTACCTTGGGAGAATGTTGAAAAATTATTTTTTCAAGTTTTCCAGCTATTCTAATTTGAGAGCATCTTTTTTGTGGGGCAATGCTGTTAAATAGCCTGTTTAAGCTTTGTTGAATTTAACTTTTGTGAACAAGCAAAACTTTGTTGTATGGGTCTGTTCTACATTTTTCAGGGCATTTATGATTTGAATCTCCCTTTTCCCTTTTTGAGTTGGGCGCAAATCATTTAGCTTTGCTGGCATAGTCCTTGGTTTGTTTCCTATTATAAAAACATTGGGCTGATCCCATTTGCCCCCTAATTTTGTGTTCTTGGCATGCCTTCTTCCTTCTCCTCCCCTTCTGTGCAAGCATTTTTGCTTTTGTTGCATTCTTGTTAGTATACTCCTGAAGAAACTTCCCTAATCATTTTTTGCTTTAAACTCCTGAAGAAGTTTAAAAGTTCTTAGGATGCATGACCTTTCAATTAATTGCTTTGTTAATCTTTTTAAGTATCAAACTGATATGTATTTGTTGCCTTCTTCAACGAAAAATTTGTACCTGGTAGATTATTTGTTTCATTAATCCTTGAGCTAATTAATTGATGATGCTAGTTCTTTTGATGTGCTGGTCGTGTAAATGAAACTGAAGCTGGAGTTTGGTTAACTTGTTAGAGCTGCCTTTCTTTCGTTTGTCTTTTATATTTTTGCTTTTTGTTATTTATAGACCTACTAAATACAGGCTAAGAAGCAAGTAATTTGATTATAGCTTTGCTGGTTGTTCTGAGGGAGAATTGAATTTTTCCATGCAATTTCCAATGAAAAATCTGGTGATGCTGAACATAGGAGTTTTCAACTTTACCTTGTCAAATTTTACATGCTACTTTAATTGTTGAGCTCATATATTGTTGTCTTGCATCATAATTCTGATTGCTTGGAGTGGTTTTTAGAACTTCCTCTTCGGCTGGCTGATTTCGGGGCCTTGCATCGCAATGAGGCCAGTGGAGCACTTACTGGATTAACACGCGTTCGGAGATTTCAGCAGGTATCCCCCAGCGTTCAGTTCAGTTGAATTATATTAGCCGATTCATGTGCAGAAACCATATTACTTGCTAGTATTCAATTCATCTGAATTAAAAAATAAATCTATTTAAAAGAATAGAAATCATATAAAAAAGTAGTGTTATTTTGCAAGAATGCAATTTGTTTAGTTTGTTAATGGTAGGGCCCACTAACCTTTCATATAAATAAGGATTGTTGTAGAGTATCAAATGCATTAAATTCACTTTTAAATTAGTCCATACGCCCGAATTCAATTTAATTATATTACTTTAATAGTTATTCCAAATGCATGAATTCTATCATGAAATCAATTGAATTGAGTTTTATTAATTATAAACAAATGAATTCTGTTAATATAAAATAAGTAAGTTAAATCTAATTATACCTATTGTTTATTCTAAGCTGGTCTTTAAGCGGAAAAGCAAATGAAGAAGTGTCCAGTTCAAACCTGGATTTTAGTGTCTTCTCTGTTTTTTTTTTTTGTTAAAGATTAGCTGTTGATTTTAGTTTGCCGTACAACATGCTAGTTTGAAGTATACTGAACTTCATTAATTTGTGGGCTTGGATGTCTGCTGAATTCAAGGTTTTATCTATATTGATGTGTGTACATTTTACTGATTTGATTAGACTTCCCATGTTAGGAGATTTATTTGTCGTGCATGACTCCGCAAATGGCAGTTAACTTTTATATGTTCAGTTGCTTGATTACTTTTACTCGGTTGTCGTAGTCAATCATTTCTCTATTTTTCTAATTAATTTGTTACATGTTTTATTCAGGATGATGCTCATATATTCTGCAGGGAATCACAGGTGATTCAAATTAAATTAATGCTTGACAAAATCATTACATGTCCTTTTGTTGCATTAACTGGTTGTGATGTATTCCTTCTTTTTTTTTCCCCCCAGATAAAAGCTGAAGTGATGGGCGTCTTAGAATTCATTGATTATGCCTATAAAGTATTTGGTTTTACTTATGATCTGAAGCTATCTACGGTATGATGGTTGACAAATTCAGTGAATAAACTTGTAATTTTATGTGCTTAGTGAAGTTACAGGACAATTTTATAGATTTGGCAAAATACTGAATTTTAGTGAAACAATGTGGATAGTTGTAATAGTGGACTCAAATCATTGAGTATTGATGAAATTATTCTTCTAGGGAAAAAATCCTGGGCAAACTCGGTGGTCAATTTTTAAGTGAACCAAGCAAGTGTAATTTGCATGAACCCTTTTTCTAATGAAGTACGTAGCTAACTATGTTAGCTTTATAGAGATTTTTTTCTCTCTCAGGAATCAGGTCTCCATGAGGGCCAACATTTGAACTTGTTGTAAGCCAATGCTATTGATTGGATTTTTATTATTTTCAACAATATTACTTGTTATCATTCCCATCTCTTGTATCTTCTCCTTGCAAAGTGTTTTGCATTTGGGTCTGTAAATGTATGCGCAAAATCCTTGAGGAAAGGATTTTTTGTTTCTTCTTTTTATTTTTTATTTTTTATTTTTTATTTTTTTGGTGTGGAAATGACACAAGGATTTGTTTTTTTTCATCTGATCTGTATTTAGAGGCCAGAGAAATATCTAGGAAAGTTGGAAACATGGGAGAAAGCTGAGGATGCTCTTAAACTAGCATTGGATGAGTTTGGGAAACCTTGGCAGGTATTACTGTTAACTATTCCTATTTACTTCTTTTCGCTATACTTTTGAAGTGGTGACTAAAATTTACTTGGTTGACGTCTTGCTTTAAGCAAAGGGGTCTATAAAGACTTTTACTTAAGGCTATGCTTCAGCTTGTAGAGCCTCAAAATCTCTTGCATATTGTAGCCAATTTTTGGTCTGATAAATAGGGGAGGGTTATGTTCTGAGGAGCTATCCGGCTAATTATTAGATAGTCTATCAGATGTGGCAGTACAATTAGAGAGTTATTTGGTTTCCCTATTGTATGAAAACCCTTTTTTTGCTGGCTTTGGCTCCAGTTGCTTACGTTTTGGGTTATGTGGTACAGATTAATGAAGGTGATGGAGCTTTTTATGGACCTAAGATAGATATTAGTGTTTCTGATGCTCTGAACAGGAAATTTCAGTGTGCCACGTTGCAGGTTGAGATTGTTGGATTTTAATTTTGTTCTTGTCTTTCCAGTTATTCTTTGCCACGGTATCAGAATTTCACTTAAAAGACTCTGGTTGCAGCTTGACTTCCAGCTTCCGGATCGTTTTGAGTTAGAGTACTCAGCAGAAGATGAAGCCAAGAGGGAAAGACCCGTTATGATACACAGAGCCATCCTAGGGTCTGTGGAGCGAATGTTTGCCATTCTATTGGAACATTACAAGGGGAAATGGCCTTTCTGGCTTAGTCCTCGTCAAGCAATTGTCTGCCCTGTCTCTGAGAAATCCCAGCCATATGCAGAGCAGGTTAGTTTTGTGCTTTTGATTTGGATGGACTTTATAATGTTTCATATCACACATTCAACCTTTAGGCATTCTGTAATTCACTGCCACATGCAATTGTATTTCTTCATGCATGCGACCTTTCATTTTTGGTTTTGTATTGTAGTGATTATTTCATAGAGGTAATCAACATATTGTCTAAAGCCTACTGCTTTTGCATGCTTGTTTACTTGCTGCTTGCACTTGTTTATAATGTTGTTCAGAAACTTATTGCCTAACTGATTCAGATAAATGAAACCTGGAATTTTCAGGTTTGTCAACCAAGTTTGTGTGTCAAGTTATTTTCCCAACTAATTTTAAGAAAGATTGGGTCAGTTTTGGGTGATCCTGAATTTAAACTGGACAGATACAATATCCAGGTTTGTCATTGTTGAAAAGCAACCTGGGTTTTCACAATCCAAATCCTGTGAATGCTTCCCAGTTTTCATTGAATAAGCCATAATATTGCCCCATGAACCCTTGCAGATTGGAACTGTTGTGGTTTCACATTGCTGTGCCATACTAATGCATTTCATGGAAGTTGGTTAGAATGGGGAATGAAATGTGCCTGAGTTTAACCTTGTTTGGCAGTTTATTTATTGTGTGATAAAACCTTTGCACCCAATGACCCACATATTGGGTTTGAAGGGAGTAATTTGAAGTTTTTTACCGGTTTGTCTACTAGTTGAGAGCTGTGTTGTTTTCTGGAAAACTTGGAAAAGGAGTTGATGGTTCAAATTTGGAGCTCTTCAAATAGGAAATCGGAAATGAGTACTCTTGGGAAATGATTTAACTTCTTTAAAAACGCTGTAACTGACTCCTGGAGGACATGTTTAACTTGTTTCTCATTGCTTACACTTAACGCAAAAGCCTTATTTGGAAAAATATGGAGGATTACATTTTCTAGCTCATTGCAATACTTTATCCTGGGTTCAAGCCCTAAGGGCAGTGTTCCTTCTTGTTTTTTCTTGTATACTCATTCTTTAGCTCTCATGGCTGAAAATATGGGTAGAAAGACAATAACAAAAGGAGAATAAAGAAGGAAATAAAATAACAAGATGAATAAAAGGAAGGGTTGGTGTTTCCCTTGTTTGGGAAAAGAGTAAAATAAGGAAGGATTGCTGTTTCCTCCCATCCTTCTGTCTCCTTGGAGACTAGGCATGGCCACCTAGTTGGTCCCCTGGTTGGTCCCAGTTTCAAACATTAGAATTGGAACTGGACGGTAGGCCATTTCAACCAAAGGTAAAAAAAAAGGAAACCCTGCTGGAACCAGGATTGGCACTGACTGGGCCATTTTCCCCGCAACTGCCAGTTCCAGCCCATTGCATGCATACTTGAGACAAAATAATGAATGAACGAACTATTCATGTATTTCCTTCCTTGCGCTCCTATCCAAACAAAGAAAGGAAAGTAACAGTGCATTTTAAAATTTTCCTGCCTCCATTATTTTCCCTCCCTATTCCAACCCTTTCCCTCTTATTATCAAAACATTGTGCAAGTGCCGATTCTTATGTATTTATCCCTAAGTTTATTTCCTTTTTATTGATTCATTTTCTAAGAACATCACTTTTTAAATAGTTCTTATACAGTTTTAGTTCTCTAACTATATTTCTAGATTCTTTTCCTTTTTGTTTTTAATTTATTCATTTTGATTTCATTATTTTGAATATTCCTTGTAAAATTTTAGTTCACTAAATATGCTCCTACATTTCAGTTCCAAAAACAATATATATATATATTCTATGTTTGTTTCCTTTTTGTTCTTAATATAGTCATTCTTTAAAAATTTTAATTCTCCAAGTGTAAAAAACAAATTTAGTAAAAACCATGTTTTCTTAGTTTGCTCAATTGGAAGATGAATAAATGAGTTTCTGTTTAATGGTAGTCTAGCGCTTTGAACAGTAAAATAGATGGGTTTAGGGCTTTAGGCTTCTTGGCCCTAATGTTACATTGGTATCAGATATGGGGTTAAAATCCTATACAACTCAAGCAAGCAATAATTGCTGGAGTTCTATTGACTGATAAAGATTTTAAATCATTACAAGCATATATGCACTCACAGTCATCCTAAACTTTGAAATTGTTGGACTTCTAGAATTATTACTAAATTCTAATAATTTAAGGAATTTGACTCGTATAGAATGCTGGAAAGATTAATTTTAATGACTTGAAATAAGACTCAAAATATGAACAAAAACATAGATAAGCCCCAAAAGACTGTCTAATCCTGCCCGCCTTTTCTGGAAAAGATAGAAAATCCACAAACACTTCTCTTAAAAGTAAAAGATAATTTCATAGTACTTAATGGCAACGAATTGACTTGAACAAACAAAGATTAAAACCCTAAAGACTAGAAAGTATGCTGTGAAATACCTAGCAAGGTCTGTAAAAATCAAGACCATAATTGCAAGTCTTTAAATTGATTTAAACTTGAAATTTCTTGTCTGTTCTCTTGGGTTCCATCTCCCAACACAAACCTAACCAACAGAAGTATCGATGTTTTACGTTCACCATGTTGTTGGCTGGCCTGTTGATCTTCATCTGAAGATGATCAGGTGTGAAAATTTTGAGCAAAATCAATCCTAACAGCTCTTGTTCTGCCATATGCATTTCTGTGGCTTGAATATCATTTTCTTGTTTAATTCATTACTGTTGATAAGAGAAATACTTCTAAGGTTAAAATCTAACTTTGTTGTGGCAGTAAATATAGTGTGGAAAGTTAAGTTTTAATTATGTCATGCTTGAGGATGGTAACATGGGAAGCTGGGAAATTATCCATAAAATTGGAATGATAGTTCAATATATTTTAATTTCATCAAATGGGAAATCAAATTGATGTGTTTTGTTGTGATGTTCTCACAGGTGCAGGCTCAGATACATAAAGCTGGTTATCATGTTGATGTTGACACAACTGACAGAAAGATTCAGAAAAAGGTACCGGCTGTTATCCTCAATACCATTAATATCTTGCAGGATGGTCTTTGTGTTTTATATCTTCAATTTTTTTTTTAATCCATTCAAAAGTTGATTCTCTAATGTCATTAAAAGACTACTGACGACTGTAGTTCATTATGGTGAAACCTAGCAAGTGTTTCATGAGGAATGCTGAAACCTACTTCAGGGTGATGTTGTGACAATATGATTTTGTTCCACTCTTAGAAAGAAACAGGGATTGCGACAACATTAATATAGGAGGGAGGTCCTTGAAAGAACAGTGGGTACTGGTTATACAGCTTTGTGTTTAAAGTGGCACTCGATGACAGATAACCTAATGAGCACTCTTTGTAATTGATCATGGTGCGTTCTTTAACAGAACAACTGAGGTTCTGGATGATTTTTTGGTTCGGATTTGCCTGAGCCAAATGCATTTTGACGGTTTCAAATCTTATGAAATCCTCAAAAATTACGAACTTGATTTACTCGTTTCCGCTTTTATCCATCCCACAATAATTTTCTATCAATGTTTAATATCCTCCTGTGGTTGGAATATAGTATTTGTTTGCGTCAAAATTTAGCTACATAAGATTTGTGTTTATAGCTTTTACTATGTAAACAAGCAATTGAGTCCATTAGTTGCTATATGGAATGTTGACATGACAAACAACTTGGGATGGTGTGAGTATGAAGTAATTTGTTCACTGATAAGTGTGGGTCATATAGGTGCGGGAAGCTCAGTTGGCACAGTACAACTTTATATTGGTCGTGGGTGAAGAGGAAGCCAAAACTGGACAGGTACTTTTCAATGCTCAAGTAAATTGAGTTCCATTCTAGGATAAACAATTTGACAAGGGCAGGACATTAAATCATTGATTTTACAAATAGCATAAAGTCAAAGCACCTAAGATATATTTAATAGCATTGTATGTATAAACAACAACTAAATTTGAATCCGAAATTAGTTGTGACGTATCAAAATTAAACATATTCTAGAATTTTAATTCTGATGAATATAGTTTATATTCTTGAGATAAGCTTCATATTCCAATATGAACTCTTATTAATTATTTAATACTTAATTAATAATATTGATTAAAAATCTGTCACTCATTTCATATATTATTTCATATATACTAATTTCTTTGATTTGCTTTTTGAGAATATGCTGAAGATTGATTTTTAGTTGCAGTACTATGTGAGAACTTCCTAATGGTTGTTCATTTGTTTACGTGGAGGGTGACTTCTCTATACTAGACTAGATGACAGAGCTTTCCAGATCACATAGGACTTGGATGAGGCTCCAAAATAATGACTCAAAAGACATTTATGCGTTCGTCCTATAAGAAAAATGGGTCTATTTTTTTGTTAGATTGAGGTTAGGTTGTGAATTCTTAGAGTTTAACCTTAGCTGATGTGGATGGGTTATATATGGTATGTTCAATATGCCAAGTAGATATGAAATAAGGGTAAAGATGACAGGCAGACCTGTTTGTAGGCAAATTAAAAGATCGCCTTCCTTTTTCTAATTCTTTGTAATGTTCTTGTGCATGCATCATGTGAGAAATATTAATTCTAAAATTTGAAAATGGCAACTTTTCTGGCTAGGAGTTGGAACGAAAAATATTGGAAAACTAGGAGATGATGGCTGTAGTAGTTTTGTTTCAGATTAATATAATAAATTATGATGAATATCCTAATGTACAATTTAATGTTGGTTTCCATTGGTTATCCCAGGTGAGTGTACGAGTGAGAGACAAGGGTGATCACTCAGTAATGAGCATGGAGAGCCTACTGAAACACTTCGAAGATGAGGTGGCTGCATTTCATTAGATGGGAAAACATTGAAGTGACTGTGTTGTGATATTTCAGTTGATGAAAAGGTAGAGCAAACAGTTTATCCATTTATTTCATTTGATGAAAAGATAGAGCAAACAGTTTATTGTTTACCAGTCTGGCTATAATTTTCCAATTGAGAGCCTAAAAAAAAAAAAGGAAACTATCATTGTGTTTTACCATTCTACAATCAGAGATTGTATTACTTGGTAATACTTAATGTGAGATGACTCCACTTTGCCAATTTTATCTGCACTTGTGTTCCTACGTCATGTGGTTGTTTCTATGTAATTTGCTCCAGGTTTGTTTTTCAGAAATTCGGACATTTTGAACTTGGACCTACAAGCAGCGAATTCGAAGAAAATAAAAATGAAAGCCAATGATATCCTGAAATGACGAGGATTAGTCAATGTCGAGAAAACTGTCATCCTGATTTCAAACCTAGGCATCAGAATGTATATACAAATTTGATCTTGCTATTCACATATCGATGGTTTCGTTGGATAAGTAATTTATATTTGATAAATTAAATTTGCAATCTCTCTTTTCATATGTTTAATCCTATAAGCCTATTCTATTTAACAATTTTCAATTTTATAGTTAAAATATGATTAATAAGAGGTAAAAAAAAAAAAATTTGGTGAAAATAATGCACAATAGAAATTATAAAATCTATTAATTCTCCTTTGTTAGGTTAATGTTCTCATTGTAAATATTTCACAAAATTTAATATATTTATTATAATCAAGAATAAATCTTTTAATTTATATAAAATTTATTTATTATTTTATTTGAGAAAATACTATTCGCCATTACAGTAGATAATTTAACAAAAATTCAACGAAAGCAGGAACTGTCTATAGAATCTATACCTTTGATTGTGCAAGGGATCCAAACATACTTGGTCTCCTTTCTAACACAGGGAAAGGAAAACCAAAAATCAGCTGAGTTTCGAAAATCAATTCTGCCAGAAACGTTTCTGGCTACGTAGCGGCAGCTTTATACTAATTGCTGGTTCCCTAATTAACGAGAGAGTCGCTAGCGGGTTCCTTTCAATTTAATTATATTTATATTTATATTTATAATAAATGAAAATCAGGTTAAACTCCAACGCGACCTGTATCTGTCGGGATTAAATGATCCAACAAGTCAAGTACACTCTACGTTGGAACCGTACGCTACGGCTTTACATTTTGTGCAGTGAATCCGTGATGGAATGGTTAAAATTTCAAGTTAACGAGTCTTGCTTTTGCCACTGCTAGTTATTGCTTAACAGATGATGTACAGAACGTGAATTATCATATTGGTCCTTTTCTTTATTCAAAAGTCTATCTTCAATGTCCATAATGTTGACATTTTCTTTTGACTATTTGTTCTTCAAACCATCACCAAGAGGCTTGCTACTTTCTTATTTTGAAGTTTAATTAACAATATACAAAAACTTGAAAAGGTTTAAATTGTTAGAAAACAATTTGAAAAAAATTAAATCAAAGTTTTACTAATGATAATTAGTGAGTTTCAAATATGAAAATAAAATTTATTTTTCAAGAATATCTATAATTCAAATTATAAAAGATAAATAGATATGTTTTCTGATAACATGTACTATTATATTAGTGAAAAACTTCTATGATTCCAACATGAAATTTTCTCTTAATATTTTTATATAACAAAAATATTAATTATTCATGCAGGATTGATAATTAAAGACAAATGTATGTGTATATATTTAAAGACATGCTTGTATTTTATCAAATATGGAAAATATGTAAATCATTATTATATTATTCAATGACATATTTTTTAAGTATAAACCAAACTCTTTGACCAATAATTTTATACAATTTTAGTGACAATAAAATAAAATTTACCTTATCGATATAGGAAAATACTTGATGTATTTATCGAATTTATAAGATAAGTAATTATAAGAAATATATAGTATTTTAATAGAATATGAACTTTCCATTCTAGGGAATTATGTGTTTAATTATTGGTTTAGGAAAAAAAATTATACTGAAGTTGAAAATCATCCAAAAGAGATTGATATGAGCTTAAATAATTTGTTGTTTTCTTGCATTTAATATTCACTTAATTCTCTTGTTTAACTTTCATCCTCTTTGAATGCACATTATATATATTTTCATATGGTTCTACTAATAAATAAATAAATAAATAAATAAAAACCATATATATACTAGAAAATCTTGGACTAGGATAGATAGCTTCCACAGCCAAAGAACCTGAAAGGAAAATTAGTAATAAAAACATTGATAAAATGACACTGAAACTGAGAAAAAAAAAAAAAAGCAGCTTACAACGTTAGACCTTAATGAAAAATCAATCCTGATAACCCTACGTACATATTTATATATATAATACTCATTAATAAGCCTAATATATAGCTACCAATTAATAATAATAATAATAATAATAATACCTTTTCACTCAATAAACCCATGATTGGGTCCGCTGCTAGTAACATTCAAATCGTGATGGTGAAATTGCTGTCTACGATAAGCTGAAATAGAAGAACTACTCTCACCCATTTCATGTTCACCTCTATAATCTTCTTCAAGCTCTTCTTTCGCCACCTTTTCCATCCCCATTAACTCCATAGCCGGTCTTTGTACGGCCAGATACTGTGACTGTGACTCAGTACAGTAGGTTTGTGCTTGTGGTGGTGGCACTACTGATGGCAGCTTAGAGAGTAGGGCTTCAAGGCTGCTCATAGAAGGAGTTATTTTGAATGGGAATTGATTATTGAAATGGTCATAAAATTCTGTGGGAGCGCCAATAGTTGCAGTTTGATAGTGCCAAGTCTCTGGTGTTGATCCATTGAAAGGAAATGCAGATGATGATGGATGTGGCAATAGCACTCCTGGTATGCTTTCTATGTAGCTAAATTTCTTTCTTAGTAGAACTACATAGCTCAGGTCTTCAATTACCTTAATATTAAATAACATTCAAAGCATAATTAATCAGTGCACGCACTTGTATATAATTATATTATTAGAAACACTAAAATTTTCTTTGAGATAGAGACCTTGTGGACTGCTCCTAGTTGAACAACACCTTCTCTAACTGCAATCAGAGCTATTGTCTGCAAATATTATGTATAGATATTAATCCAAAGAAAATACATCTATTTGAAATCTTGTATTTTTATTCGGTATTTTTATTAGAAAAATTAGTTCTTGCCTGCACTCAGTGTATATATACCTTTATACCTGACTGGAACTGGGCTTCCCATGTCCTAGGATGCTGTAATACAGATATATGATAAGAAAATGAAAACCCATTAAGTTTTCTACTTTTCTTTACAAAATGTATTGCATATGAAAGGAAAGATCTGCTTACAGAGTCAGCTGAGTTATGCCATGAAGACAAGAAGTTGATTTCTTGATCATTAGGTTCTTTGTATATCCACTTATGACTATGATCAGCAGCTACTTTACCAATCAATCTGCTCATAATATATTATACATACATGAATTGCACTGCCTTAAAATATTAATATTTATGTCAGGCAACCATAAAATTTGTCATATTTTTGGTATTTTGCTGCTTACCCTTCTCCATAATTGTAAATTTCATGGGACATTTTGAAAAAAAGCTCTGGTTGAAGGCCTTGATAGGGTTGAAATTCACAGTTGCCATAAACAGATGAACTTGGACAGTCATTGGAATTTATTTCAGTTGCTGATGCAGAGAAGTTGCAGAAACCATCTTCCCAAACCAATATCCTGCACAATTAATATTCACATAGCATATAAGATTATGATCATTGACATATTATTAAATCAAAGAATTATTAGCTGATTAATTAATTACCAATTTCTTCTGTTTCCTCTTGACCTGTCATAGGCTCCTTGACCATCCCATCTGATAAAAAATATAATTAAAAGGCAGTACCAAATCGTTTTTATAGAATTAAATGCTGTATTAAGAAAAAAGAAGAGCAAAATCATTGGTAGCTAGAAATAGCTAGCTGGGCACTTACTTGGGAGGTGGGTAATTTCTAGGCAAGATTCTCCAAAAAACAGCATAAACCCATTGAGAGTTTTCATGAATGCATAAACTACGCAGAGTGTGTTGAAGAAGATGAGTAACTGCCAATGGACTGAGATGTTCTTCCATTATCTGATATTATAACTACTCGAAATTACAAGGTGATATTTAGAACTGATTTTTTTTTTTAAAAAAGACGATCTCTTCTTCTTCTTCTTCTTCTTCTTCTTCTTCTTCTTCTAATTTTCCCCTCTTTCTTTTTACTCTTTCCTTTTCCCTGCTACTCTACCTTTAAAAGAAGGCAGACCCCAACATCATACTCTCCTTTATATAAGCCTACAAACAGGGAAATCTTACATTTATACCTCTCTTTTTTTTTCCTCCTCTCTCTCTCTCTACTCTCTGGTACTGTAATTAATCATGCTTTAAATTTTACCAAAATGATTTCCTGAGGCCCACCCGTTGTGGTTCATGGTCCCAATCGGTCCTTTACTACTCTTTATGATATTGAATTGGTTCATGGTCCCAATCGGCTCCTTTTACTACCTTTAATGATATTGCATACTATATATAAATATAATATATATATTATATATATATCTTCCCCCTGGATCTCCATGTATATATCCTCCATTCAAAACTACCCTCCAGAAATCAAATCATCAGTACTTTTTATTTTTATTTTTATTTATTTGGTTATTTCAATTATGATAGAAGGAAATATCAGCAAGACCTAACCTTATCATTCTTGTTTCTTACACAAGATCATCATGACTAGTAGCTCCCCGTTTCTCTGTAAGACCTGTACCTTTCTGTTCAATTCAAACCCCAATGTCTGTTTTTATTTTCTTACCATTCTGACACTATAAGGTATTACCACTCATTTCAGTCCCAGATAGCCTTCTTTATAACCATCTTCATTTATTAGGTCAAATGTTAAAGAACCACCTGCACCACCACCCCCATTCATTTTCTTGCAACCCCTCCAACAAAAAAACTTAAATCAAACAAAAAAAGCTCCGTCATTTTAGTCAATAATATTTTTCTTCTTCTAATATTTTCGTTTATTTTGATCAGCAATATCAAATTTAATTTCTAGGTAGTCTAGCAATTTATAATTAGTTTTGGCAGATCTGTATGCAAATGTCTGACACTACCAAAATGTATATATGTCAATATTATGAACGAATGGAAATCAATGGCTGCCTTATTTGTAGAAGCCTCTACTCTGGGAAGCATAAATTATCACCCACAGAAAGCATTCTTCTTCTTATTTTTTCAAACAATTTGGTAGCAAAACTCAAAAATAAACTAGACTAAACAAAGACGAGGACAAAAAACCCCACTAATATCAATAAGCGACTAGGGATTAAGACCTAAGGAAGGGTTTCCAAAATATGAATTCGAATAGAAAAACCAGAAACCTAACCAGTTTACAGTGGAGTTAGCTTCACTATAGATATGAGTTAATCTAACATTATTCCTTTGTATGAAAATGAAATGTATACATTTTATCAGTCTGGAGAAAATGACCCCACCATGGGAAGATCAGCTAGAGCACAAAAATCACATGATTCTTTGTTGACTGATCATCATCGAATGTATAATAGAGTGCAACTTGTCCCTGTGGGTACTCAAGAGAACAAGAAAGAGAGCTCACCTTAATAAAACAATTAAGCAAATACATAGGTTCACTATATGATCAATTCTTTTATCTAATTATACTTCTTACTAAAAGATATTTATTACAATAATAATTAAGTTTTAGTTTTAATGAGTCAGCAATATGAATCTTTTGTTTCTGAGATCTAATTTGATCAAATTAATAGTAATGCTAAGCAAAGTATAAATTGGGAAAAAAAAATATATAAAATACTTTCTTTAAAAAAATCGCACTAAAAGATAAGAAAAAAATAACTTGATCTTATACATTAAAATTCCATAATCACATTATATGAATAAATATTTGTTCTTAATTATTATTTTAACATTAAATATCTAATGTATATTGTCGTGCAAATTTGAAAACAGACACTTAAACATACAGAGACATACAACCCTAATCCTTACAGTACTTTTCCAGTGGAATCATTTTCATGTGGAGAAGAAATTGGTTTCCTCACACATACACACGTACACGCACTAAGAGAGAGTGCATATATATGTGTGTGTGTGTTTGTGCAAGTTACACATACATGATGGCTAAAAAGAGCTTTCAGTGCTTTCATTTTCTTTTCTCTCTCTCTCTCGCACTCTCTCCCTCTCTCCCTGACACCAAGAAAGCTTGACAGGTCACTACACTTTCTTTTTTGACTAGCTGTTAACAGAAAAACTGTACATCTTTTAATTATCAATTAATTATTACTAATCCATAATTAATTATCTAAAAGAACCCATCAATTAATTTCTTTGGTGGTGACGGACAATACCATCTACATAAATTTCTCTTTGGCTTCTTCTTTTGAAGGCAACCCATTTGTGGGCTATAAATGGGTTCTGATACGGGAGATTAAAATTGACTAGTGCATGAATGTACAATCAGTGCAAAATAGTAGAATTGGAGACAGTCTCTGATGTGTTGATGTAAGCAAAACAAGTCTTTTGGGGATACAAGTAAAAGAGGCTTGGATTTTTATGGACGGTGGTGATGGCTCTAGTGGCCATATTATAATACTAATAAAAAAACGTTTGGTTCTTTGTTCTTTTTTAATAACAATTCCAAGAACTTCATATGGGAGCAGGGAATTGGAGAAGTTGGTTGGTATGGGAGAAAAGAATGGCACAAGAGTCTTGGTCAATATATATATCTGCCCCATCCCTTTCTTCCATTTAAGGATGTGGAATCTCTGCTCTTCCCATCCTCTACAATCCCACTTCACATTAAAATAATATATGTTCTTTTTTTTTCCGATATCTAAGAAGAACCAAAGCAATTGCTTTTATAGGTTATGAAAGTGATTATATATCTGTTCTTTTTTTTTCCGATATCCTGAAGAAGAACAAAAGCAATTTGCTTCTATAGGTTGATGACAACGCTGATTATTAATATATATATATTATATATATATATATATATATATATTATAGTAGTATATATTGTGTAAGATTGATACATTTGTGTAAGATTGATTACCAGACAACATAACAACAATATCCAATAATGCATACTTAAAAGCAGGCAAAATCTCTCTTTACTGCTTTATATATATGTGTTGTTTGTGATTTTTAAATAGTTTAATAATAGTTAAGAGTTCTTTTTTATTTTATTTTATACTAATGAGAAAAGTTGAAATGGGAACGAAGAATGGCAGGTTTTGATTTAGAATGTTTGATACGGACTGTGTTTTTATATTATTTATTAAAAAAAAAAAAAAACCAAGACTAGGGTTAGATTGCCTTTTTTTGTCTTCAAAGAAACAACAAACACAAACATAAAATAACCAAGAAAACTAATAGATGATTCTCTCTTTTCACTAACTAGAAAGGAAGGGTTGGTGATTACTTATATTATGTATAGGTGATTTCTATATATATAATTTATAATATATAGTATATATATATATATATCTATATATATCTCAACTTCAGTGTTCTGAATCGTGTAATGACAAAGCCTCTTATCCTCTCTAGCATATATATCTCAACTTCAGTGTTTCTTGAAGTGATGAAAAGCTCTTATCCTCTAAGCAAATTAAGCACTTTGTTTTCTTCCTAATTTTACACACTCTTGATAATATTTTATTCAATCTACACTTCCCAATATGGGTTTTCTGCGTACTATTGTTCTTTGAATGCTTTTCCTTTTTTCGTTCCCTAATAGAAAATTAGAGAAAGGATAACGAACGAGAAAAGGAAGCGGTTGGATGCATCAATTATTTAGTAATAAAATATTGCTTTGCAAGCACAAATAATTAAATATGCTTGTTCATGCATGCATGCATGCCTAATTTTAGGACACACTTTAGACTTGTCGCATGAGTGTAATTTGGAAGAATTCTTCATTCCAAGTTATATATTCGCTATATGGTTAATTATTAAATTGATTGGAATGGCAATTTCTACATAAAGAAATTGCCTTTTCCATCAATTCTCACATCATGTAGTCATATTTTAAAGGTCAATAGAAACAAATGAAACACCAACAAAATTAGGAAATCAATTATCCTCTCTCTATATATATATTTGATTTTCATTTCCCCGACAAATTATATATATGAGTATGTAAAAGGATTTTTACATGTACAAAAGGAGTAATTACCCCCTTCTCAAACAACTAGGTTTATGAAAAGCTTAAATCATGTAACAATTAGATTTTATGAAAAGCTACTCAAATAACTACACACTGTCAAAACAGCTAACAGCTACAAAAACAACTAATTTTATCGAACATACTATAAAGTTAGAAAAGATATTAATTGTCTATAATATGAAGAAAGTCTTCAAAAGAAAAAAGACTTGCCAAAAAAAAAAACCTAATATGGAACAGTTATTGCTATATAGTTGTGCATTATACGTAGTACATTTCTAATCACTGGAAGATATTATACATAGTGGGTGCCCAAATATGCAGGAGCTGGATAGCATATATGAAAATTAAATAACCTTAGCTTAGCTAGCCCTCACCAATACAAAGGAAAATGATAGCGATAGTGATATTGAATATTGAATATTAAAACTGAAATTCAAAAATGCCCTACAGCTACAGCTCGTTGTGATGAAAATTGAGTCAAATGAACACCTAAAAATTGAAGGTGGAGCGAGAGAAGTTTGGTCAAAATATGTCAAAAGCACTGCAACTATTAGCTTTCTTACACAGACAAAAACTCCAAGACATCACGTGGAGGCATTGTGGTCACAATCTACGCCTATTGAAGCTCGACTACCCATATATATTATTAAAAACCATAAACCAAACTCCAAACAGTCTCTTTCTTGTTTATAACCTTTTTTCCTTAGCCTTTTTCATCGCTGTGAAATTGGTCTCCTTTCCTTTGCAAACTTTTTTTACATATCATCAGTGCAGGGGGGAAAGAAGCTCCAAGAAAAATTAGGTGTACAGATGCATAATTTCTGCAAGATCATGGGTTCGGTTCATAGAAAAATACTTGCGAAATTGAGGATTTACAATCACAAATCTCGAAACGAATCAAATAAGTGGCTACAAGAAAAATTAGAGATGATAAATGTTTGTGATCTATAGTAAAGTTTTACACTTGATATATTACATCCGCATGAACAGTCAATGGAACGAAGGATGTTGATTATGGTGTGATTCCAACAATTATGGATACAGATGTTTATCAGAAAAACGCACTCTCTAAGGCTTAGAAATTAACATTTAGACATCTCTCCATCACCATTATCATCCATCAACATCATTAAATAAAGTTGCTAGCTTGAGTACTGCGCAACCAAGGCCACAGACTTGTCTAAAATTATTCATTTTCACACCACATATAATTAAATTTTATTTAAAATATTAGTTAATTTAGGGGTCGCCTAATGGTTGTTGTTTTTTGGTTTTTATTTTTCAGCAATCAAAAAGAATATTATCCATTTTTATCATTTAATAATTTAAATAAAAAATATTGATGCGTTATACCAAACGTATTCTAAATATGTATAAAAAAAAGACTTACCTAATCAAGTGTATGGTGAATTTCATAAACCAAATTAATCAAAATTATTTTTTTTTTAGTTTAAATGGAGATATTTCTAAATATTAATTTAAAAAAAAAGCAAAATAGTAACGATTTAAAAAAAAATTTAATTGACTTGGTACACGAGCATATGCAAATATTATGATATGTAATTGCAAGCGTTTGTTAATGATTAAAACAAAAGAATCAGTGGATTGAGATTTGGAGACCAAAATGCAAAGTAAAAGTGATTAATTATTAAAAAAGTTTCCAAAAGATGGAGACATTGATGCAAAATGGAATGTTAATTTGTCTTATGGAAAGTAAGCAGGGAATTAGATTAGCATAATCATTGGAAGATTAATATATATATCATTGAAGATTATATATATAATATATAATATATATATAAATAATATATATATATATATAATAAAATAAAAAAAATAATGAAAATCTTAAATATATATATATATATAAAATAAAAAAATATGAAAATCTTAAAAAGTGAAAGAAGAAGGTATGATTGCAGCATTTGGGTGGGGAGTTTTGATGATGTTAGCTCCTTTAACCAACAGAGAGGTGAAAATGACTCACAATCATAGAGATGGAATAGGCATCTAAACATCAGTGGTTGAGGACAACATGACTGAGATATGTGGGTCCACTCTACCATTAGATCCAGACATTTGATCATTCACTAAAAGAAGTGCCCTTTTCACTACTACCAAATAAACACATACTCAAAAATAAAAAAGATAAATTATTATTTAGTCCTTATATTTCTTCATAATTATAATTAACTTCAATTCTTTTGTTTATTTAGTGCCCTTTTTCAGTTCGTTTGCTTTAATTTTATTCATGTTTGTAGGAAAGAAAATCAAGTGGCTCATGAAATTTCCAAATTAGCTTTACTTTCTTTAGAGGATACTACTAGATGGATAGAAGAAGTCCACCTTTCTATTGTCCCTTTTGTTATGTTGGACATTGGTCCTTCTTCTTCTTAATATACCTATTTTTCTTCTAAAAAAAAAAAAAAACTTATCATTTTATTTATTAAGTAAAACTTTAGAAACCAATCGTCATATTTATTAAGGGATGAAAATCTTATGATTATCAAATTTGAGGGATTAAATAGTTATTTATTTGAATAAAAAAATAAAAATCCGTTCCTTCTTCCTCTGCTCTTAAAAACTCCGTTTGGGAAACCTCAAAAGGGCTAGCAAAGCAATCACAATTTCATGCATCTTCTCCCTAACTACCAACCATAGTATGTCTTTTATTTAATTAATTTAAATATTTTTACTCTTGTAATGTGCCCAACCAATGTCATTTCAATGTCTAACAAACAGCAATAGTACTTTGCCATTTTTTTTCCGTCTCTTTACAGAAAGGATTGCACATGGGAGCATGGCCATAGAGTAGGTGAGATGCTCTTTGTTCTCACTTCTCTCTTTTAAATATTTATTTATTTATTTTTTCATATTTTCTATATTCATTATTCATCAGTTTCTAGATAAGTCCCTTCCTAATTAATAACTTGTTTTCCCTTAAATTAAGAGAATCAATGTTCGTTACCTCTTATTGTAATGACATTGTTAGCACATTTTTGGAATACTGTTTTTTTTTTTTTTTTAATTTTCCGTAAAATATTTTTTAAAAAGAAAATTGGACTTATAATTCTTTTTTCGTTAATTAAAATAAATAAATTATATTCCTGAGATTAAAATCAGTTAACCCTTATTATAACAAAGAAAGGTACGTGTTTACATTTGATATATCTTTATTAATTATTCTTTTTTATTCAAAAAAAAAAAGTTCATACTCTTATTTGTAGGATCGATTTCATTTTAAAAATAAAAAAATGCGGAATGATTCATCACTCGTCTCAACGCTCGTTACCCGCTCTCGAAAGTTTAATTGCCAATTACATAAATTCTAGAAAATGACAATAGAATTAAAAAGGCTATATGAAAAATAAGGTATAAGCTCTGCTTAAAGAATTGTAGTACGTACATGCCTGCAATGCTTATCCTATTAGTATTAGGCAGCTGATTGGTGGGCCACCTCTTGTGTAAGCCATGGGCCAGATACGAGCCTAACTATTTCTTATCTTTATAGAGTTTAAATCGTGGGCTGGATTTGAAAATTGCGAAATTGCAATTTAGTGCTTAGTTGATTCTGATCCTCTTTTCCTTTTCTTTTTGATTGCCAATCATGAAGGTATTGAAATCATTTTTTCTTTTAAAAATATCTGATTCATTCCAATTATGATAACCAAATTTTAGTACAATTATTAAATTTTAATTTATACTAGCAAAAATTTTTATTTTGTTTGAATGATTACCTATTAAAATTAATATGAATGAGAGTCGATCTGACAATACTCTAAAGAATGATTAATAGCATTCGTTTTTGTGAATTCTTTTCTATAACTAATGTATGGAACTACGTATATACCAAATCAAATAGTCGATTTTACATTTGAAAATACGGTTATAATCTTTTATTAGTCTGTAAATTTTTTTTTCATGTGAAAAAAATAACAACACTATCATTTGCATCAATATAATTTCATGAGAATGGCTTGTTCGAAGAGCGAGCTCCTACAATTGAAAATACATAGTAATACTTTAGCCTATTAGGGTAACAGTGTTAGGGCAGTGGAAAAGAGAATAGGTCACAACTCACAAGACAAAGCAGTGAAGAAAGGCATGCGATGAGACGAGAGAGCCCACATATATATAATAGCAAGCAAGCAGTACATAAAGCTCTGAAAAATTAGCTTTATTATTTCGTTGTATTGCTTTTGCATGAGACGGAGAAAGGCATATATATGAGAGAGAGAGAGTGAGAGGTGCGAGAGTAGTAGCTAGGTAGCATTAGCATGTAGCAATCCAAGTGGCCAATGGGTTGGGTTGCTATACGACCAGTCTTTCTTTTTGCTATCATGTCAATCTCAATTGGAGAAGAGCTTCATCAACTCTGTTGTACTTCTCCAAATTAAGACCGACACCATCGTCTCCATTCCTTTCTTTCTCATGTGACTTCCACGTTTTTTCCTTATCTTTCTTCCCACGTGCCGCGTATCGGTTTAAAATCTGGAGTCAGTCTATTTGAACGAATTTTATCTGAATATTATTTTTTTATCCTATTGCATATAATTTCACACAAATTTAAAATAGTGTATAAATTTTCAACTTTTTTTTCAATACTGTCATGGTGCAAATTTGAAATAGTTACGGATATGTGCATCTATTATTAAACTGAAAGGTAAATAAAAAACACTAATTAAGCTCTAATGCAATCATGGATATTGCAAAAAAAGAAAAACAAGAAAAAAAAAATATGGGTTAAGCTTTATAGACAAAAATAAACAAATAAATAAATAAAAATGAAATAACAATCTTATTTTCCCTTCCTTAGAAATTAAGAAGGCCTCAACGCCCAAGTCGTAAAAAACAACACAGCTCTATCCACAGAACTGGTTTGAGGGGAGTCCAGAACATGCAAAGGATAGACGTTTGATTATCAACAAATGAACTTGTTGTTTTTGAAATTTGATCATAGCACTGTTCAAAAGAAAATGGACAGAGGAGTTAAAAACGAACTATATAACGCTAGTTGAAAATGGTGGCTAATGGAAGACTATGCTATATAGGTGATTGAAACCTTCGGACCACACTCAAAATAGGCTTATAACTTGACAAACCGGCTGCGGTACGCTGCCTATAAACAGTAAAAAGAAAAGGTATTGCTACTGATCTAGGTACGCTGCCTATAAACAGTAAAAAGAAAAGGTATTGCTACTGATCTAGGTACGCTGCCTATAAACAGTAAAAAGAAAAGGTATTGCTACTGATCTAGGTACGCTGCCTAGGTACGCTGCCTATAAACAGTAAAAAGAAAAGGTATTGCTACTGATCTAGGTACGCTGCCTATAAACAGTAAAAAGAAAAGGTATTGCTACTGATCTACGTCCATTATTCATCATCACCATCTGGAATCAAAATATGAGGGGAAGAAAAATTCATATACATGGAACTAGTTGCAATTTGTTAATAGGTTGTTAAATTAGCAATATAATAATCTGAATTAGGTTCTCAGTGAACTTTACTTGTGAAGTCAAGAATTCGAAATTTCGAGTCTCCACTTTGTAAACTTAAAAGGAAAAAAACTAAGCAATTTGTGTTCAATTCATGCATGCAATTGGATATTAAAAGAATGGTTAGATCGTATAATCAAAATAAATAATTACCCAATTACTGAAATGAGCAATATAGCCTTAAATAGATTTAGAAAAAGACAAAGAAAAAGAAAAAAGGATGGCTACCCTCCAAAAATTGATGATCTTCTTTCAATCTAAAAACCCTACACAAGCACGTAGTATATTCATAGTATCTAATGTCAAAATCCAAGTCTACCTTTAGCTTGGAAAAAACGATGAATTTGATGTAATAAGGGTTTGGTGTGGTAATTTTTAGGGCTGTCCTCTCTCTGTTTGGCAGAGGCTATTCATTGCATCCAGCACTTTTCTATGTCAGCTAATACTCCACTGTGCATCCAGCTATTGTTTGTTCACTCTTAAGACTACAATATATTTTGGATTTTTTTCTTTTTAACTGACAAAGAATATATTCTGGATTCACATTATTAATTATATATATATTGGAAACAATTATTGGCTTCCAATTCAAAGTTTGCTTTCGGGACCTTCATCACGCATTATTGTATGCATACGAATAATGTAAAATTTGTATTTTTAGAATTTCAATTTTATTATTATTTTATTTTCAATTAGATATTTTTTTACGGAAGATTTGAACATGTTGTTCGGTCATATATACATTTTCCGTGAGATTATACTTAAATATACAATTACATTCTATGTTCAAGTACAATTAACGAATTACTAATTCAATCCATATAGAAGTAAATATTGCAATTATTTGTTTTTAGATTTTAGAAAAAAATTTATAAAATTCTTTCATCAAAAGACCATCCATGCATGTAATAATAAGAAATCACATATATTTGATAAATATATGAATATATTGGCTATTTTCTTTATCACTTCTCGGTAGATATTTGAAAGAAAATGTTAGAACCTTATTACTTTTTTTTTTTTTAATTATTTCATTCTGAAAAAAGACAAAAACTACAGTTCCTTTGACCGTATAGCAGATCTCTATTCGCCTAGTAATACAGTCGACAAACGTTTCTATTCGCCTAGTGATACAGTCGTCAAAACGTCTGACATGGGAAAATTTTAGCTAAACCGGTGTAAAAAAAAAAAAAAAAAAGGGAACATTTTTTTAAAAAATTTTATTGTCATTGATTTTGATCTATAAGAGTAAATATGGAGCCGTTTAGACAAGTAATTTGCCATCTGAGATATGTTAAGCTGGATTTGTGTGCGGTTTTTGTCTTATAAACGGTCGTTAGCGTGGAGCAAACATGGATTTGACGAAGGGGAAAGAAGACAGAGCGGCCCATAAATGCAAAGTTGGATTCAGATGGTATTTGGGGCACATTACATTCCCTAGTTATGGATTTGGAAACAGATATCGGTTGAAGCCCAACTAAAACCACATGTGATTTGGGCCATCAAGATCGAGAACCACTCTGTTGTTGCTTGTTGCCAAGATTTTGAAAGCTGTCGTCCTGATATCTGCTGCGGGTAGAATCTTGTTTTTTAGTTGATTCAGAATCTTGTTTTTTAGTTCATTTACCTCAATTTTGTTTTTTCTTTTGAAGCTTGTGAAGGAAATAACATTTTATTTGGTGGAATTTTTCACTGCAGTGTAATTGCAGGTACCATTATTGCCCTTGGATTGTCTACAGTGATATGGGGAAAAGCCCAGGAAGAAATACGGCTGAAGAAGACAAAGGAAATTCTAACTTGGAGTGGAGCTCTCATAAGATCCCTCTTCTGGGAAACAAAACTGTGGATATGTAGTACTGTTTGCAAAACACTGGCTTAAGCTTAATTGACATTTTCTAATCACAAATTTGGGTAAATGAAAATCTTATGTGGCCCTGTACTGGTGATTTTATTTTCACTCCAAATTTTGGTCTCTTGACGGGGAAAAACTCGAGGAAACTTCGTGAATGAGACATCTAAGTTTGTCAATAATATGGGTTGTCCTGATTTTCAACCTCTTTTACCAATAAAAACCTGTACTTTACCTAAAGGATAAAAAAGGATGCATGGTCGAAAAAGATGATATGCGTCAAAGAGCACTGTACAAAGTCTCCCAACCCCCAAGTGGATTGGAGTAACTCGTGCGATACATTTTTATAAAATGCAGGCATTTGACCCTTGTGAACTGTCAAAACAATTACATGCACTTTCCTTATAAAGGACCTGAAATCTCCCACGTTGTGAGTATTGGTAATGTGCATCAATCTACGCGAGAAATGTGGGGTTTAAGAGTAACTGCAGTTATGCTTACATTAGAGTTCTTGGATGTTGGCTTGAATACTGTAAACAAAGCAGCCATGAGCAGTGGCTTCAGTCACTATATACTAGTGGTTTACTCTAACATGCTTGCCATTTTCTTGCTTCTTTCATCTTCTGTTATCTTCTACAGGCAAGTATATGTACCGTTAATTATTCTTTCAAGAATTATTTGAATCTCTTCTTAATTTTTACTTTCATTCAACAGAAAAAGAATCGCTCCACCGCTTACACTATCCATACTTTGCAAAATTTTTGTTCTTAGTCTGCTCAGGTATTATATAACTTCTCCGCTACTAATTAATGCAGGTCTGATTAACTTTTCATCTTTTTATTGAATTTATTTGCAAGTTTTTAGTTGTGCTGGTCAGGTGTTCACATATATTGGTATAGGATACAGCAATCCAACTCTGGCCTCAGCAATGATTGATTTAACTCCAGCTTTTACTTTCATACTCGGTGTCATCTCAGGGCAAGTACTAATCACCAGCAGCCTTCTTTTTCATTGCAGTTTATGTAGATATACTGAGCGCAAATATTTAATTAGGCTTAGATTTTTTTTTTTTTTTTTTAGGATGGAAAGGCTGGACTTGAAAAGCAAAAGCAGTCAAGCAAAATCTATTGGAACAATGATGTTGATAACTGGTGGACTAGTTGTAACTTTATATAAAGGTCTGCCAATTAATAAATTACAAAGTCAGATTCTTGTTTTGCCTCCATCAAACTGGGCCATCGGAGGTTTTTTCCTCGCAGTTCATAGTTTTATCCTTGCTGTAATTTACATTATCCAGGTAGACATTACCAAAATATCTACAACGTATTTTTAGATATAATTTTACTTCAAGAATTGATCTTTGTTTTGACATTTCCAGACTTGGATCATAAGGGACTATCCGTCAGAGATAATCATTACATTGATTAATTGTTGCTTTGTGACTATCCTGTCAGCCATAGTTACTCTGATTGCTGAGAAAGATCTGAATGCTTGGAAAATAAGGCCTGATATTGGGTTGGTTGCCACTGGGTTCTCGGTGAGCGTGGAGAAGGAAGTTTTTACTTACTCTTCCTCCACGATAAGCTTCTTATTGGATTTTATAATGGCTTGATATTTTTTTGATTAATTTTGTAGGCAGTTTTTGCAGTATCACTTCGAAGTGTTGTTCACACATGGGCATGTCATAAGAGAGGCCCTGTATATACTTCCATGTTTAAACCACTTGGGATGGCTATTGCAGTATTCATGGGGGTATCTTTCATAGGGGATACTCTCTATCTTGGAAGGTAGTATTCCTCACTTGATTATGTATTATCAGGACTAATTATCATCAACTCTTCATCCTGAATGCAAAAGCAGTTAGGAAAGGGAAAATAAAAGAAAACAATGTTGTCTGTTTCAATTTTTTTTCTCTCATCTTTTTTCCCACATTTTACTATGCAGTGTGATAGGAGCTGTTATTATTGCCTTTGGGTTTTATGCTGTGGTTTGGGGAAAAACGCAAGAAGAAACAGTTGAAGACAAAGAGAGTTGTAGATTTGAGTCTTCTTCCCCAAAAGTCCCTTTTCTGCAGAACAAATTCCCAACTGTATAGTATTTTGCATGAAATACATAAAAATGGAACTTGATTAGGTAGATTTATGAAGACAAAGAGAGTTGTAGATTTGAGTCTTCTTCCCCAAAAGTCCCTTTTCTGCAGAACAAATTCCCAATTGTATAGTATTTTGCATGAAATACATAAAAATGGGACTTGATTAGGTAGATCTATATCAATTTTAAGCTGAGGAAATATGTGTAATCCTTTTTGTCATAAAAAAGCTGTTGGTCATTGATATTAGGTGTCTGTCTCTTTGAATTTGATACTCAAATTATTAATTACAGATCTTTCACATCTCACAGGATGAAAACATATATTTTTTTATAGTTATTAATTATATCATGTGGGAATTACCTATAGTAATTATTGTTTTGCTCAGATTCATTTATCTGATGATAGACATAACTTTCTTACCCTGAATGATTAAACTGTAGCCTTAACTTGTATTCCCGCAATAATCTGCAGGTCAGTACTTCCATACCCCTTTTATCATTTTCAGTTTATTGCTATTGATATGATTCCATTGTTAGGGTGCTCTTTCTGTTCATGTTCCCCGCAAAAGAATTATGTGATAGTGGTGGAAATATTATTTTTAAATCCTTAAACATCCTCTATCTATGTTTCTCCGTTGTCTCTCTCTTTTTTTTTGGACGAAACTCCATTGTCTGTGTTATTTTTTTGAAGGAAATGATCAAAGTACTAATAGAATCATAAGATAGCGACTTCACAGTTAGTTCTTGAAAACAGAGATGTCAATTTAAGGGGCCAACTTTAATTACTTTAAGCTCCAAATTCTTAACAGAGTATAGTGGACAAATATAATGCAGGAGAGAAATTGTATTGCTCTTTGCCAGTGCTTTTGGCCTGTGTACATTTTTATCATGAATAAAGTTTAGATATTTGGTAAGAAAACAGTGTAAAGTTGTGACCTTTACTCCTTTAGGCTTTAGATACTGCTATCTTAGTGTCCTGAGCTTCAGACTTTTGGTTTCTTTTTATTCCATTACAAATAATATATTTTATTTAGCAATTGACGTTTCTTTGACATTGTAGGATGGAAAAGCTAGACCTGAGGAGCTCAAGTGGTTTAGC
This sequence comes from Jatropha curcas, assembly GCF_014843425.1. Next base: position 823,504 of record NW_023591289.1, on the reverse strand, counting down.
TAAATCAGTTGGAACTTGTATGTCTTTTAGCTAAATCAGTTGAACTTGTATGTCTTTAGTTTAGAATGAAATTTTGGAAAAATGAATTTGTTTTTTTACTATGGGAATTTTTTACATTTTCATGTCAAAATACCTTTAATATACATAAATATTTATACCAAAATATCTTTCTCTAAAAATATTTTACACCAAAATTTCTCTTCTAAACCAGCATTTCAAATTATTCATTACATTTATCTGTGAAACATTTTCAAAATACACGTGACATTATGTGTTAAGGATGAACTATGCTTAAACTAAAAGGTTTGATAGAACCCACTAAAAAATTATAGGTTTTTTGAATTTAAATTTTTGTTTATAGACCCACTAAAAATTATTAGTTATAATTTGAATTTAAATTTTTAATTTGAACAAATTTTTTGGTACGCATTAATCAAAAGTTTTTAGTATTTCTTAGCAAAAGAAATTAGGTTTTTTTTTTTACCAAGGCTTTGTTTGGACGGGGATATAGGTGAAGGAAAGGTAATTAAAATATAGTAAAATATGGTGTTTGGTACCAGTTGATTTGATTAAAGAGGAAAAAAAAAAAAATTCCTGGAAAAACTTGCAATTCTTCTTCCGTGACCCTGGCAAAACTTTGTTAGCATCTTAGTTGTAAGACAAGGTATGGGACTTGTCTTGGATTCACATTTAAAGTATATAGGATTTCAACGTGGGATTTATATGAACTTGAACTCTCCAATCTTCAGGACTAGCTTTTGAGATGTGGTCGTCCCAAGGTCATAACAATTTTTCGTTTCCTTTTCCTCATTCTTTAAACGCTCCCCTTCCATTTTCTGTTGAGATTTTTAGGGAAGGAAGACTGGAAATGCACAAGATGATTACTAATGTTTTGCACGCTATGAATTAACAAAAGAATGTGCCTATTATAGGCTTACAAGTGAATCAAATAAGACCTAAAAATACTCCTTAAAATCATTAATCTTAATAACAAAAATATCAAATTATATGCAGAAAATCTGCGCTAACTAAAATTGAAATCTCAGGGACGATTCTGTTGACAGGTTCCATGAACTCTGCTGGCAATCCGACGACGCAATTGAGGAGTCAGGTTTCGAGGAGTTGCCTTATGTTTGGGCCAAGCTGTTTGGTCGGGTCTTCATGGCCAATAATCTGTTTCATAATAGCACAGGTATTGTTTGTGAATTGATCAAATTTTCTATGAAATAATTAGTTAATTAAGAGATAGGTGTAAAGTTGTGATGGCAGAATTAGGGAGGCCAGCCCCTAATGGATTTTGATACCCCTATATTATTCTTTTCTGAAGTAGTAAATTTCCTTCGTACCAATCAATTTTCCATCAAAATGACCATTGATTAGTGCTTGATTACTGGTGAATTCAGAATGGAAAAGCTAGAATGCAGATTACAAAGTAGCCACGCCAAGTCAATTGGCACCACAGTATCAGTTGCAGGAGCTTTAATTGTGACTTTGTATGAAGGGCAACCTATCGTTACAAATGCTGCATCACAAGTTAATGACCAGTTGCTGTTGCTCTATTCAAACTGAGTTATTGGTGGCATTTTTTGTGCAGTTGGTGCATTGTGCATAACTCTGTTTTATATTGTCCAGGTAATATGCCAAATCTGCAACTTACGAGTTTTTACATGATGCAAAATATAAATTTAGTCTGACATTTAACTCCCACTGGAAAATTTACCCAGACTTGGATTCTGAAGGAGTACCCTGCAGAGTTGATGATAACAATGATAACTTGCATCTCTGTGACTCTGTTATATGCTTTAGTCTCTCTAATTTTAGCGAAAGACCCTAATGCTTGGATACTGAAGCCTGATGTTGAATTGATAGCTATTTTATGGTCAGTAAGTATATAACATATGGCTATTTCAAGAATTATTATTCTGTCCCCTTTCATTCAGGTTGTTTGTTACATTTTTGCTGTAACTTGATGTTGTTGTAAATTCTGTAGACAGTTTTTTCATTATCACTTCTTAATGTAGTTCAGGCATGGGCATGCCGCAAGAAAGGACCTCCTCTACACTGCCATGTTTAAACGACTTGGGATGGTTATAGCAATTTTCATGGGGGTTTCTTTTCTTGGAGACAACCTTTATTTTGGAAGTATATTTCTGTGCTTTTCTTTTTTCCTTCAAAAAGGAAAAGAATTGAGAAAAAGTTGCCTGATTCATATTTGCAGAGTTCTTTGGAGGATAAATGAAGAAAGTTATAAATTATCGCATAATCACATCCATGAAAGAGAACATATTAGTTGATTCAGATTCTATAATCCGATGGAATCTATTTTCGTTAGTTCAAATTTGTATTTTCTTTTAAAGCTTGAGAAGGAAATAACATTTTGCTTGATTGAATTTTGTCACTGCAGTGTAACTGGAGGTATTATTATTGCTCTTGGATTCTATGCAGTGATATGGGGAAAAGCCCTGGAAGAAAAGCTGAAGAAGATGATGGAAATTCAAACATGCAGTCAAGCTCTCATAAGATACCTCTTCTGCGAAAAAAAAAATATACTGATTTGGAATCAACAATCGCTTAAGCTGAGTTGACATTGAATAGAAACAAAAAAAATTGATAAAGAAAGCTACGTATAGCAAATGTGGAGATAACACCCCTCGTGCATGGACAATAAGGATTATCCAAGTCTTATATTTTGATTAATAATATTATTCCTTATTAATGCGGGATAAAAAAGTATTAATGAAATAATAAATTAGGAATTTCATAGCTAAGTTTCAAAAGATAAAAATCTTCATGTATTAAGTTTAGTATAATTTATACACATTTTCAATTTTTTTCTCCTTTAAAGTTGAATAAGACCAATTTATAATCAAATATATATAATATATGTCAACATCACCAATATGTTTATGTAATTACCTTTCATGTCAAAATCAATATTTTAAACATGTTTGTTTTTTATACCAAAATTCCTCTCTTCAACAGAACATTTTTACGTCGAACTCATGACCAACCGCAGTTCCACTCTGTATATCACAATAATAATAACCCATCTCGAAAGCAATTGCATAGTGCTCACCAGTCACCATCACCACTGACCCTCCTACTTTGAATTAGATTGGCCTATTGATAAAGGCAACGCATGCATATTCTTGGAATGGTACAATATGAGAACTACATTTCACGCTGATCATTTTAATTTTTTAAAAGGCTCTCTTATCTTATGTTTGAGATTTTTACAAGTGTTCGATTCTTTTGATTTTGGAAATTCAGAGGGAAATAGCAGATTTTAAAGCATTCATATAAGTTAAAGATTCAGAATTAATCTCACTATTATCACTGGCCACTTATTGGTTTCTATAAGGTGAATAGTACTGTACCACTGTAGACTTTCTCATTTTCAAACTTTTCAAGAAATAACGAAGAACCTTACCTATCTATCTATATATATATATATATATATCAATGTCACCAATATGTTTATGCAATTACGTTTCATGTCAAAATAAAAAATTTTAATATATTTTATACCAAAATTCCTGGTTTAAAATAAGCAAAAATTTCCATACATCTCAACTCAAACCAGCTTTTCAAAGTTACTAATATATCAATCAATCCATGAAAACAGGAAATCACTGGCAGGTAGGGCAAATACGGCCCATGTTATTGACTTTTAAAGATCTAATAAGTTAAACTTTAACATCTCTATAGACAGGAAATCGTAATTTAGCTACCAAACACGTAAGAAAACAACACCATCACATACATTGCTGCAATTAGAGGACATTGAGCATGGGAAATCTGAATCATAAAAACCGAATCAAGTCTTTCTCTTCCTTGCTTGTTAATTAAAGAATGTGGAGTCCAGGAGTAACAGCAGCCATGGTGGGAGTAGAGTTCATGGTGGTAGGCATAAGCACCATCATGAAAGCAGCCATGAACAAAGGCATGAGTCAATTTGTGTATATAGTTTATTCAAATGCCTTTGCCATCTTCATCCTTCTTCCCTCTTCCTTCATCTTTTACAGGTAATAAATTACTGGCTATTCTTCTTCTTCTTTTAACGTTGATCAGGACTCCAGTATTACTTAATTTGTATTAATTATTAATTTGTTTCAGGGAAAGGTCTCCCCCCAAACTTAATGCATGCATCTTCTCTAGAATCTTGCTTCTGAGATGGTGGGAGTAGAGTTCCATGGTGGAGGCATAAGACCATCAATGAAAGCAGCCAATGAACAAATGGCATGAGTCAATTTGTGTATATAGTTTTATATATAGTTTATTCAAATGCCTTTGCCATCTTCATCCTTCTTCCCTCTTCCTTCATCTTTTACAGGTAATAAATTACTGGCTATTCTTCTTCTTCTTTTAACGTTGATTAGGACTCCAGAATTACTTAATTTGTATTAATTATTAATTTGTTTCAGGGAAAGGTCTCCCCCCAAACTTAATGCATGCATCTTCTCTAGAATCTTGCTTCTGAGTATTGTCAGGTTTTCTTATATTTCATCGCTTAATTAAAATTAATTGGAACAGTAATCAGTATTACGCTGATTATTAAAGAATATTATTTCTGGGTTTTGTATTGTACAGTTTTAGTATTCAGATGCTTTTTAACACTGGAATAAAGTATAGCTCTCCAACTTTGTGCACAGCCATGACTGATCTAACACCGGCTTTCACTTTTTTACTGTCTGTAATATTCAGGTGAGTTTCATCTTTTAGATTCTCTGTTTTGTTGTTTAGTGCACTAGCTGCCTTAACCCAGGACTTGCTGCGTTATCCAGTTAAAAAATTATGACCGAGGGAAAAAGTACAAATAGCAATGCAATCTTTTGAGGTGTGATTGTCCCAAGTTTATAACAATCTTTTCCTTTCCTTTTCCCAATTCCTCTTTCCTTCCATTTTCACCAGTCTCTTTCTCTCGTTAGTGCTCTGTTTCTATCTCTGGTTTACGATTCTGTTGACGGGTTCCATGAACTCCGGTGGGCAATCCAACGACGTAATGGAGGAGTCAGGTTTGAGGAGTTGCCTTACGTTTGGGCCACGCTGTTAGGTCGGGTCTTCACGGCCAGTAATCTGTTTCATAATAGGACAGTTGGCCTTTTGTGAATTGGTCAAATTTTCTGGGAAATAATTAGTTAATTAAGAAATAGGTGTAAAGTTGTCATGGCAGAATTAGTGAGGCTATCCCTAATGGATTTTGATACCCCTATCTTATTCTTTTCTAAAGTAGTAAATTTCTGCCTCACCAATAAATGTTCCATCAAAAATGATTATGACTATTGATTAATGCTTTACTGGTTAATTTAGAATGGAAAAGCTAGAGTTCAGATTACAAAGTAGCCAAGCCAAGTCAATTGGCACTATAGTATCAGTTGCAGGAGCGTTGATTGTGACTTTGTATAAAGGGCAACTTATCACTGCAAATGTTGCATCCCAAATTGATGAACAGTTGCTGTTGCTCTCGAATGTTGCATACCAAATTGATGACCAGTTGCTGTTGCTCTCGTCAAATTGGGTTATTGGTGGCATTTTTTGTGCGGTTGGTGCATTGTGCTTAGCATCGTTATATATTGTCCAGGTAAAAATGCTAAATCTGCAACTTAATTACCTGGTTTTACATGATGCAAAGTATAAATTTAATCTGACATTTAATTCCCGTTGGAATATTTACCAGACTTGGATTCTGAAGGAGTACCCTACGGAGTTGATGGTAACGTTGATAAGTTGCATCTTTGTGACCCTGTTATCTGCTGTAGTCTCTCTAATTGTAGAGAAAGACTCGAATGCTTGGATACTAAAGCCTGATGTTGAATTGACAGCTATTTTGTGCTCAGTAAGCATACACTTTATGGCTATTTCAAGGAATTATTATTCTAACCCCCTTTCATGCAGTTCACACTTTGCTATAACTTAGTGTTCTTGTAAATACTTAGGCAATTTTTGCAGTGTCACTTCGTAGTGTAGTTCATGCTTGGGCATGTCGCAAGAAAGGACCTCTCTACACTGCCATGTTTAAACCACTTCGGATGGTTATTGCAACTTTCATGGGGGTTTCTTTTCTTGGGGACAACCTTTATGTTGGAAGGTATATTTCTGTGCAAGCGTACAATTTTCTTTTTCCTTTCAAAAAGGTAAAGAATTGAGAAAAAGTTGACTGATTCATACTTGCAGAGTTCTTTGTAGGGAAAATGAAGAAAGTTATAAACTATCACATAATCACATTCATGAAAGAAAGAAAACAATATTAGTTGATTCAATATTCTATAATGCGATGAAATCTATTTTCGAATTTGTTTATTTTTAAAAAAAAAAAAGCTTATGAAGGAAATAACATTTACTTGATTGAATTTTATCACTGCAGTGTGATTGGAGGTATTATTATTGCCCTTGGATTTTATACAGTGATATGGGGAAAATCCCAGGAAGAAAAGATGGATGAAGAAGACAAAGGAAACCCTAACTTGGAGTCGAGCTCTCATAAGATCCCTCTACTGCGAAACAAAAGTACTGATTTGCAATCAACAATAGCTTAAGCTAATTCCATTTTGTATTAAAAAGCCGAAAAGCCGTCGGTCCACTGAATTAAGGGTCTGTCTCTTTGAATTGATACTCAAAAATGTTAGTTTGCGATCTTTCAGGTATGAAATCTTTCAGGATGAATTAATACATTTTTGTATAATATTTATTATTTCACGTGGGAATTACCTATCTTAACAGATTCAGATATTTGGTAGACATAACTTTCTTACTCTCAATGATTAAACTGTAGCCTTAACATGTATTCCTGCAATAATCTGCAGGTCAGTATTTCAATGCCCCTTTTATAATTTTCATTTTATCGCTACTGATATGCTTTCATTGTTATGGTGCTTTCTTTGTTCATGTACCCCACAAAAGAACTTCGCGAAGGCGATGGAGATATATATATATATAAATCCTCAAAAATCTTCCATATCTATGGCATTGCTTAGAGGACTAGTTTGGTTGCTTTTGTTTTTTGTGTTTTTTTTCTTTACTGCAATAAATTTTGGCATTAATTAGATAAACAGGATTCTTGAATTTTGTTGAAACAGTAAAATAAATTAGTAAAATTTCTTGAAAGCCAATTTTTTTTTTTTTTTTAATTCTCTCCGAGTTTCCCCGAGGTCCCTCTTTCGAGGGGGAAAATTTCCCTCATGTTGTAGTAAGTCATGAACTGCACAATAAAACAAGGACAAATTATTTTCTTCTCAACTCAACGGAAAAGCTTATTTTTGCAACTGGGATTAAATGCTTAATTGTGTAATTTAAAATTATCATTTCTTTTTTCTTTACCATCTAAAATTCAAGAGAGCTTTATCCTGTAGGAATTCCTATGAATAAAAAATTGATAACGAAAGCTACCTGTCTCTTGTCATATTATTGAAAAAAATAAAGAAAGGCTATTGCTTAGTTATTTTTTCACTCGTAAGTGTGTGAAGAAAGATATTTTTTTGTTTTTGCACGCAATGGGGAGCATAGTGCCGTTTTTGGGGATGGTGATGGCAGTTTTGGCTCAAGCAAGTGATATGGTTATTAGCAAAGCAGCCATGTCTAAAGGGATAAGCAGACATGTACTTCTTGTGTACTCTTATGCTCTCTCTTCTCTTATCCTTCTTCCTATATCCATTTTCTCCCACAGGTCTTTTTTTTTATTTTTTTTCATCTCCATTTTTTTAATGTACGTATAAGATCAAGAAACTTTTTTTTTACTTTTATTGTTAATTGTTTTCTTCAACAGATCAGATCTTCACCCACTCTGTTTTCCTCTCCTCTCAAGCTTTTTCTTGCTTGCCTTAATTGGGTTGGTAAAATTTAAGCTTATCAATATTTGCTTATCTTGTTATTTTTGCTTAAAAACAGAATTAAATGTGGTTCGGTTGCTATAACAATTAGTTCTTGAAACAGATTTTCTGGACAGGCTTTAAACTATGCCGGTGTACAGTTCAGTTCTCCTACTCTTGGCACAGCCATGCTCAACCTCGTCCCAGCTTTTACTTTCATTTTTGCCCTCCTTTTCAGGTTTCTTTTTTTTTTAAAAAACTTTTATTTTATTTTCCTGTCTTTATTTTATAGTAAAAGGGATTTTATTTTAGAGTTGAAAAATTGAATTATCTACTCTGCTCGAGCACAAAATTGGAGTCCAGTGGAGAAAATAATGCAGGAAGAGAAAAAATTATTGCTTTTTGTCCTTGATAGTTTTATTTTATCATCAAAAGTCTAGATATTTAGTGAGAAAATAATGCAAAGTTGTGACCTTTAGATATTGCTAAAGACACCAGATCAAAACATATTCCAAAACGGAATATACTGTCTTCCGTGTCTACTTTATGTTTTTTTGACATTACAGGATGGAAAAGCTAGACTTGAAGAGCTCAAGTAGTTTAGCTAAATTTATTGGAACTGTGGTATCAATTAGTGGGGCATTTACTGTGACCATCTACAAGGGCTTACCTTTCATTATCATGCCCTCATTTGATGGCTTGAATCATCAATTACTACTTTCAGAAGAAGGAAATTGGATCCTTGGAGGATTTCTCTCTGCAACTCATGCTATGATGACTTCACTATGGTATATTTTACAGGTTAGATCACAAAATAATTCACTATGGTATATTTTACAGGTTAGATCACAAAATAACTAATAAAATAGGCACATTGGCTTTTGTTACGGGAAATTAATTACAAGTCTTGATTATTGCAGGCATCAATACTGAAGAAGTACACATCAGTGCTAATCGTAGTATTTTTTTACAGCTTATTTGCAACAATTCTATCTGCAGTAGTTTCTCTAACTGTAGAAGATTTTGGTGCTTGGAGGTTAAGAACTGACATGGGTTTGGTTGCTGTAATATATTCAGTAAGATATAATCAGAAGCCCTGTGCTTGTTAATGTCTGTCTCAATCATTCTGTCTCAATCATTAATTAATTGAGAATTCTTTCTCTAACATTTGTTTAGGCAGTTGTTGGGAATGTATTTCGGTTAGGCATGACTACATTATGTGTAAGAATGAGCGGACCTGTTTTTGTTTCTATGTTCAAGCCCTTAGGGATAGTTGCAGCTGCACTCATGGGAATCATTTTTCTAGGGGATACTCTCTTTCTTGGAAGGTACATTTTCTTTCTTTTTACTCCATGCAAGGTACACTTCTAAGCAAGCGAATGAAGCAAGCGAATGAGTAAATGCAAATTTCATAATGGTTATGCAGTGTGATTGGAGCTATTGTGATCGCAGCTGGTTTTTATGCTGTTATGTGGGGGATAGCTAAAGAAGAGCAGGCAGGAAAAGGCAGTGGAGTTACAGTCATTGAGGATTCATCCACCCAAAACGAGCCTCTTTTGCAGACCAACATACACGAGATAAACAAACTTGCTGTGTAGACAGATTTTATGTATATATGCACTTATATTGTAACGGCAATTCTCACCGTTAATTCCATGCGATCCATCTAACATTTAAATAATATTATTCCTTTGTTTAATTAGACCCGGACTTTCAGTTTTGAAGTTCACATCAGCCATGTTGATTTGAAACAGAACTTTTGTCATTAATTTCTTCATTAATTTTATTGTTTGTTCGTACTTCATAGTCAGAGCTGTTGAGATTCCCCAATACGTTTGTGTTTCTTGCTCGTAGAGCTTTGGACCGACTGCTAAGTAACAGGAGTTTCATTAACATTTATCTAAAGAACGGTAGCTCATGCGCCTCTTTTCCTACAATAAAAGGCCTCTCCTCTTAACTCTTCCAAGAAAACACAACCAAGAACTCTTTCATCCTCTGTTTCTTGCTTCTAATCTAAACCCTTCATTTCCTTTCTCTTCAATGGCGTCAACTGATAATGACGTTGCCCATGAGTTCAGATTCTTCAGGGTTTACAAAGATGGCCGGATCCACATGTTCAGGCCAACTTGGGAAACAATCCCACCACTTGATGACTCTGTAACTGGACTCAAATCCAAAGACGTAACCATCTCCACTGATCCTCCAGTATCTGCTCGTATTTTCTTGCCAAAACTACAAAACTCTGATCAGAAACTCCCTCTCTTGTTTTACATCCATGGCGGTGGGTTTTCGATGTTGTCTGCGTTTTCCCCTCAATACCACAACTATTGCTCTGCTTTGTCTAATGAGGCTAATGTTCTTGTCGTCTCTATTGAATATGGTCTCTTCCCGACCCGACCCATACCCGCTTGCTATGAAGATTCCTGGGCAGCACTCCAGTGGGTGGCGTCTCATGTTAATCGAAATGGACCTGAGCAGTGGTTGAATGATTACGTTGATTTTGAGAAAGTTTTTATAGGTGGAGATAGCGCAGGAGGTAACATATCCCATACTTTAGCTTTCCGGATCGGGTCAATCGGGTTACCGGATGGAGTTAATGTGGTTGGGGTGATCTTAGTGCATCCATATTTTGGCGGTACTGAAGATGATCATATGTGGCTTTACATGTGTCAAGATAATAAGGGATTGGATGATCCTAGAATGAACCCGCCTGTAGAGGATATTGCTAAGCTTGGATGTGAAAAGTTGTTGATTTTTGTAGCAGAGAAAGACCATTTGAATACTGTGGGCAAGAATTATTATGAGAAGTTGCAGAAAAGTGGATGGAAAGGAAGCTGTGAACTTGTTGAGAATGAAAAAGAAGAACATTGCTTTCATTTGCATAATCCTAACCATGACAAGGCTTTGGAGTTGAAAAGAAAGTTTGTTTCCTTCCTAAAACAAGAGTAATTATGTCTTATTTTATTATGCTTGCTTATGTATGATCTTGTAATTTTGTAAAAGTTGTTCCTTCCTAAAACAAGAGTAAGTTATGTCTTATTGTTATTATGCTGCTTATGTATGATCTGTGTAAAATTTAGTGAAGTGTCGACTTGAAGAAAATAATCTAATAACAATAAAGTCTAAGTTTAAGTTGATTTGATTAGATTAATTACGTCTTGTCATAAAAACAAAGTCCCCTAACCCCAATAATATTATTTAGTTATTTTGTTCACCATAATGACTTTATCAATTTTAAACTCAAACAAAAAAAGAAGATGGGCCAACCAACCAAAGTTATGGAATGAAAATCTCAGCTTGCCGTTAACAATTCGATATATTGAGTGGTCTTGATTGGACTCTGGACTCTTGAAGGGACGGTCAATGATGCTGGTTATGTGAACGTGACTGGAAATAAAGCGACCGGTACAAGTTTTTTTGTTTTTCAATCAGGTACGCTGCCTATAAAAAATGGTACGCTGCCTATAAACAGTAAAAAGAAAAGGTATTGCTACTGATCTAGGTACGCTGCCTATAAACAGTAAAAAGAAAAGGTATTGCTACTGATCTACGTCCATTATTCATCATCACCATCTGGAATCAAAATATGAGGGGAAGAAAAATTCATATACATGGAACTAGTTGCAATTTGTTAATAGGTTGTTAAATTAGCAATATAATAATCTGAATTAGGTTCTCAGTGAACTTTACTTGTGAAGTCAAGAATTCGAAATTTCGAGTCTCCACTTTGTAAACTTAAAAGGAAAAAAACTAAGCAATTTGTGTTCAATTCATGCATGCAATTGGATATTAAAAGAATGGTTAGATCGTATAATCAAAATAAATAATTACCCAATTACTGAAATGAGCAATATAGCCTTAAATAGATTTAGAAAAAGACAAAGAAAAAGAAAAAAGGATGGCTACCCTCCAAAAATTGATGATCTTCTTTCAATCTAAAAACCCTACACAAGCACGTAGTATATTCATAGTATCTAATGTCAAAATCCAAGTCTACCTTTAGCTTGGAAAAAACGATGAATTTGATGTAATAAGGGTTTGGTGTGGTAATTTTTAGGGCTGTCCTCTCTCTGTTTGGCAGAGGCTATTCATTGCATCCAGCACTTTTCTATGTCAGCTAATACTCCACTGTGCATCCAGCTATTGTTTGTTCACTCTTAAGACTACAATATATTTTGGATTTTTTTCTTTTTAACTGACAAAGAATATATTCTGGATTCACATTATTAATTATATATATATTGGAAACAATTATTGGCTTCCAATTCAAAGTTTGCTTTCGGGACCTTCATCACGCATTATTGTATGCATACGAATAATGTAAAATTTGTATTTTTAGAATTTCAATTTTATTATTATTTTATTTTCAATTAGATATTTTTTTACGGAAGATTTGAACATGTTGTTCGGTCATATATACATTTTCCGTGAGATTATACTTAAATATACAATTACATTCTATGTTCAAGTACAATTAACGAATTACTAATTCAATCCATATAGAAGTAAATATTGCAATTATTTGTTTTTAGATTTTAGAAAAAAATTTATAAAATTCTTTCATCAAAAGACCATCCATGCATGTAATAATAAGAAATCACATATATTTGATAAATATATGAATATATTGGCTATTTTCTTTATCACTTCTCGGTAGATATTTGAAAGAAAATGTTAGAACCTTATTACTTTTTTTTTTTTTAATTATTTCATTCTGAAAAAAGACAAAAACTACAGTTCCTTTGACCGTATAGCAGATCTCTATTCGCCTAGTAATACAGTCGACAAACGTTTCTATTCGCCTAGTGATACAGTCGTCAAAACGTCTGACATGGGAAAATTTTAGCTAAACCGGTGTAAAAAAAAAAAAAAAAAAGGGAACATTTTTTTAAAAAATTTTATTGTCATTGATTTTGATCTATAAGAGTAAATATGGAGCCGTTTAGACAAGTAATTTGCCATCTGAGATATGTTAAGCTGGATTTGTGTGCGGTTTTTGTCTTATAAACGGTCGTTAGCGTGGAGCAAACATGGATTTGACGAAGGGGAAAGAAGACAGAGCGGCCCATAAATGCAAAGTTGGATTCAGATGGTATTTGGGGCACATTACATTCCCTAGTTATGGATTTGGAAACAGATATCGGTTGAAGCCCAACTAAAACCACATGTGATTTGGGCCATCAAGATCGAGAACCACTCTGTTGTTGCTTGTTGCCAAGATTTTGAAAGCTGTCGTCCTGATATCTGCTGCGGGTAGAATCTTGTTTTTTAGTTGATTCAGAATCTTGTTTTTTAGTTCATTTACCTCAATTTTGTTTTTTCTTTTGAAGCTTGTGAAGGAAATAACATTTTATTTGGTGGAATTTTTCACTGCAGTGTAATTGCAGGTACCATTATTGCCCTTGGATTGTCTACAGTGATATGGGGAAAAGCCCAGGAAGAAATACGGCTGAAGAAGACAAAGGAAATTCTAACTTGGAGTGGAGCTCTCATAAGATCCCTCTTCTGGGAAACAAAACTGTGGATATGTAGTACTGTTTGCAAAACACTGGCTTAAGCTTAATTGACATTTTCTAATCACAAATTTGGGTAAATGAAAATCTTATGTGGCCCTGTACTGGTGATTTTATTTTCACTCCAAATTTTGGTCTCTTGACGGGGAAAAACTCGAGGAAACTTCGTGAATGAGACATCTAAGTTTGTCAATAATATGGGTTGTCCTGATTTTCAACCTCTTTTACCAATAAAAACCTGTACTTTACCTAAAGGATAAAAAAGGATGCATGGTCGAAAAAGATGATATGCGTCAAAGAGCACTGTACAAAGTCTCCCAACCCCCAAGTGGATTGGAGTAACTCGTGCGATACATTTTTATAAAATGCAGGCATTTGACCCTTGTGAACTGTCAAAACAATTACATGCACTTTCCTTATAAAGGACCTGAAATCTCCCACGTTGTGAGTATTGGTAATGTGCATCAATCTACGCGAGAAATGTGGGGTTTAAGAGTAACTGCAGTTATGCTTACATTAGAGTTCTTGGATGTTGGCTTGAATACTGTAAACAAAGCAGCCATGAGCAGTGGCTTCAGTCACTATATACTAGTGGTTTACTCTAACATGCTTGCCATTTTCTTGCTTCTTTCATCTTCTGTTATCTTCTACAGGCAAGTATATGTACCGTTAATTATTCTTTCAAGAATTATTTGAATCTCTTCTTAATTTTTACTTTCATTCAACAGAAAAAGAATCGCTCCACCGCTTACACTATCCATACTTTGCAAAATTTTTGTTCTTAGTCTGCTCAGGTATTATATAACTTCTCCGCTACTAATTAATGCAGGTCTGATTAACTTTTCATCTTTTTATTGAATTTATTTGCAAGTTTTTAGTTGTGCTGGTCAGGTGTTCACATATATTGGTATAGGATACAGCAATCCAACTCTGGCCTCAGCAATGATTGATTTAACTCCAGCTTTTACTTTCATACTCGGTGTCATCTCAGGGCAAGTACTAATCACCAGCAGCCTTCTTTTTCATTGCAGTTTATGTAGATATACTGAGCGCAAATATTTAATTAGGCTTAGATTTTTTTTTTTTTTTTTTAGGATGGAAAGGCTGGACTTGAAAAGCAAAAGCAGTCAAGCAAAATCTATTGGAACAATGATGTTGATAACTGGTGGACTAGTTGTAACTTTATATAAAGGTCTGCCAATTAATAAATTACAAAGTCAGATTCTTGTTTTGCCTCCATCAAACTGGGCCATCGGAGGTTTTTTCCTCGCAGTTCATAGTTTTATCCTTGCTGTAATTTACATTATCCAGGTAGACATTACCAAAATATCTACAACGTATTTTTAGATATAATTTTACTTCAAGAATTGATCTTTGTTTTGACATTTCCAGACTTGGATCATAAGGGACTATCCGTCAGAGATAATCATTACATTGATTAATTGTTGCTTTGTGACTATCCTGTCAGCCATAGTTACTCTGATTGCTGAGAAAGATCTGAATGCTTGGAAAATAAGGCCTGATATTGGGTTGGTTGCCACTGGGTTCTCGGTGAGCGTGGAGAAGGAAGTTTTTACTTACTCTTCCTCCACGATAAGCTTCTTATTGGATTTTATAATGGCTTGATATTTTTTTGATTAATTTTGTAGGCAGTTTTTGCAGTATCACTTCGAAGTGTTGTTCACACATGGGCATGTCATAAGAGAGGCCCTGTATATACTTCCATGTTTAAACCACTTGGGATGGCTATTGCAGTATTCATGGGGGTATCTTTCATAGGGGATACTCTCTATCTTGGAAGGTAGTATTCCTCACTTGATTATGTATTATCAGGACTAATTATCATCAACTCTTCATCCTGAATGCAAAAGCAGTTAGGAAAGGGAAAATAAAAGAAAACAATGTTGTCTGTTTCAATTTTTTTTCTCTCATCTTTTTTCCCACATTTTACTATGCAGTGTGATAGGAGCTGTTATTATTGCCTTTGGGTTTTATGCTGTGGTTTGGGGAAAAACGCAAGAAGAAACAGTTGAAGACAAAGAGAGTTGTAGATTTGAGTCTTCTTCCCCAAAAGTCCCTTTTCTGCAGAACAAATTCCCAACTGTATAGTATTTTGCATGAAATACATAAAAATGGAACTTGATTAGGTAGATTTATATCAATTTTAAGCTGAGGAAATATGTGTAATCCTTTTTGTAATAAAAAAGCTGTTGGTCATTCATATTAGGTGTCTGTCTCTTTGAATTTGATACTCAAATTATTAGTTACAGATCTTTCACATCTTACAGGATGAAAACATACATTTTTTTATGGTTATTAATTATATCATGTGGGAATTACCTACAGTAATTATTGTTTTGCTCAGATTCATTTCTCTGATTACAGACATAACTTTCTTACCCTGAATGATTAAACTGTAGCCTTAACTTGTAGTCCTGCAACAATCTGCAGGTCAGTACTTCGATGCCCCTTTTATCATTTTCAGTTTATTGCTATTGATATGATTCCATTGTTAGGGTGCTCTTTCTATTCATGTACCCCACAAAAGAATTCTGTGAAAATGGTGGAAATATTATTTTAAATCCTTAAACATCCTCTATCTATGTTTCTCCATTGTCTCTCTTATTTTTTTGGACGAAATGATCAAAGTACTAATAGAATCATAAGTTAGCGACTTCGCAGTTAGTTCTTGAAAACAGAGATCATGTGTCAATTTAGCTGTAATTGAGGGGCCAACGTTAATTACTTTAAGCTCCAAATATAATGCAGGAGAGAAATCGTATTACTCTTTGCCAGTGCTTTTTGGCCTGTGAACATTTTTATCATGAATAAAGTTTAGATATTTGGTAAGAAAACATGTAAAGTTGTGACCTTTACTCCTTTAGGCTTTAGATACTGCCATCTTAGTGTCCTGAGCTTCAGACTTTTGGTTTCTTTATATTCCATTACAAATCGTATATTTTATTTAGCAATTGACGTTTCTTTGACATTGTAGGATGGAAAAGCTAGACCTGAGGAGCTCAGGTGGTTTAGCTAAATCAGTTGGAACTTGTATGTCTTAATTAGAATGAAATTTTGGAAAATGATTTGTTGAAATTTTGGAAAATGATTTGTTTTTTACTAATGGGAATTTTTACATTTCAATGTCAAGAATAACCTTTAATATACATAAATATTTTATACCGAAATTCTTCTCTAAAAAATATTTTTTTACAACCAAAATTCCTTTTATATTTTATTTAGCAATTGACGTTTCTTTGACATTGTAGGATGGAAAAGCTAGACCTGAGGAGCTCAGGTGGTTTAGCTAAATCAGTTGGAACTTGTATGTCTTAATTAGAATGAAATTTTGGAAAATGATTTGTTTTTTACTATGGGAATTTTTACATTTCATGTCAAAATCAACCTTTAATATACATAAATATTTTATACCAAAATTCTTCTCTAAAAATATTTTACACCAAAATTCCTTCTTAAACCAGCATTTCAAAATTATTCAATACATTTATCCGTGAAAACATTTTCAAATACACGGGACATTATGTGTTAAGGGATGAACTTGCTTAAACTAAGTTTATAGACCCACTAAAAATTATTAGTTATAATTTGAATTTAAATTTTTAATTTGAACAAATTTTTTGGTACGCATTGATCAAAAGTTTTTAGTATTTCTTAGCAAAAGAAATTAGGTTTTTTTTTACCAAGGCTTTGTTTGGACGGGGATATAGGTGAAGGAAGGGTAATTAAAATATAGTAAAATATGGTGTTTGGTACCAGTTGATTTGATTAAAGAGAAAAAAAAAAAAATTTCCTGGAAAAACTTGCATTTCTTCTTCCGTGACCCTGGCAAAACTTTGTTAGCATCTTAGTTGTAAGACAAGGTATGGGACTTGTCTTGGATTCACATTTAAAGTATATAGGATTTCAACGTGGGATTTATATGAACTTGAACTCTCCAATCTTCAGGACTAGCTTTTGAGATGTGGTTGTCCCAGGGTCATAACAATATTTTCGTTTCCTTTTCCTCATTCTTTAAACGCTCCCCTTCCATTTTCCCCACCCTCTTTCTCTCCGTAGTGCTCTATTTCTATCTTGGTTACAAAACCGGCACGATTCTGTTGACGGGTTCCATGCACTCTGCTGGCAATCCGAGGACGCAATTGCGGAGTCAGGTTTCGAGGTGTTGCCTTACGTTTGGGCCAAGCTGTTTGGTCGGGTCTTCATGGACAATAATCTGTTTCATAATAGCACATGTATTGTTTGTGAATTGATCAAATTTTGTATGAAATAATTAGTTAATTTAAGAGATAGGTGTAAAGTTGTGATGGCAGAATTAGTGAGGCCAGCCCCTAATGGATTTTGATACCCCTATATTATTCTTTTCTGAAGTAGTAAATTTCAGACTTACCAATCAATTTTCCATCAAAAATGATGATGACCATTGATTAGTGCTTGATTATTGGTGGATTCAGAATGGAAAAGCTAGAATGCAGATTACAAAGTACCAAGCCAAGTCAATTGGCACCACAGTATCAGTCGCAGGAGCTTTAATTGTGACTTTGTATAAAGGGCAACCTATCATTACAAATGCTGCATCACAAGTTAATGAACAGTTGCCGTTGTTCTATTCAAATTGGGTTATTGTTGCCATTTTTTGTGCAGTTGGTGCATTGTGCATAGCTCTGTTTTATATTGTCCAGGTACTATGCCAAATCTGCAACTTGCGAGTTTTTACATGATGCAAAGTATAAATTTAATCTGACATTTAACTCCCACTGGAAAATTTACCCAGACTTGGATTCTGAAGGAGTACCCTGCAGAGTTGATGATAACAATGATAACTTGCATCTCTGTGACTCTGTTATCTGCTGTAGTCCCTCTAATTTTAGAGAAAGACCCTAATGCTTGGATGCTGATGCCTGATGTTGAATTGATAGCTATTTTATGCTCAGTAAGTATATACCATATGGCTATTTCAAAGAATTATTATTCTGTCCCCTTTTCATTCAGGTTGTTTGTTACATTTTGCTGTAACTTGATGTTGTTGTAAATTCTGTAGGCAGTTTCTTCAGTATCACTTCTTAATGTAGTTCAGGCATGGGCATGCCGCGAGAAAGGACCTCTCTACACTGCCATGTTTAAACTACTTGGGATGGTTATTGCAATTTTCATGGGGGTTTCTTTTCTTGGAGACAAACTTTATGTTGGAAGGTATATTTCTGTGCTTTTCTTTTTTCCTTCAAAAAGGAAAAGAATTGAGAAAAAGTTACCTGATTCATATTTGCAGAGTTCTTTGTAGGATAAATGAAGAAAGTTATAAATTATCACATAATCACTTCCATGAAAGAGAACATATTAGTTGATTCAGATTCTATAATCCGATGGAATCCATTTTCGTTAGTTCAAATTTGTATTTTCTTGTAAAGCTTGAGAAGGAAATGTTGGGATTAACGCTCTGATATCAATTTGTTGGATATTGCGCAGTGATAAACTCCAAGATTGATTAATAATTTATAACACCAAAAATAATAACGGGAAAGGCAACCAAAATAATACTAACACAAAACACTAAATATAATACCAGTGATAAACTCCAAGATTGATTAATAATTTATAACACCAAAAATAATAACGGGAAAGGCAACCAAAATAATACTAACACAAAACACTAAATAATATTGTATTAATAAGAAGCAAACATTTACAAAGTTTTAAGGAAAGGATTACTTACTTGGTGTTTGCTTGGTTTGCTTGGTTTTTACAATTGAGAGGAGGGGTGGTATTTATAGGTATTTCCACCTCCTCAATATACGACTAAGATTTGTTTACAAAATTGGACGATCTAAATTACAAGAAAAATTCTAGAGTTAGGTAAGATATTTTCATTACATCTTGGAGAATAGTGGAGTATTCTAGAATGTGGGCTTGGACATCCAACTTTGGGCTTAAGACTTCCCAAGTCTTGGCTTATTATAACAGCCCATTTTGGTGGAGACTAAATTAATCGGTGATATTTTAATAGGAAATAACATTTTACCTGATTGAATTTTATCACTGAGTGTAATTGGAGGTATTGTTATTGCTCTTGGATTCTATACGGTGATATGGGGAAAAGCCAGGAAGAAAAGATGGCTGAAGAAGATGATGGAAATTCAAACATGCAGTCAAGCTCTCATAAGATACCTCTTCTGCGAAACAAAAATACTGATTTGGAATCAACAATCACTTAAGCTAAGTTGACATTGAATAGAAACAAAAAAAAAATTGATAAAGAAAGCTACGTATATCAAATGTGGAGATAACACACTCCTCAGTGCGAAGAGGACGAGGATTATCGATTCTTATATTTTGAATAATAATCTTATCTTTAATTAATGCGAGATAAAAAAAATGTCAAGGAAACAATAAATTAAGAATTTTACAGCTAAGTTTTAAAAAATAAAAATCTTTTAAGTATAATTTATACACCAATTTTAACTTTTTTCTCCTTTAAAGTTGAATAAGACCAATTTATAATCAAATATATATAATAATATATGTCAACATCACCAATATGTTATGTCATTGCGTTTCATGTCAAAATCAACATTTTTAACATATTTTTTATATCAAAATTCCTCTCTTCAACAAAACATTTTACGTCGAACTCATGACTAACTGTAGGTCCGCTCTGTATATCACAATAATAATAACCCATCTCGAAAGCAATTGCACAGTGCTCACCAGTCACCATCACCACTGACACTCCAACTTTGAATTAGATGGGCCTATTGATAAAAGGCAAAGCTTGCATATTCTTGGAATGGTATAATGATGAGAACTAAATTTCACACCGATCAAAATTTTAATTTTTAAAAAGGCTCGCTTATCTTATGTTTGAGATTTTTACAAGTGTTCGATTCTTTTGATTTTGGAAAATACAGAGGGAAATTGCAGATTCTAGAGCATTCATATAAGTTAAAGATTCAGAATTAATCTCACTATTACCACTGACAATTTATTGGTTTCTATAAGGTGAATAGTACTGTAATACTGTAGACTTTTCGTTTCCACCTTATTATTTCTCATTTTCAAACTTTTCAAGAAATAACGAAGAGCCTTACCTCTCTCTCTCTCTCTCTCTCTCTCTCTCTCTTTCATGTCAAAATAAAAAATTTTAATATTATTAGTTATACCAAAATTCCTGACTTAAAATAAGCAAAAATTTCCATACATCTCAACTCAAACCAGCTTTACAAAGTTACTAATAAATCAATCAATCATGAAAATAGGAAATCACTGGCAGGTAGGGCAAATACGGCCCATGTTATTGACTTTTAAAGATCTAATAAGTTAAACTTTAACATCTCTATAGACAGGAAATCGTAATTTAGCTACCAAACACATAAGAAAACAACACCATCACAGACATTGCTGCCATTAGAGGACATTGAGCATCGGAAATCTGAATCATAAAAACCGAATCAAGTCTTTCTCTTCCTTGCTTCTTAATTAAAGAATGTGGAGTCCAGGAGTAACAGCAGCCATGGTGGGAGTAGAGTTCACGGAGGTAGGCATAAGCACCATCATGAAAGCAGCCATGAACAAAAGCATGAGTCAATTTGTGTATATAGTTTATTCAAATGCCTTTGCCATCTTCATCCTTCTTCCCTCTTCCTTCATCTTTTACAGGTAATAAATTACTGGCTATTCTTCTTCTTCTTTTAACGTTGATTAGGACTCCAGTATATAGTTTATTCAAATGCCTTTGCCATCTTCATCCTTCTTCCCTCTTCCTTCATCTTTTACAGGTAATAAATTACTGGCTATTCTTCTTCTTCTTTTAACGTTGATTAGGACTCCAGAATTACTTAATTTGTATTAATTATTAATTTGTTTCAGGGAAAGGTCTCCCCCCAAACTTAATGCATGCATCTTCTCTAGAATCTTGCTTCTGAGTATTGTCAGGTTTTCTTATATTTCATCGCTTAATTAAAATTAATTGGAACAGTAATCAGTATTACGCTGATTATTAAAGAATATTATTTCTGGGTTTTGTATTGTACAGTTTTAGTATTCAGATGCTTTTTAACACTGGAATAAAGTATAGCTCTCCAACTTTGTGCACAGCCATGACTGATCTAACACCGGCTTTCACTTTTTTACTGTCTGTAATATTCAGGTGAGTTTCATCTTTTAGATTCTCTGTTTTGTTGTTTAGTGCACTAGCTGCCTTAACCCAGGACTTGCTGCGTTATCCAGTTAAAAAATTATGACCGAGGGAAAAAGTACAAATAGCAATGCAATCTTTTGAGGTGTGATTGTCCCAAGTTTATAACAATCTTTTCCTTTCCTTTTCCCAATTCCTCTTTCCTTCCATTTTCACCAGTCTCTTTCTCTCGTTAGTGCTCTGTTTCTATCTCTGGTTTACGATTCTGTTGACGGGTTCCATGAACTCCGGTGGGCAATCCAACGACGTAATGGAGGAGTCAGGTTTGAGGAGTTGCCTTACGTTTGGGCCACGCTGTTAGGTCGGGTCTTCACGGCCAGTAATCTGTTTCATAATAGGACAGTTGGCCTTTTGTGAATTGGTCAAATTTTCTGGGAAATAATTAGTTAATTAAGAAATAGGTGTAAAGTTGTCATGGCAGAATTAGTGAGGCTATCCCTAATGGATTTTGATACCCCTATCTTATTCTTTTCTAAAGTAGTAAATTTCTGCCTCACCAATAAATGTTCCATCAAAAATGATTATGACTATTGATTAATGCTTTACTGGTTAATTTAGAATGGAAAAGCTAGAGTTCAGATTACAAAGTAGCCAAGCCAAGTCAATTGGCACTATAGTATCAGTTGCAGGAGCGTTGATTGTGACTTTGTATAAAGGGCAACTTATCACTGCAAATGTTGCATCCCAAATTGATGAACAGTTGCTGTTGCTCTCATCTGCAATGTTGCATCCAAATTTGATGAACCAGTTTGCTGTTTGCTCTCGTCAAATTGGGGTTATTGGTGGCAATTTTTTTGTGCAGTTGGTGCATTTGTGCTTAAGCATTGTTTTTGATATTGTCCTAGGTAAAAACGCTAAAATTCTGCAACTTAAATTACTGGTTTTTTGCATTGATGCAAAAGTAGCTAAATCTGCAACTTAATTACCTGGTTTTGCATGATGCAAAGTATAAATTTAATCTGACATTTAACTCCCGCTGGAATATTTACCCAGACTTGGATTCTGAAGGAGTACCCTGCGGAGTTGATGGTAACGGTGCTAACTTGCATCTCCGTGACTCTGTTATCTGCTGTAGTCTCTCTAATTTTAGAGAAACACCCTAATGCATGGATACTGAAGCCTGATGTTGAATTGATAGCTATTTTATGCTCAGTAAGTATATACCATATGGCTATTTCAAAGAATTATTATTCTGTCCCCTTTTCATTCAGGTTCTTTGTTACACTTTGCTGTAACATGGCGTTCTTGTAAATTCTGTAGGCAATTTTTGCACTGTCACTTCGTAATGTAGTTCATGCTTGGGCATGCCACAAGAAAGGACCTCTCTACACTGCCATGTTTAAACCACTTGGGATTGTTATTGCAACTTTCATGGGGTTTTTTTTTCTTGGGGACAACCTTTATGTTGGAAGGTATATTTCTGTGCAAGCGTACAATTTTCTTTTTCCTTCAAAAAGGAAAAGAATCGAGAAAAACTTAACTGACTCATATTTGCAGAGTTCTTTGTAGGGAAAATGAAGAAAGTTTTAAACTATCAAATAATCACATTCATGAAAGAAAACAATATTAGTTGATTCAAGATTCTATAATGTGATGAAATCTACTTTCGAACTTGTTTATTTAAAAAAAAAAAAAAAAAAAGCTTATGAAGGAAATAACATTTACTTGATTGAATTTTATCACTGCAGTGTGATTGGAGGTATTATTATTGCCCTTGGATTTTATACAGTGATATGGGGAAAATCCCAGGAAGAAAAGATGAATGAAGAAGGCAAAGGAAACCCTAACTTGGAGTCGAGCTCTCATAAGATCCCTCTACTGCGAAACAACAGTAGTGATTTGCAATCAACAATAGCTCAAGCTAATTCCATTTTGTATTAAAAAGCCGTCGGTCACTGATATTAGGGGTCTCTGTCTCTTTGAATTTGATACTCAAAAATGTTAGTTGCGAATCTTTCAGGATGAATTAATACATTTTTGGTGGTGCGGAATCTTTCAGGATGAATTAATACATTTTTGGTATAATATTTATTATTTCGAACGTGGTATTTATTATTTCACGTGGGAATTACCTATGTTAACAGATTCAGATATTTGGTAGACATAACTTTCTTACTCTCAATGATTAAACTGTAGCCTTAACTTGTATTCCTGCAATAATCTGCAGGTCAGTATTTCAATGCCCCTTTTATAATTTTCATTTTATTGCTACTGATATGCTTTCATTGTTATTGTGCTTTCTTTGTTCATGTACCCCACAAACGAACTTCGCCAAAGCGATGGAGATATATATATATATAAATCCTTAAAAATCTTCCATATCTATGGCATTAATTAGATGACCAGGATTCTTCAATTCTGTTGAAACAGTAAAATAAATTAGTAAAATTTCCTGAAAGCAAATTTTTTTTTTTAATTCTCTCCGAGTTTCCTCGAGGTCCCTCTTTCGAGAGGGAAAATTTCCCTCGTGTTGTAGTAAGTCATGAACTGCTCTATAAAACAAGGACAAATTATTTTTCTTCTCAACTCAACAGAAAAGCTTATTTCCCTTTCAAAAAAAAAAAAAAAAAAAAAAAAAAAAAAAAAAAAAAAAAAAAAAAAAAAAAAACAGAAAAGCTTTAATTTTTGCCGAGCTGGGGATTAGATGCTTTAATTCGGTGTAATTTAAAATTTACCGCAATTTCTTTTCCTTTACCATCTAAAATTTCACAAAAGCTTTAATCCTGGTAGGAATCTATTGGATAAAAAAATTGATAAACGAAAGCTACCTGTCTCTTGTCATAAATTAATTTGAAATACATAAAGAAAGGCTATTGCTTAATCATTTTTTCACCCTCCATAAGTGTGTGAAGAAAGATTTTTTTTTTTTTTTTTTTTTTTTTTTTTTTTTTTTTTTTGGTTTTTGCAAGCAATGGGGAGCATAGTGCCGTTTTTGGGGATGGTGATGGCAGTTTTGGCTCAAGCAAGTGATATGGTAATTAGCAAAGCAGCGATGTCTAAAGGGATGAGCAGACATGTACTTCTTGTGTACTCTTATGCTCTCTCTTCTCTTATCCTTCTTCCTATATCCATTTTCTCCCACAGGTCTTTTTTTTTTTGTTTTCATCTCCATTTTTTTAATGTACGTATAAGATCAAGAAACTTTGTTTTTTACTTTTATTGTTAATTGTTTTCTTCAACAGATCAGATCTTCCCCCACTCTGTTTTCCTCTCCTCTCAAGTTTTTTCTTGCTTGCCTTAATTGGGTTGGTAAAATTTAAGCTTATTAATCTTTGCTTATCTTGTTATTTTTGCTTAAAAACAGAATTAAATGTGGTTCGGTTGCTATAACAATTAGTTCTTGAAACAGATTTTCTGGACAGGCTTTAAACTATGCCGGTGTACAGTTCAGTTCTCCTACTCTTTGCACAACCATGCTCAACCTCGTCCCAGCTTTTACTTTCATTTTTGCCCTCCTTTTCAGGTTTCTTTTTTTTTTTTTTTAACTTTTATTTTACTTTCCTCTTTTTATTTTATAGTAAAAGGGATTTTATTTTAGAGTTGAAAAATTGAATTATCTACTCTGCTCGAGCACAAAATTGGAGTCCAGTGGAGAAAATAATGCAGGAAGGGAAAAAATTATTGCTTTTTGTCCTTGATAGTTTTATTTTATCATCAAAAGTATAGATATTTAGTGAGGAAATAATGCAAAGTTGTGACCTTTAGATATTGCTAAGGACACCAGATCAAAACATATTCCAAAACGGAATATACTGTCTTCCGTGTCTAATTTATGTTTTTTCGACATTGCAGGATGGAAAAGCTAGACTTGAAGAGCTCAAGTAGTTTAGCTAAATTTATTGGAACTGTGGTATCAATTAGTGGGGCATTTACTGTGACCTTCTACAAGGGCTTACCTCTCATTATCATGCCCTCATTTGATGGCTTGAATCATCAATTACTACTTTCAGAAGAAGGAAATTGGATCCTTGGAGGATTTCTCTCTGCAACTCATGCTATGATGATTCCTACCCTCTCATTATCATGCCCTCATTGAGCTGGCTTGAATCATCAAATTACTACTTTTCAGAAGAAGGAAATTGGATCCTTGAGGATATTCTCTCCTCGCAACCTCCAATGCTACTGCATGAAAGTGTCACTATGCTAATTTTACAGGTCTAGACACAAAATCAACTAATAAAATCTAAAATTGCTTGCTACGGAAATTTAATTAACAAGCTTCTGATATCATATGGACACGGATCAATTACTGAAGCAAGTACAACCAACTAACACAGTGCTAATCAACTTAGTAAATTTTCATTAAGCTTAATTTCGCCAGCAATTCTATCTGCAAGTAGTTTCCGTCTAACTATAAGCAAACGATCTCTGCGTGCTTGGAGCGTTAAGAACTGACATGGGTTGTGCGTGCTAATCTACTATTTCAGTACAGAATATAATCACGAAGCCCCTGCGCTTGTAATGTCTGTCTCAATCATATATTAATTGAGAATAGTTAACGTGCTGTCTCCAATCTCATTACACTAATTGAAATTCTTTTCTCTAACATTTTCTAGGCAGTTGTGGGAATGTATTCGCGCGTTAAGGCAGTGACACCATATGCTGTAGAATGATGTGGACCCACACCACAGCACGCATGCCTATGTTTTTTCTCATCGTCTGATACGGCCCTTAGCGAAATAAGTTGCAGCCTGCCATCCTCATCGGGAATCACCCTCTATCATAACGGTAATCAATCACCTCTGCCTTTTCTCTGGAGGCTACATTTCTTTCTTTTTACTCATGCACGGTAACACTTCTAACGCAACGAATGAGTAAAATGCAAATCTGTTCAATAATCCGGTATCGCAGCTGTTGATTGATATTGTGATCGCCAGCTGCGTTTTTATGCCTAGTCTATCGTGGACCTACCTAACAGCGAACAAGGCGCAGACAGGAAAAGGCAGCTGGAGCTTACAGTCATGCAGTATGCACATCCACCCAAAACGAGCACTCTTCATGGCCAGACCAACATACAGAAATAATAGCCACACTTTACATGTGCTAGACAAATATCTTCTGTACGTATACCATATGCACTTGTATGCTAACGCAATTCTCACCGTTAAATTCCATTGCGATTCCATCTTTATAACTTCTTAAATAATATTTTTCCTTCGTTACTTAGACCCGGACTCTTATCTCAGTTCTTGAACAGCTTCCAAACATCAAAGCCCATTCCCCTTTGATTTGCGAAACAGACACTTACCTCTTGTCTTTCAATTTTCTTACATTGACTTTTATGTTTTTCGCGACTTCATAGTCCAAGAAGCCAGCTGAACGATATACCCCAATACGTTTGTCTTTCTTGCTCAGCTAGAGCGCTTTGCGAACCCGACTGCTAATTAAGTCCGTATTTTTCATTAACATTATGTTAAAAACACGGTAGCTCATGCCGCCTCTTTCCTACAAATAAAAAGGCCTCTCCTCTCGAACTCTTCCAAAAACCTACACTACAAACAGAAACTCTTTCATCCTCATTAGTTATCTCACGTGGCTTCTAAATCTCTAAACCTCTCAATTTCCTTCTCTCTCATATCCGAATGCCAGTGCCAAGCTGATAATGCCTAGCGCCCCATGAGCTCAGATCTCTTCAGGGTTACAAACGATGCCGGATCCCACCATGTTCGGCACAACTGGGAAACAATCTCCACCACTTGATTTCTTGCTTCTAATCTAAACCCTTCATTTCCTTTCTCTTCAATGGCGTCAACTGATAATGACGTTGCCCATGAGTTCAGATTCTTCAGGGTTTACAAAGATGGCCGGATCCACATGTTCAGGCCAACTTGGGAAACAATCCCACCACTTGATGACTCTGTAACTGGACTCAAATCCAAAGACGTAACCATCTCCACTGATCCTCCAGTATCTGCTCGTATTTTCTTGCCAAAACTACAAAACTCTGATCAGAAACTCCCTCTCTTGTTTTACATCCATGGCGGTGGGTTTTCGATGTTGTCTGCGTTTTCCCCTCAATACCACAACTATTGCTCTGCTTTGTCTAATGAGGCTAATGTTCTTGTCGTCTCTATTGAATATGGTCTCTTCCCGACCCGACCCATACCCGCTTGCTATGAAGATTCCTGGGCAGCACTCCAGTGGGTGGCGTCTCATGTTAATCGAAATGGACCTGAGCAGTGGTTGAATGATTACGTTGATTTTGAGAAAGTTTTTATAGGTGGAGATAGCGCAGGAGGTAACATATCCCATACTTTAGCTTTCCGGATCGGGTCAATCGGGTTACCGGATGGAGTTAATGTGGTTGGGGTGATCTTAGTGCATCCATATTTTGGCGGTACTGAAGATGATCATATGTGGCTTTACATGTGTCAAGATAATAAGGGATTGGATGATCCTAGAATGAACCCGCCTGTAGAGGATATTGCTAAGCTTGGATGTGAAAAGTTGTTGATTTTTGTAGCAGAGAAAGACCATTTGAATACTGTGGGCAAGAATTATTATGAGAAGTTGCAGAAAAGTGGATGGAAAGGAAGCTGTGAACTTGTTGAGAATGAAAAAGAAGAACATTGCTTTCATTTGCATAATCCTAACCATGACAAGGCTTTGGAGTTGAAAAGAAAGTTTGTTTCCTTCCTAAAACAAGAGTAATTATGTCTTATTTTATTATGCTTGCTTATGTATGATCTTGTAATTTTGTAAGCTTCACTGAATAAAAATAAATATTGATTTATGATATCTTTAATATTTCTTGTTTAACTCTTGAATTTTGTATTACAAGTTGGTTTCTTAATTTTTCAATTTTATATGATATTTCCTTAGCCAGTAACTAGTTAATCTGTGAATTTTTCTTTTAAAAATATTCCTATAGACCTATAGTCCACTTTTTATTTTCATACAAATCAATATATATTTTATTTATCTTAAAAAGTAATCAGACTTTATACATATAATTTTTCTATTATGTTCATTTTAAATAACACGTTATATTAAAATAATAAATAAAAATTAACGAAATTTATTAAAAATAAAATAAAATATAATAAGAATAGAGTAGACAATTTAAGAATTAAGTATAATGAAAAAAAAGATAAACTATTTTTTTTAGACGAACTGCATAGTTTCTAAAATATTAATTAGGCTTTATGTTTTGTGACATGCAGGCAATTACTGGAATTAGAATAAGACTAGGCCTTCCATCGAATAAAAAAAAAAAAAAATCAAATTAGTCTTTGGAGTTAACAACTTTGGTTTTTAAAATAATCAATAACAACAAAGTCTAATTGAGTTGATTGATAGAGTTAATTTACGTCTTGTCGATCAAAGTCTCACCCACTCCATAATATTATTTATTTATTTTTTTCAACGTAAATGACTTTATCATTAAACAAACAAAAAAAATGGGCCACCACCAATATTATTGGAATGAAAATCAGCTTTGCCGTTACAATACGATATTTGGATTGAGTGGTCTTGATTGACTCTTGAATCTTGCGGACACTGGTCAAGATGCGCTATCTGAACGTGACTGGAAAATAAAGCACGCTACAAGTTTTTTTTTTTTTTTTTTTCAATCATTTTTAAATCTAAAATAAGAAAATTTTAAATTCACTCAATTTATCAAATAATTCATAAATTATTATAGGCATGTTATCATTAATTAATTAATTATTATTTACTTTTATGGTCAGTAGATTACTCTAATGATTAAAAATTGAAATTTTCATCTGGAGACAATAATTTTGATTCCTGAATAATGTGAAAAAGATTAAAAAAAAAAAGAGTAAGATTTCAATTTCTGAATAATGCTGTCAAAAACTGTATTATTTATGCTTGATATCTGTTAATTTACAAGTTTTTTTTATTTTCGAAAGTCTTATTTAATTTATACTTTTATTTTTATTTTTTATTATTTAAAGAAAATAAATTAAAACAAAAAAAATTTAAGGTAAAGTCTTATTTAATTTATACTTTTATTTTTATTTTTTATTATTTAAAGAAAATAAATTAAAACAAAAAAAATTTAAGGTAAAAGTTCTTTAGTTCCATCACAATTAATCAAAGGTCAACTTTTCAAGACACCACTGGAAAGAAAGATAAGGACTAGCAAAAGAATAGGCTCATTTTACAGTATCAGATCTTTCAGCACTGATTAGATTGAAAATGCTAAGTTCATCAATACCATAGTTATTGTTACAGATATGGGATTAAGGTTATGCAGTAAAGAGGCTGTATTGCCCTTTATTGAAATGGTGATTTCAATTCTTGCTCAAGTAAGCTCTATGGAAATAACCAAAATAGCTCTATCTCAAGGGATGAACAGATATGTCATTATTGTTTATTCTGATATTATTGCTACACTTGTTCTTCTTCCTTGTTGCTTAATAGTCCACAGGTCTTCGCATCTCTGTTAATACAAGTATGTTAATTTATTTATTGTGGTTAATTTGCAGATCAGATGGAACTCCACTCACCTTCTCCTTAATTTTCAGCTTTTTCTTGCTTTCACTATTTGGGTCTGTAATTAGAGAACAAATTATCTTTTTCTCTAAAGGAATCAAATTTTGAGTAGCAATAGTTATTGATTTCCATTTTCTTTTTCAGACTTGGTATCCAGATTTTTGGATATACTGGTTTACAGTATAGCTCTGCCACACTTGGGACGGCCATGCTTAATCTTTACATTCATATGTGCCATTATTTTCAGGTTTTTCTTTAGTTTCGTATTATTTTTGCTCAAGAGAGAGAATTGGTTTATTTAATTAAAAAAGGAAAAATATTTGTATTTGATAAGTGATTTTTGGTAGAAAATTCCATAGAAATTTAGGGAAGAGGTGTCCTTAGTTCTTAAATCTTACGCTTCAATTTAACATGACAAGAAATTTTCCTATTTTGTGCTTTGTATTAGTGCTAATTAGTAGGATTGGAAAAGGAAATGTCTTCCTTATCGTTCTTCCCATTGAAATTCTGTAAGTCGTTCTTCCCATTGAAATATCTGTAAGCATGTTCAAGATTGAGAAACCCCATTTCACTGTATGTTATTAACACTCCACAAAAGCCGTAGCCAAAGACCAAGACATATTTGCCTAGCAAACCTTTTTGTTTATTGAATTATGTTTCTAGAAATTAATTCTAGATCACTAATTAATTAAGTTAGGTTGGAAGAAGTAGATTGCCAGAGGAGCAAAAGCAGCCATTGCCAAAAGTTGTTTAGAACCATAATATCAATTGGTGGAGCATATCGTTGGTCATTCTTTCTACAAAGGCCCCATCACTCTTTAGAAGTAGTACTTCCCATATTCATCGTCAGCTACTTCATATCCTCACCACTCTTTATGCGAATAATTGGAGGGTTTTCCTTCGCAGCCAAAACTCTCTTGGATATCAGCAGTATTTATTCTTGAGTGTTTGTTTTAAATAAATACCATTCATAAACATTTATTACGAAATTAAAACAAACAATGATTCTCTTTTCTTTTTTTTCCAGGCCTTTATCCTAAGAGAAGTCCCGTGCCTGTTTGGCTTACAATAATGTGTTTTGCCTTCTCCTTTGAACAATTTTTGGTCTGGAATTTTCGCTTTGGTTGTAGTTTAATGACACAAGTGCTTTTGGAAATTGAGACCTGATGATGGGTTTGTTTGCCATTTTTATGCGAGTAAGTGGATATACGTATTACTCATTAGCATGATTAAGGTTTTGAAATTTATTTTTACCAAACTTCTTAACAGATTTAATCAGATTTTATGTTCTTTAACATGCAGGCACATTATTTTGATCTGCATTTCGTATCAGCTTAATTACTTGGTGCCTGAGCAAGACTGGGCCTCGTATATGTGTCCATGCTTCAAGCCTTTTGGCTAGTTCTTTTTGCCAGTATATTTCAGATGACAATATTATGTTTTTAGGGAAGATGCACTTTTCTTCTTGGAAGGTAGACATTTTTTAATGAAAATCCTTTATCAGACGTTCTTGATTCTGGTATGATAGTTAATTGGCTTCGGAACAATTGGAAAATGATAAAATTTTTGTACTTGAGTTAATTTCATATGAAAGAAATTAGGATAAAGACATAATAGAGGATTTACCATGTACTTGATAATTTCTAAAATTGTTGCAGCTTTAATTGGAGCGAACCATTATTGTTACTGGATTTTACATGGTTGTTGTGGGAAAGCTATGAGGAAAGTCAAAGACAGCGTAATGGTGTAGGAGTTTCTGAATTCGTCCGGCGAAAGGTATCATCTGCTGCCCAGAATTAAAACTGAAGAAATATAAGCAATTCTGCAGAAAAAATTTATCTTAACAGAAAAGCGGTCGAGCCATCATTTAGTGCACTCATTTGGCCACATTCCTATCGCCCTCTACAAGTCTTACCCTTAAAATACAAAGTCATGTTAAAAAGTTCAATAATTCCCGCCAATATTTATTGGGAAGTAATTAAAAATAGTATCAATTCACATAGATTAAGTATAATCTGTTGTTCTTATCATAGTGTACTTCATTGGCCACATTCCTATCGCTCTACAAGTCTTACCCTTAAAATACAAAGTCATGTTAAAAAGTTTCAATTAATTCCCGCCAATATTTATGGGAAGTAATTAAAAAAGTATCAATTCACATGATTAAGTATAATCCTGTTGTTCTTCTCATTTCATTTAATATGAAAGGCTAAAGATATATCCAGTTCAGAAATTTTCATCTACAAAACTTTCACTATTTCAAATGAGAGTTATTCAAAAGAAAAGATTATCCCCACAATATCGTTCGCATCTATTAATCCCAATATAGCTCAAATGAGTGTGAAATGCATTTTCTTTTCTCTCTTCTACTTGGCTTGTGGCATTGTAATCTTTTCCTTACCGAAGGTTATATCCATTTTTTAATGATAAGTAGTCTCTGAATGAATGGATGAATTAATGGAAGGGTGAACAGTAATCGTGAAGAAATGCAATGAAGGCGACTGCAATGGGAACGCCATATCCAATTAATAAATAAATAAATATTAGAAGTGAGCACACCGCATTCTCTTTTTCTTGACGAAACTATTTTCTTATCTTCTTGGAGGAAATCAGATGCAATTATTTTTTTGGGTTTGGTACAAAGCACTGTACGTTCCAAAACAAGGCAAATAAAATACACAGTACAACATCCATACGTCACTACTTGCGTACCATTTTCTAAGAAAATGGAAGAGACAAAACGCAGTGGCCAGTGGGGAATCAGGCAAAGATGCCTTTTTAGCCATTGAGATTCACTGTAATTAACTGGTTGTATTATGTCGGATTCGGTGGCTGTTTGGACATCACCAAGTAGAGAGTAAAGTAGATTCTGGGGAATTCATTTTTGTTGAAGTGTTGTAGAGTAAAATGGGAACGAAAGCAGCAGTTCCATTTCTGAGTATGATAATGGCGGAGTGTGCACAAGTTGGGCTTCTGATAATAAGCAAAATAGCCATGTCAAAAGGCATGAGCAGTTTCATCTTTGTTTTTTACTCTAATGCTCTTGCCTCTGTTATTCTTCTCCCTTCTTCTTTGCTTTTCCACAGGTACTCCTCTGTCTCTCTCTGAGATACCCATAAAGCTAAAATCTTTTGCATGCACTTTTATTGTTTGAAATTGTTTCGCAGATCAGAGAGGCCTCCACTCACCTTTCCAATTATATGTGGATTCTTCGTGCTTGGTCTCTCTGGGTATGTTGTTTCAATACCCATATCAATTTTATTTTCTGGGTTTACTTTCGTTTGAATTAATTTCTAATTTTTTATTGTTTTACTGGAATTTGTTTAATTCAGTTGCTTGGCAAATTTTTTCGGCTATGCTGGGATTAATCTCAGCTCTCCTACACTTGGCACAGCTATGCTCAATCTCGTTCCTGGTCTTACCTTCATACTTGCTGTTGCTTTCAGGTTGGGATTTTCTCATTATTTTCTTACTGTTTGATTTAATTACTGTGAATTATAATTACTTGCTGTAGTAATAGAAAAGGTCCCCATTTTATTTCCCTATTTTTGTTGCTGAAGATATATTGATAATTTATGAAACAAATTCCATTGTTTAACTATTTAATTCAGAGAGAAAATAATCTTATAAATGATGCTAGCACGTTTCCTTCAGAGTGGAAAAAAAAAGAGATGCCAAGTAAGGGGGACAAGGGGTTGGAGAAATGGAGGTTTGGTCTCTAGAGGGATTAGTTGAAGTCTGAGTATAAAAGTAATAATGTGTTGGTTTACAACTGAATTACTAAAATCATACTTTCTATGTTGAAGTCTGAGTATAAGAATTTGATAATAATCTAAACTTGTCATACTTGGAGTCATTAGTTTTATCACCATGTTTTCTGCTTCAGTTAAACAGAAACAACCAAGATTGGCAAGACTGTCTTATTGTAAATAGTATTCTATATCTATAAAATCACTCCGTCATTTAAATCTTTCCCTCATCTATGTTTGTGCCAATATTTCAATGTGAATATCCAATTGGGAAGAGAAATGTTTTCATTCTTCCATCCTCAAGTACTTGATTTTCGAGCATTTGAAGCAATGATAACTGAAGTTTTTTCATCTGCTATATCAAAAATATGTGATGAAATGTAATTTTTCTTGAATTATTGTAGTTCTTTCTTTTAAGTTTGGACATGTAGGAAAGTGGTTCTTAAACACCAAATCATTACTATCCCTCTAAACATCTAAAGGAAGAAAAATAAAGTATGATCTCATTCTATTCCCTTGAACATGTGTTCACATTAGTTGCCATCAGAATGTTTAGTTTCCAATTTAACATAACAATTCATAATATTAGCCCACACCACAGGTACATAAATTTATGTATGAGAAGCAACATAAGCGGAATTTCCTCATTCAGTTGCTTTCAGTCATCATGTCTCCCTTTTACAGGCTCACATCCTAGTGTCCTACTTGGTTCATGAATAAATCCTAAATGTAAACTAGAGATTTCTGTGTCATGCTTTTTATTTTCCATCGCTAAGAGCTAAAATCCACCAAGTCTTTCATGCAAAATGCTCTTGATTTTGGGATGTCAAAGACTTTGAAAGTGAATGCTCTATTCGCGAGAGAGAGAGAGAGAGAGAGAGAGAGAGAGAGAGAGTGTCTCATTTTAGTTGCCTGTTATGCTGAGTTCATTGGAGATTCTTCTATTCCTTTTAGCAAAATCAATGACATTGAGAAAGAGAGAGAGAGAGAGAGAGAGTCTCATTTTAGTTGCCTGTTATGCTGAGTTCATTGGAGATTCTTCTATTCCTTTTAGCAAAATCAATGACATTTTGTGTCCTCTTAAGATTGAGGTAAGTCCTTCAAGCACTATTGCTACAAACTGGATGGCTTTTGTTTGTTGGCAAAGGAAAGTCTGCCTGGGTTGGTTTTTCATCCTGTCTTCTCTGTGCATAATTTGTCTTGTAGTTACTCAATTAGTTTCTTTGAGATAAGTTACCAAATAAAAGTTTGCCTTCAAGGAAAAGTCCTCTTTAGATTAAGGTAAGTCCTTCAAGCCCTATTGCTACAAATTGGATGGTTTTTTGTTGTGTTGGCAAAGGAAAATTTTGCCTGAGTTGGCTCTTCCATCCTATCTTCTCTGTTCATAGTTCATCTTATAGTTACTCATTTAGCTGGGAACCCATGATGGAAGAAATTAAATGCTTTATATGTTTTCCAAGGAAAGCTCCATGAGGTTAGGTTGGAGTTTTTCAGCTTTTCATTAATCTCCTAAATTTTCCTAAATTCATGACTCAATTTATTTGATGGTCTCAATTTATTTGATTTCCTAAATTCATGGTCTCAATTTATTTGATTTCCTTTCTTTATCCAACACTTTCTCTTTTTTGCTTAAAATGAATAAAAGAAATGAAAATGGTTACTCATAACTAAATGTTTAGATAAAGTATTGCTTTAAACACTAGTTATGCTCAGGTAAGGTAGTAAATCCCTTTTTACACAACTAGGAATGCTGATAGGAATAAAATAATTAGAGATGCAGATGACCTGATTAATCAATTATTTGGTTTCAGGATGGAAAAACTTAACTGGAGAACCTCTAGTACACTAGCTAAATCAATAGGAACCATAGTTTCGGTTGGAGGTGCATTCATTTTAACCTACTATAAAGGTCCCCCAGTTCTGATGACACCTCCTTTAAACACATCTCATGGACTTCTCGTGCAACTGTCAAATTGGGTTATTGGCGGATTGCTGCTTGCAGTGGATTGTGTTATGACTTCTTCATGGGTCATCATACAGGTGAAGCATGTCAAAAACAGAATAGGGAAACCAGTTGAAAAATGTTATGTATTATTATTATATACTCTTAATCTTTCAGGCATTTATCCTCAAGAAATACCCCGCAGAGCTCATTGTGGTGTTCTTCTACTGCTTCTTTGTGACCATTCAGTCTGCAATAGTTTGTTTGATTATTGAAAGAGATCCTTCTGCTTGGAGCTTGAGACCAAATATAAGATTGGTTGCTGTTCTTTACTCGGTATGTAATTAAACTCAATGTACTGATAGTGGATCTACATACTTTATCTAATCTAATCTGCAGATAGTGATTTAAGCTGTAATGTATCAACTTAGCCAATTTTAGTTGTGTATTTCAGCTTGGCAATAGTTGGCTTATCCAATTGCAATATAAATGTTATTGTAGACAGCAACTGATGAGTCTAAACCTTTAACAAGTCTACAATGTAGGGAGTTTTTGGCTCTGCATTCCAAGTTGGCATTTGTTCATGGTGCCTGCGACAGACAGGACCTGTTTTTATTTCCATGTTCAAGCCCCTGGGCATTGTCATTGCAGCCGCTGTGGGCATCCTCTTTTTAGGGGATACTTTGTATCTTGGGTGGTAGGTTTCTTAAATTAAACATTCTTTTCCATTATTGTCAATTATGATATATTTAGACTGATCATGCTGTTGAGTTAGATTTATTCCTATCTTGTTATATTTTTATTCAGTCATTTTCATATACTAATACAAGGGACATAGCACCTTCCTAATCTAAACACTATGCAGTTTAGCCGGAGCAACCGTTATAGTTATTGGGTTCTATTCGGTTTTGTGGGGGAAAGCCAATGAGCAGAAGATGGGTATAGATGCTGGAGCAAAGACCATTGAGTCAAGCAGCCAAAAAGTCCCCCTCTTGCAAGGCTATATTGAAGAAATATAGAAGCACTATGCAGCGACCAAAATAATATATATCCTTTTCCAGACCAAATGGGTAATTCCATTTCCTTCATCTTGATTTCATGTGTGACACATACATACAACAAAGGAAAAAGACAATTCACATTAAGACCTGCTTTGCTTAAAAATTGAGGGG
Organism: Jatropha curcas; assembly: GCF_014843425.1. The sequence goes on along the minus strand of NW_023591289.1, from coordinate 786,654 downwards.
TAAGGTATCCCTGGTTTGATTTTATTTCTGGGTTCAACCCCCTGGATAAATGATCAGTCTAAGGAATGTAGGTGTGCGTGCTATATGGGGTTAAGGCCTTAGCAAACCCTGCCTCATTCACCCCACAGTTTGGGTTTATATGTTACTTTTCTACCTTGGGTTGATTTGTTGTGTTACTATTTCTGAAATGTTTATAATTAGTTGCTAATTAAAAGTTAGTTGGTTCAAAATACTTAACACATTCATAATCTTTCATATTTATAATTAACCTGATTTAGCAATCATATACATAGATAGCATTAGATTGCTCAAGGTAAAATGTGGATTTGGGTTGGAATGCTGGAGAGAGATGTAGAGTTACTCAGGATTGGAAATGGGAACGATGCTCTAATGGATAATCCATTTGCAGATAAGCTGTAATATAGTTTATAAAAGTAATATCATCTTAGGCTGGAATTTTCCATTCCTCTGGCCTTCATGTGAAACTAATACAATATTACAGGAAGTTGGTGCAAATATTAAAAAAAAAAAAAAAAAAAAAAAAAAGTAATATCATCTTAGGCTTGGAATCTTTTCCATTCTCTGGCCTTCATGTGAATACTTGAATACAACCATATTACACGGAAGTTGGTGCATTCAATATTAAAAAATAAAAAAAGAACAAAAAAAAAAAATCATATTAGCAGGAGCGTTTTATTTGGCCCCAGCTTGCGTTCTAGCCATATGTGCATTTAGAGGCCCATTTTCGTTATTTCTTTCCTTTTTCCCTTTTCTAACTTCTCAGAGATATAAATGGGCAAGAACTAATGAGCGAGCAATCTGAAAGAGTTAAAGTAAAAAAAAAAAAAAAAAAAAAAAATCATTAGCAGAGCGTTTTATTTGGCCCCAGCTTGCGCTTCTAGCCATATGTGCATAGGCATTTCTTATTTCTTTCCTTTTTTCCCCTTTCTAACTTCTTCAGAGATATTAAATGGGGCAAGAACTAAGAGGCAATCTGAAAGATAAGTGTCTGATGTTATCCGACGCCTCTGTGCATGAGGAGACAGTCTTTGATTCTTGGCTCTTACTCAATGAACTTTGTATTTCTAACAATATTTTTTTCTCAGCAATGTGTCGGCGCTTTTCCTATATTTCTTTTCTTCTCTTTAATTTTATAATAGTTTGTGCAAAGTCAGTTTCATGATAGTTTATGTTTGATTTTGTATAAAAATTAAAATATATCATCAACATTTAAATATTTGCTCTTCTTATCTGTCTTATCTCTTAAGCAGGAAAGAGGGAAAAGTCCTCAGAGAATATGCAAGATACACAGTTTCTGTTTAAGTAGAGATGGAAGGCACTTCAAAGCTACAAGCACGTGAAAAAGACAACATTAGCAATGTTGATATGTGTCCAGTGTATATATTATCTATAGCAAGATACATAGTTTCTGTTTAATGTTTGCAACTCCTTCACTGGGATTCAAAATGAAGTTTTTGAGCCTGCAAGCTTATTGGAAGTTGGTAAGGAATGAAATGGAGCTGGACAGCTAATGCTCAGGGTCAGCTTACTGTCTATAAGAGATGTTGAAAATTTCCACATTTGAACTATATTTTTAATTGGAAATGTATCTTATTCTTTCTTGACTATAACATAGTCATGGCCAGCATTATCATTGAATTTAATCTGATATCTCTTGAATAGAATTTGCACGCGTGCAATTTACAGGTTGGATATGCTCTTCTCTGCACATCATATTTTCTTTGCTTTGACTTTCTATGTCAAAATATGGAATGTTAATTTGAAGGGGTCATTATCATGACCTGGACCTGATGCAAACCCTTATTAAATTCTTACAGAAACATATGATTTACAGTTTAAACTGTCTCCTGTTATCTCCAACAGGAAACAACTGAAGAAGTTTTAAACCATTATTAGTCTTTACTATTATGAGTGACAATTTGAGATGGACGTAGAAGAAATTGCTATGGCTAATAGCTTAATAATCCTATAATTAGTACTTGTAATCTCTTTAAGTAGCAGCACTAAATGCAGATTTGTAATATATTTTGTGTATATAACATTATCTCATACCAAAAGACATTCTCTTCTCAAATCTCAAACAATAAAAAATAGTTGAAGAGTCAAGTTTATTTATGTATACATAGACAGACAAAGAGTTGAAGCTGCTGATTTAGAGCTGAATATTTAATTATTGGTGAAATTAATTGACGGCGACACCCTTGACCCTTCCTAAAAAATTAGTTGTTATCCACTAATCTGGGTACTGTAATTTTGCCACATCCAACAACTATTGACCACCTTATTCTAACCAAAGCTGATTCTTGAATTATTTACAGACCAAGACTAGGAGTGTGGAACCAGAATACAAGAATCTCGAAATCATAAAATAAAAATAATAAAAAAATGTTTGTTTTTGAGGTGGGGCCATTATTATTGATTATCTAGCTTGGTGGAGCAATAGAGTAATAATATTACTCATTTGGTGGTGGGACCATTCTCAATGTCCGCCTCACATAATTTTGGACATTAGTACATTAAATTAGTTTTAAAGTAGTAAAATCAAAGCAAGTGATGAAATGAAGAAAAACAATACACAAGGTTTGATCCAAAAATCAATTTCTAAAAGAACAGACATGCCACGTCACATTTCTCCCCCTTACAAAACAGATTAAGGCAAAGACGAGTAGCTTTTTCTCTTTGGAGTAGCCTCATCAACTTGTGAAGGGTTACCCTTACCTTTCTTTTATATCTTCTCTTTCTTTCTGATTATATCAGCGTCTTAGCTGTTTCTCGTCACTGTCACACTATAAATACCCAGCAAGAAAGAGAATCTTGCAGTAGTATTCTCTTGCCATTTTCAAGATCTTTCTTGTTTCTTGATCGAGAAAAAAGATGGGCGTTACAGTTAATTATAAGGATATAGAAATAATGCCATTTGCAGTAATGGTGATATTGGAAGGTTGCACAATAGCACTGACCATATTGGCTAAGACAGCCATGACTGGTGGATTGAGTCCTTTTGTATTTGTTGTGTACACAAATGGGCTTGCCACTTTGATTTTACTTCCTTATTCCTTTTTATATCACAGGGAAAGGTTTATAAATACTTCCCTTTTGCTTTGTTATTTTGTTTGTACACATAAATATCAGTATCCAACTTTTCTTATTTTGGTTTTATTAATGGGTGCAGGACAGAAAAATCACTCTTCACATTGCCTCTTTTGTTGAGATTCTTCTTCTTGGGCTTGATAGGGTTCGTATATTTCTGTCAAGCAAACTCCTAATGCGTAACACATAGCATCTTTTTTTTTTTTTTTTTATCTTCTCAAGATTCTGTAATAAAGTTTCTGATTATGATAATACTGGATTCTTGAGCATATTATGCAGTATCTAGAAGGGAATTATTTGGGATATATTATGTGCTGCTAAAGATATAAAAATCTTGTAGGCCCATGGCCATGGATGGTTGTTTTAATCTTTCTCTTTTTGTGTAGGACTTGCATATCCCAGAATCTTTTATTTGTTGGTCTAAGCTACAGTTCCCCAATAGTTGTATGTGCAATGGGCCTCTTGATACCTGCTTTTTCCTTTATCCTCGCCATCTTTCTCAGGTTTTCCCTTGTCTATCGTTTTTTTTTTTTTTTTTTTCAGGTTTTCCCTTGTCTATCGTTTTTTTTTTTTTTTATGTTTTTTTTTTTTTTTTTTAATGTTTAGTTCATTTCTCTTTCAGTCATAGATGTGTTCTGTGCTCGATTTTTCAAAATTTCTTTAGTTATGTTATATGTATCAGATGAATGCTTGTCTCTTTTTTACCTTTTGATCTTTTCCAAATTTCAATTCTTTCCTTCTTTTTCTTATTTGTTAATTTCCTGTCCTACTTAAAAGATAATGAGTTTAATTTAACAAAACAATCACTGTACAAACGGTGGGTCGTAAACAGTTATGTAGAAGTAAACGACAACTCTGACGGAGAGATTTTTTTTTGTTTTGTGGAAGAAACTTTTCCCCAAAAAGAAAAAAAAAAATCTTATTTTCGTAATGGTAGGTGTATGCTAATTGGCTGAAATATGACCTGAACTGCTGACTGAACATATGATCCACACGAATTGTGATTCATTAAATAAATCCAATTAATAGTGATTTATTGCTATTTGAATTAAAATTTTTAAGTTTTTTTTATATAATAATGCTCTTAAATACATCTCTTTTTGTTTTTATTTTTTATAAGACTCTAATTATCTTTCTAAATTTCAAAATTGAGTCTCTTTCAAATAGCAAATTGAGACTCTAAATAAAAATTGAAAGAGACTGATTAATAACTTTTTGATATATGTTTACCATAAAATTACAATTTTTTTTAATTGCTTATTGATACTTAATTATTTTAACATTCATAACTTTTTTATTTATACGTATTTTTAACATTCATATATTTTTTCTTTTTATCACTATTTTAAAATTTTCGTGAATAAAATTTGTTAGTATTTTCTTAAAGTCTTTCTAATTTTTTTTTTCTAATGAAAAATATGTATAGTGCCGAAACCATAACCAAAATGAATTTTGAAATTGGATCGGGTCTAAAACCAGTGATTCACAGACTGGTTAAGGTTCCTCTTAGAGCGAAACTTCAACCGCGGATTCACTAAACTGCTATGCTATGGATAGTATAGGTAAAGCAAGTATATTTCTTTTAGCTTTAAGGCCTTTTTTAACGTTATTTTTATAGGAAAGTTTCTATCCTATCCCAACGTTTACAAATTTTTTTTTTTTTTTAAGTTGATAAATTTGGCTCAAATTAATATTTCTATAACTAATTACTTCTAAATTTTCATTTATAACTAATTAATAGTATATCATATGAATATAAAATTATATTATATATATGATATAAAATATAATATGAAATTAAAGACAAGTAATCTAAAATTTTATATTTTTAATAATATCCGTTAATTATTTAAAGTTAGAAAACTGTTTATCCTTAATTATGCTTGAGCTGAACTGTGGACCAAATTAATATTTAATATTTCAGAAGGATCAAGCTAAACTGGAGAAGCTCAAGCTTCCATTATAAAGTGATCGGCACGCTGATATCAATCATAGGAGCAGCAGTGGTAGATTTTTACAAGGGTCCATTCGTACAAGAAGCTTCATCTTCTTCTTTTAAACTTATGCAGAAACAGAAACTTTTTGTTTTTTACTCAACACCAGACCATTGGGTTCTTGGTGGCTTATTGCTTGCAGCTTCTTCTTTATGTATTTCAATATGGAACATTATCCAGGTACAATTATTTAACTAGCTATCATTGAATTTTCTTTAATTTGCAGTTGAGGGTACGAATTAAAAAAAATATATGTAATTTGATATTTTCATCTCATTTGGTCAGATGGGAACTGTCAAACATTATCCCCAAGTGATGAAAATAGCCGCTTTTTATAGCTTAGCTGGGACTGTTCAATGTGCAATCTTCTCTTTTGTTATGGAGAGAGACCTGAAAGCTTGGAAGCTAAAGCTTAATATGGATCTACTTCTCATTGTTTTGACAGTAAGTACATGCATATGGCATCTACTTAATCTGCTTAACTATATGAATCTGCATAACTAAATATAATATTTCTGGTGAAATAGGCAATCTTCAACAGTATAGTTCGTAGCAATGTTCATATCTTGTTTACACGCATGAAGGGCCCATTTTATGTGCCCTTGTTTCAGCCCTTTAGGGTTTTCTGGGCAACCTATTTCGGTGTTAGCTTCTTCGCAAATAGCCTTCACTATGGCAGGTAAAAACTGTAGTTGATCGTAATCTGTTTACCATTTAGTTTGCAAAGCAGATCAGTTGTTTTAAAAATTCATTAATGATATGTAATCAATATTTTCAATATAGAACTTCTACCCACAACAGTTCAAACAGTGCTTACTGCTAAACAGACTTTAAAATGCTAAGCTTTTAAACTTGACATTTGCAGTATCATAGGAACAGTAATATGTGGAATAGGATATTATACTGTAACCTGGGGAAACATTAAAGAAGTTGATGAAAAATACAAAGAGAACGTTGAAAAAGTCAACTCTTCTGAAGCTAAGGTTCCTCTCCTCCAAGAAGATGCACAAGTCTAGAATCTTTCAAGGCAATTAATTAAAATTCTTAATTTGGAGAAATCGGACGAGCAACATTTTGTAAGTAAGTACATTCTAATCTTTCCTGTGAAAATCTGTCAGCTAGTTTACTAGTCCTCCTTTTAGTCATCTAATAATTTCTTTACATTTGATGCAGATTTTTATTTTTCCTGCAAGCTAGAAGCTGGAGACAGGTTTTTTCAACAAGTTCTGCAGCCATGTTCAGCATATGTACATATTGTGTGAATAAATATGTAAAAATTATAAAAAAAAAAAAAAAAAAAAAAAAAAAAAAAAAACTTGACATTTTTGCTAGTATCATTTTAGGAACTCAGTAATATGGTGGAATAGGATTTATACTGTAAAACCTGGTGAATATCAATATAAGAGAAGTTGAAATGAAAAATAACTCACGAGAAACGTTGAAAAAAAAGTCAACTCTTCTGAAGCTAAGGTTGCCTCTCACTCCAAGAAGATGCACAAGTCTTAGAATCTTCAAGGCTCAAGTTAATTAAAATTCTCTCAATTTGAGAAATGGAAATCGGCAGACGAGGCAACATTTTGTAAACGTAAGAATTACATTCTTTAATCACTTCCTGTGAAAAATCTGTTCGAGGCGCTAGATATTTTATACTAGTCCTTCCTGTTTAGTTGATCTAATTCATTTCTTTACATTTGATGCGATTCTTTATATTTTTCCTTGCAAGCTAGAAGCTGGAGACAGGTTTTTTTTTCTAACAAGTTCATTGCAGCCTATGTTCTCGTAGCATATGTACATATTGTTAGATGTGTGAATAAATATGTTAAAAATTATAAGAAAAAAAAAATAAAACAAAAAAAAATAAAAAAGAAGAAGAAGGAAAAAAAAAAAAAAAAAAAAAAAAAAAAAAGAAGAAGAAGAAAGGTTTGCTGTAAGTTCTTTTATTTACTTCAGTTGATCTTTTTGTGAGTTCACAATTGTGAACCGCGAGCTATGTGGTTTCCATCTTTTGGTTAATATGAGGAGCAGTATTGAATAATTGTGAAATCTGCATTATTTTATCTGGTACTATTAGATAATGATGATTTATCTTAATGATAATATCATTCTTTGTTTAATTAGGATGTGATCAAGAAATTCATATCAGTAGATAGTAATTGGGAGAGAAATCAAACCATTCAAACAAGAACAATGAACCGTACTATATGTTACTAAACATGAAAGAAAAGAAAAGGAAAAAAAAAAAAAAAAGGATGTAGAAGAATAGAAAAGGGAAAGAAAAAAAAAAAAGCAGGCGAAATTGACAGAAAAGAGACAGATTAACGCAAAAACAGCCAAAAGGAAAAAAAAAAAAAAAAGGAAGAAGAAGAAGAAGAAAACGCAATTTGTCCTTTCTGAAATAGCTTTAACCATATCTTTACTGCTTTGTATATCTGGAGTCTGGACTGCCAGCCCGTGTTGGGCCCAAATTCACTTGTTCTATAACCGGCTTCGTACCCGACCCATGAGCATCGTCATAGTCTAATAGTTGCGCTTGTTTACTCAAAACAGTTTTCTGTTTCTGTTTTCTATTTTCTAAGAAAATAATTTTTTTAAAAAATAAAAATTAAAAAATACAAAATAAAAAATACGTTCACTTAATAACAATAAAAAATTATATTTTAATTTAACTCCACAAATATTATTCATAGCTTTTATAATATAAAATAAATTTAGAAATTGTTTACGTAAAAGTCTTTGAATTTTTATTATTGATTATTTATAAATTTTGATTATTTTATAATAATATTATTATTTGTCTATCATTTTGTAATTTTTTTAAAAATATAAGGATATAATCTATTTGTTATAATAAAAATTAATTATTTATTAAAGCATAATAAGAAATTTTATTTAATATTTTTATTTTTTCAAATGAAAATAATTTATAGAAAAAATTATTTTACAGATATTATAACTTTAATTTTTGAAAATTATTTTATAGAAAAAATTATTTACAGATATTATAACTTTAATTATGAAAATGTCATTTTTTAAATAGAAAACAATTGAAAAACATATTTTTTTTGTTATAAAGGAAAAATTTAGAAAACAACTTAAAACTGTTTTCCAAATTTTAGTTAAATTTTAAAAAACTGAAAAATTATTTTCTAGTTTTCCAAATAAAAAATTGACTGATTTGATCACAAAACTCTGTTTTTTCAGTTTTTTTGAAAAATTGTTCTAGAAAATTACTCCATTTTCTACAGCTGAACACACCCATAATTTTTCAAAAATTATAAGGAAAATGGTTTTCCTGTAATAAGGTAAATTTTTTACGTCATTCATGGAGGAAAAAGTTTCTCTGTTCTTAAACTTATTAGATACAAGCTCTTCTACTTCTTACATGCAAATTCATGGTTATAAAAATATATACATGCAATAAATTCAGTAACAATAAATAAAGGAAATGAGAGTATTGATATTTTTTAAATTAACAATTCTTTTGAATAACAACCAACCATTAGTTGCAATGTACCAGAGTAATATATTTTTATAAATATATTTAAATTAACGGGTCTGTACACTGTACTCTGTTGGAAATGTGTTGATGTTCTAATTTCATACGATGACAATAATTTAAGAAGATGCAATTGCAGAAAGTAGGCTGAAAAATTGAATGTGAAGGGCCCATTGAACTTGTGTCCAAAACTCTGTTCCACCTCTACCTGGGCCCAGTCTTTTATGAGCATCTTTCTATTATTTTTTTTTTTTCACAGAATTTCATTCCATGATTTTGATCAGTAACCTTAATTGTGCATTTGGGTATGTCCGGTGATAAACAAAAATATATTCTGTAATTAAAAGATAATTAATATAAACTCAGTCGACATTGCAGGTTAGGCATGTGGGAAAAGTTCTCGAATTTAATCCCACTCCATTAAAAATATATATATATTTTTAATCACGTGGCCTATTTTTGAACCCGTGTGTAAGTCCCAATTGGTAGGGCAGTTGAAGGGTATAACCTGGCCGAATTCTTGAGATATCATAACCGGACTTAGATTAGTGTAGTATAACCGGATCACTATCATTAAAATCTATGCTATTTTATAAAATGGATCCTTTCATATGTAGATTAAGTAGTAGTAATAAATCGGATGATTCTGCATCTTCAGAATTTAAAAGGATTATTAGTAGCAATGAATCAAATTTTAAGGATATAAATAAAGCTATTAATGAAAAGATGATTTCTACAGTAATTGTTCCTGATAAAAATGATTTTAAGATCTCTACAGTAAATGTTTCTACAGTTAAAGAACAATTCTATAAAAATTCTAAGTTTTATTATGAAATAGAAACTAGAATACCTCGAACATTAAATATACTTAGTAAAGAAGAAATTGAAAACGAATTACTTGAAGAAGTATCTAAAATAAACAACTTAATTAAAATGAAGAAGATTCTAAAAACTTATACTTTTGAAGAATTAAAATCTGAATATTTAGACTATACCTTTTGCAAGAATTAAAAAATCTGAATATTTAGGACTATAAACCTAAAATAATAGGCAAAATGGCAAATAAAAAATTCTTTTTTGATTGTTATAACTTAATTAAAGAAAATCAATACTGTTAAAGGGTGTAAAATCCAGTAACATGTCTAAGAAATCACAAATAATTTTGTAAAAAATAATCACACTTTGTAAAAATGATCACACACAAACCTCTACATCGCATAGAAAATATAAGAAAAAATCAATTAAAAAATCGTATAAAAATTTAACTTGCTATACATGTGGTAAACAAGGACATACTGCTAAAGTTTGTAAATGCAATAAAGAATTGAAGAACAATTCATCTAAAAAATTAAAACCCTTAACTTACTATCATTGTGGTAAAATAGGGCACACAACTAAATTTTGTAAACTTTTACTCAAACAAAATAAATTAGGTATGACGAATTTAATACTAAATGAAAAACCCATTGTAAATGAAAGTGTAAAAGGTAAAGAAAAAATTCAATCTCATGTTTTTAAACCATATCACATTTCACAGTCTCATAAACAAAGTCTTCATAAACAAGAATTTCCAGTTGTTCCAACATATTATTAAAAGATCAATTAAGTAAACTTGAAGTGCATTCAGCAACTACTCAACCAGTAGCTCTTGACACACCTCAAGCATCACGAAATATAAATAATTTAGAAAAAACTTCTAATTCTGAACTTAGTGAACCAGAATCAGAAGATGTAAAACAATTTGAATTAAATCCAATAAATCATCATGGGGAAATAGTAAATAGAGCTCCAGATTTAGGTATAATTGATAAACCGAATACCATAAATCAATTTAAATATAATGCTTCAACAATTGATAAACCGAATACCATAAATCAATTTAAATATAATGCTTCAACAATCTATGAATGGAACATAGTGCAACAAAATGACAATGGCTGGCAAATGTTATAAAACCACAAGTCAATCATTTCATGATAAAACTATAAGCCAGAAATCTTAAATTGCTGGCCTTTACCGCGCCAACTTAAAGCGAGGTGGGATTATCATCTCACTAAAAACAACATGAAGACATTCCTAAATCCCAATTAAAATTGATTGAATTAGAAATCTTAAATTCAATTCAAGTAAATGATGAAGGTGAACCTATATATGATGAAAATGGTGAAGTAATTCAGGATGCTGTGTCATCTTTAATTCTAACTATTTCATTACATTTTATAGGAGATCCGTCCCACTTAAAAGATAAAAATGCAGAATTATTAAGTAATTTAAAATGTAGAACACTAGGTGAATTTCAAATTTATAAAACAACTTTCCTCACTCGATTAATGTTAAGAGAAGATTCAAACCAGAGCTTTTGGAAAGAAAAGTTCTTGGCAGGTCTACCTTATTTTTTGAGTGAAAAGGTAAGAAATAATATTAAACAGCAACATGGTAATCCTATACCTTATAGTAAACTGACATATGGTCAATTAATTAGTATAATTCATAAAGAAGGCTTACAAATATGTCATGACTTAAAGCTTCAAAGAACATTAAAGTATGAAATGAAGAAAACTAAAAAAGAATTAGGATCATTCTGTAAACAATTTGATTATGGCATAACATCTTCTCAAAGATGTGATGGCCAATGTTCAAAGACATATAAACCTAAAAAACATTATACCCATAGGTATTCTAAAAGAAAATATACTTCTAAACCTAGTAAAGAAGAATATTATCATAAAGATAAACCAAAAAATTATAGAAAGCATAAAGGGAATGTTATACATGTGGTAAGAAGGGACATACGTCTAACTTTTGTAAATTCAATCAAAAATTAAATGCATTAAATTTGGAAAAAGAAGTTTTGAATAAAATCACATTACAATGTTCCTAGGATAAGATGTCACACAAATGTCATGAAACAGTAAATTAAGAAGACTTAAAGGAGGCTGTTCAAAAACATGCAAGCCAGTAGTCAAATTCACTTCATAATGAGCAAGCCAATTAGCCAAATTGTTTCCTTCGTATTTCTAGTAAAATTCCATAGTATATACTTGTTTGATAAACAGTACTTATTTTTAAAGTACGATCTAAACAGTAACTGTTTTTGAAAACAGTATTGATATATATAGGCTGGAAACCCAGAAGTGCGGGCTACTGGTCCAAAGGACTATTTAATTAGTCGTTTTCTTGGTATAACAACGCCACGTATCATACTTAAAATCATTTTCATAATTTAAATTCATATTTTTGACTTTACTATATCTCTATCTATAACTACTTTCCTATATTTTGCTCTGCCTATTTTAAATCTTCCTTGCAGCCTTACAAGGACAATGGAAAGAAAGAACGCTACTGGGAGAAAGTTTTTGCTTAGATTTGTTTATGTTTTTAATTAAGTTTCCTTGATTCTTGAGAAGCTTGATTTGAAGGATTTTTAGCGGGAAAATAGCCAAAATTTGCATCAAAGGTTGGAGCTGAAAAATGGAGATAAAAGCTCAACATAGCCAAGTCAGTAAAATACATGGCCTGACTGTGTCAGACGCTATGGCTGTGTCTCCATGAAAGCTGAAAATTCAAGTGGGCCGAATTTAATTATTTAGCCGATACGGCTACTCTGTCTCAAACGGTAGACAGTAAAGAGCTATCAAATCCGTTAATGGCTGTGGATTTGCCAAAAATCCAATTCAATTTAACTAGTAATATAACAGTATCCGTTTTAAACTTAATTTAGAAGAAACTTCTAATTCTGAACTTAGTGAACTAGAATATTATAAATACTTAAATCGGTCGATCTTGGTTGTTAATACTTAATATGTTATAACAACCAAACAAGAAATGATTTATATTATCCAAATTTATATCAAATATATCAACTAAAATAGATCTATTATTTAAATCAATTAATATTTCAAAAATATTTAAATGTTTGTATGATTGTTTTTGATTTTAAACAGTAACTGTTTTGTTCATATTAAAAACAATAAACAGTGAACTACTTTCTTAAGTTTAATTTGAACAGTACTTGTTATAAATTTATTTGTTTAATAAATTAATTTGTATAATGTTTGATCTTTAAAAGTTTGAATATTAAATAATTTCATCATAGCATTAAGGGTAAGAAATAATTTCATCATAGCATTTACTTCGTTTAAATTTATTCCTTTTATAAGATTCAGATCTGTTAAACGGTCCTTTAACAGATTAATTATACAAAACCTTCTAAATCTACAACTAAAAATTCTTAATACCAACAAAAGATAAAAGGATCGATTATAATAACAAGTTCTTATTTAAAACCTATAGTCAAGTCTGGTTGTCAAATCTTATTATAAAGAATATTTAAATCTTTTAAAAACAAAGACTTCTTACACGTCTTTAAGTTTTATATAAAAACACGTTACAAAGCAAAACAAAACAAAAGACCCTAACTAAGACTAAAGACTTATAAAAACAATGACTTATGACTTTGAAAATGACAAATGACTTTAATATTTGATTTTAAATAAAATCATATATATGTATAGCACTAAGATTATTACTAGGGTTTAAATTGATGAATTAGATTCAACAACCAGTTCATCCGAATAAAATATTTTTGTATTATACAGTATCTTTGTATTTCTAGTAAAATTCCGTAGTATATACTTATTTGATAAACAGTACTTATTTTTAAAGATGATGATCAGTTTTAAACAATAATGAATTTTACTTCAGAATCGCCAGTAAAATTTAAAGGATTACATAAATATAATATGAGTTATAATTATTTTGATTATAAAAAAGCGTGGGATACGATATTTTGTCAGATCCTAGGTGTATAGTTCAGTTGAACCATATCAAGATAACCTATGATATATGATAAATTGGAGTCTTTATATGTATACCAATTAGCAGTTCTAAATCCTCAGGCTCTGATACCAACAAAAGAGAGAAAGGACCGTTTAATTACTCAGACTCAGATATCAAGTTGATTTTAATATTTATAAATTAATAAACATATCATACATATTAAAACCTATATAAGCATGTGAACCTTCTTCACTCCATGGGATATATCAATGGTATTTTGATTATCAGTATTCCAGGGAAGTGCAAATCCCATGATAGTAAAAAGACATTAAAATAAAAAAATAAAATGGTGGGGATCATTCAAGAATTCCACCACTGAACATAAAATTAGTCAATGGATCCGCAATAAATTATCCAGCCCATCTAAACCAGCTCTGACCTATGCCCAAACATTAGCTATCCAGGATAACCCCCAGTTCGGTATCCAAAAAGCCCAATGTCAGGCCCAAACTTCGGCCTGGACTCATAGGGCCTTTGATGATCAGAGGAGGAGGAGGCCCCGTCGCTGATAGTTGCTAGATTTTTCCTGTTTTTCTTTCTTTACTGTATTTTTATACTGAACTTTGACTGTACTTGCACTTGGTTAGTACTGAAAATTTTACATGTATGCATGATTATCAAATTTGAAAGAAAATAAGATTTCTTTTCGGCCCGTGACAACTTGCGGTACCACTTAATTCTGTTTTACGGGCTGAATCGATTTGTGCCTCACGACACGCCCAACCTACCCCATTTAAGGGCTGATGCGCAATGCTAAGTGACGTCCCCACCCAAACGAGGGTCCTTGGCCACAGAGCCGCATACGTCGAATAGGGTAACCTGGGGGTAAGAGCCTCTGCTTCCGTCACCAAGTCACAAAGTGAGAGCCCCCCATGGAACGGACCCGATATTGTCCTCAGGAATTAAGTCAGATTGTGGAGGAGAAGAGAAGGGAAGCCTTTAACAGGGCTTTAGAAGTAGCAATTTATAAATAATATAAAACTTTATTTTAGATTGACAAAGATTAAGTTGATTTACAAAATTGGAAAGACATATACAAAATTTTAAAAGATTAGACTTACAAAAAGTGTTAAAGAATTCCTCTAAACCTTTGAATTCTAACCTTAAAGACATATACAAAATTTAAAAGATTAGACTTACAAAGTTTAAAGAATCTCTAACCTTGAATTCTTACAGTGGACGTTGGAAAGAGAGGAGAGGGGTTTACTAACTAAGCTTTTGGGCTTAGGATTGCCTATATTTGGACAATGCCTTCACATGGGGAAAGGCTCCCATTATATAGAAATTTTAAGAATCTATACTATTTGCTTTTTACTGTTAATGAACAGTGACATATCTGCCATGAAATCTTGCTTTTACTGTGGATGAACAGTGGGTTGTCTGCCACTGTGTCTTTGACCTTTACTGTTGAACTTTGGCTTCTACTGTTGAAAAAGTAGCTTGGCCTTTACTGTGCTGAATAATGGTTGACCTTTACTGTGTATGAATAGTCTTTGGTCTGCCACTAGTTTATGAGATCAAATTGAAGGAATAAGGTTCCTTCTGCCTTTTACAAGAAGATGAGGACGATGAGTTGTCCTTCTTTTTACTTTTTTCTTTTTATCTTCTTTATCTTCACATTTCTTTTTTTTTTTTTTTTTTTTTTTTTATCTTCACATTTCTTTTCTTTGATTTATCTTTTATCTTTTGACTTTAATAATGGAATATCATCATGAACTGCACTATCGCCATGTGAAGGTGAAGGTGATGATGATAATATAATTTTATCTTTTTCTTTATATGGGCCTATTATATGGGCTTGCTAATATACCTATAATATACTCAGGGCAAAAAGAAAGCCAGCCTGGTTTTTTTGAGTATGGGTTTTAAAATAGTGATATTAAACAATTTAATCAAACAATGTCTTTACATATAGCCTGAGCAAACAAGTAAATAATCAATATATTGGATTTTTGGCAAATCCACAGCCATTAACGGATTTGATAATTCTATGTATTGCTTACCTTGACTATTTTTTTTTAAATTAATAAATTTAATTAATTTTTGAGGATTATTGATATATTTTTTTTAATAAGTAGATACATCTATAAATATAGATAAGATAAAATTTCAAAAATTTAAAATCATATTTATCTATTAAAAAATAAAATTTCACATTATACCCTCTAATAAAATATAGAAAAGTAAAGAAAATAATTATGTAATAATAAACCTCAATTTTTGCTCTTGAAAGAGCTGTGAGATGGGTGAGTGGTTTTCTTTCTCCCAGTAGCGTTCTTTCTTTCCATTGTCCTTGTAAGGCTGCAAGGAAGATTTAAAATAGGCAGAGCAAAATATAGGAAAGTAGTTATAGATAGAGATATAGTAAAGTCAAAAATATGAATTTAAATTATGAAAATGATTTTAAGTATGATACGTGGCGTTGTTATACCAAGAAAACGACTAATTAAATAGTCCTTTGGACCAGTAGCCCGCACTTCTGGGTTTCCAGCCTATATATATCAATACTGTTTTCAAAAACAGTTACTGTTTAGATCGTACTTTAAAAATAAGTACTGTTTATCAAACAAGTATATACTATGGAATTTTACTAGAAATATATACTACGGAATTTTACTAGAAATACAAAGATACAAAATATTTTATTCGGATGAAACTGGTTGTTTGAATCTAATTCATCAATTTTGATTTTTCTTTTTCAAATTCAGATTCTGAATTGATCTGAATTCAATATACAGTTTATAATTTTAATTCAAAACTTCTTTTTCCAAATTTATGCATAATTTTTGAGTTTGAAGTTTACAAAAAGGTTAACGTATTGTCCCTTCTTACCGACATGTATAAACATGGTCAAATTGTTATAAGAAGTTTTTATGCATATTCTTTTATTAGAATGAGAATTTGTCAATTTTGATAAGATTGTATCTTTATAATGTCGTTAGAATTTTATAGGTTTATGTTTACACCATATTCGGTAAAAGAAGATTGCATTAAATTCAAGGTAAAAGGAAATAGAGCTAGGTTAGAATTTACTGAAAAACCTAAGAGAAAATAATATTTTGATTACAATATATAATATCAATTTAAATATTTTTGAAATATTAATTGATTTAATAAATTTTGTATATGTCAGTTGTTAATGGTTTGACATGTTATTGTTTAAAGATAAACATTATTAAACATAATGTTGCTGTTTAATAAAATTCCTAACTGTAAGTATTGGTTACTATCACCCAATAAAGTATTGATTGTTTACTATATTAATGAAGCTTTTAGCTTTGCCCACTGAGCCGATTCCATATCGGGTGAGAAAGATGGTTTTATTATTCTTTGGAAATCACCTAATGTTCTACATTTTAAGGAAATACTTAAATAATTCCGCATTTTTATCTTTTATGGAGATGGATCTCTAAGAAATGTAATGAAAATAGAAGAATTAAAGATGACCACGCATCTTGTATTTACATCACGCATTTTCATCATATATAGGGTTGCTCATCTTCATCAAGTTTTAATTGAATTTTAGAATTCTTCATTGTATAAATTTCAGTGAGCATGATAATCCCCACCATCCGTTTTAATTGGCCGGTAAAGCGCAGCAACTTAAGATGTTCTTGCCTATTTTTATCAGAAATTGATTGACTGTGTGTGTTAATAAGCATTTGCAGCCATTGTCATTTGTTGCAAAAATACGTTAATATGTTATATTCACTATAAGACCATCTATGTCATTCATAAAAATAGTTGTGTAAACATGCAATTATAGTTGTGTAATATTGTAATAATATGGTATTAGGTGAATTATATCAATAATAACATATCCTAGAATCTTGGAAGCTCTAATTACTATTATATCACGCAAGATGATTCTATTGAGAATTTTAATTCACAATTAAGTTTTACGCATCTTCTGAATTCTGGTCACTAAGTTCAAGGAATTAGAGGTTTCTTCTAATTATTATATATTTGGTGATGCGTTGAGGATGTGTCAAGAGCTACTGGTTGAGTAGTTCTGAGATGCACTTAGTTTACTTAGATTGAATCTTTTAATATGTGGACAAAATTCTTGTTTATGAGACTGTGTGAAATGTGATTGTTTATGAGACTGTGAAATGTGATATGGTTTAAAAACATGAGATTGAATTTTTTCTTTACCTTTTACACTTTCATTTAATTTGTTTACAAATTCATTTTGACTTGGTTTAGAAATTTGAAAAGGTTTAAACATATGACTTTTTACAGTTTCTTTACCTTTTATAGTTTCTGTAACTAATGGTTTATCTGTGAGCATATGTTCTATACGTTTTAATTGTGAATTTAAACAAATTAAACTTGCATTACTAAAGTTATTTTGTTCAATTAATTTACTATTACATCATTTTCTCTAGCTACCTTATATGGTGCACAGATAATTTCATTATCTTGATGTTTTAATTTACTAATTGTTTTAAGTGGAAAATCACTTTTTATAGTTTGATTATTTACTATGAATTCTGGTCTCTTATCTCTAATTGTAATGGGATTCAAACTTTTATCAGATTGTTCTTTAATTAATGCATACCAATCAAAGAATTTAATATCAGTTTGTTCATGTAGTTTATAATAGTCTAAATATTCAGATTTTAATTCTTCAAAAGTATAAGTTTTTAGAATCTTCTTCATTTTAATTAAGTTGTTTATTTTAGATACTTCTTCAAGTAATTCGTTTTCAATTTCTTCTTTACTAAGTATATTTAATGTTCGAGGTATTCTAGTTTCTATTTCATAATAAAACTTAGAATTTTTATAGAATTGTTCTTTAACTGTAGAAACATTTACTGTAGAGATCTTAAAATCATTTTTATCAGGAACAATTACTGTAGAAATCATCTTTTCATTAATAGCTTTATTTATATCCTTAAAATTTGATTCATTGCTACTAATAATCCTTTTAAATTCTGAAGATGCAGAATCATCCGATTTATTACTACTACTTAATCTACATATGAAAGGATCCATTTTATAAAATAGCATAGATTTTAATGATAGTGATCCGGTTATACTACACTAATCTAAGTCCGGTTATGATATCTCAAGAATTCGGCCAGGTTATACCCTTCAACTGCCCTACCAATTGGGACTTACACACGGGTTCAAAAATAGGCCACCTCTATCATAATAGAGTTTTACATCAGTGTTAAAATGTCAGGTTTTGATACCAACAAGAACTTTTAGTTACCGTGTTTAACAGATTTGAATCTTGTAAAAAGGAATAAATTAAACGAAGTAAATGCTATGATAAAAATTATTAATATCTAAACTTTTAAAGATCAAAACATTATACAAGATGAAGTTATCAAACAGAATTAAATATAACAAGTACGTGTTCAAATTAAAAACTAAGAAATAGTTACTGTGTTATTTGTTTTTAATATGCAACAAAACATTACTGTTTAAATCAACAATTCGATTACAAACATTTATGATAAGCCAATATTTCTGATGTGGAAGATGCAGACTAAGCCCGCATCCACAGAGGCGATACTTTATAATCAATAACAATCAGTTTATAAGCAACAATCAAAAATCGCTGAAGAACAATTGTTATTATGGTTAGGGTTCCTGCAAACGCTTGACCTGGGATGATACTTATATCAAATAACAATCAGTTTATAAGCAACAATCAAATCGCAAGAACAATTTTATATGGTTTAGGGTTCCTGCAACCTTGACCTGGGATCCCCAGAATCAAATGTTCAGGATATATATATATATATATATATATACTATTATTTTTGTTGCATACATAAATTTTATATTATTAATAATGGACTTTGAATTGTAATAGAAAATCCCATTGCCACCCCAAATTTGCTTGGTTAATTATATTCTTTATAGCAACTTGGTCAATTTGGTTATGTAGAAACAAGTTGGTATTCTCAAACGAATTTCAGGAAGTTGATCAAGTTGTAGAGGAATCCAAATAAGAAGTTTTTAGATTTTGAAAGTTAAGTTCTCTTCTCTCCCTTATAGCCTAAATGATTGGATTATGTATCCTTTGTTAGTGTCAGAGAGCAATGTATTTCAAGCTGTTTTACCATTAATTTCAAAATGTTGGGTTCCCCCTCAAGAATGGACTCTCAAATTCAACACAGATGGGTCTGCCCTAGGAAAGCCTGGACCAGCTAGTATTGGAGGTGTACTGAAGAATTCAAAAAGTTTTATTTTATATGTTTTTATGAATCCATCGGTTCAGAAGAGTCAAATGTGGCTGAATTATTCGTGTTGTAAAAAACTGTTGAGATTTATGCTTGTTCAAAGTTTGTCAAAATTTCAATTACCTTTGAGATGGATTCTAGAGTTGGTCTTGAGCTGGATTTCTCAACATGAACATCGCCCTTGGAGATGGTGGTACAATTTTAATAGGCTTAACAATCTTCTATTTTCCTACCAATTCAAACACGTTAATAGAGAAAGTAATGGTTTTGCAGATAATCTAGCTAAAAAAGGAGTAATTTCTGCACAACCTTTTTTGGCTTGGTTATAATTTTGATTCAGTTAGGTGGCTTTGATCAAAGGATAGAGCAAAGATTCTTCAATTTGGATATATGAGGATTGAGTCATAATAAGTGTTTGATTTTCATGGATACTTTGATTTGATCCAATTTTGGATTTAATTTCATTTTTTCTTATCCTAAGATTTGTATTTTGTTTTTAAGGTTCTCCGAGTTTTTTCATTTAGTATTTTTCAAGTAAGATTTGGTGTATTTAGAAGGTCTATTGGCTCAGGTATTGTTACTTGATTTTGCTAAATTTTTCCTGAGTATGTTTAATTAATAAAATAAAATTATATTTGCTGATAAAAAAAATTAATAATGGAGCATACTGACAAGAGGGATTAACAAAAACAATTGAAGATTAAAGCAACTAAATAGAGATTAACTTAATTAATAGAAAATTGCAGAGCCTATGTTTAGATACTCCACAATTATTATTTACTAGACCATATTAATAAAGCCCCAAGTGAATGCGGCAATGTAGGTTCTAAAATTCTAATTGGCCTTGAGGTCAAGTTCGTCGACCTCCTTGAAGTTCTTTACTACAAAATCCTTAATCGCATGTGGGACTCCAACGTCATCGCTTGCCTTCTCATACTCACAGCTCCATTTCACTAAACTCCCATCTCCTTTTGGAAGAACAACTAGTTTGCCCTTGAAACTCTTGTAGTACTTCAACAGATCACCTTCAATCACACTGTAAGATACCTCCTTCGCCGCCTCATCAACAGCATCGATCCTCTCTTGCGAAACCTTAACAATTGGAGAACCTGAAAAACCAAACAAATAGCTCACATTCACTCACAAAAGGGAAAAAACTGGGAAGGCTTCAACTTCTGACTTTCCACACTAGAAAACAGACATCCTCTCTACCACTGTTATAGGGTTGCAAATAAAGTAGAGATGTGAAAAAAGAGTCAGGATTTCAAGAACTTTAGAACCCTAAACGTACCTTCACCATAGGTGAACTGGCGAATGGAGCCAGCAGCCTTTCCATCGCCTTGGAGTACTTGAATACTCTTGTAATCGTGTGGGAAGGCCTTAGGGAAAAGAGTTGTGGAGTCTCTGATATTATTCCAGAACTTATCTGGAGAAGACTTGATCTCAACATCTACTTCAAGCGTTCCATTGGAGGCCATTTGGGATATTATTGCGAGAAAGATATAAAATAAGAAAGAATCGGGTTAGATGTGTTTTGGAGAGATTGAGAAGCTCTTGCATATATAGTGGGAGTAAAGCAATCGGTCCTGCACGAGCTTTAAATTCATTGTTGATAAGCTCAACTGCCACTTTCTTAGCTATTATAAATGTTACCGCTGAAATAGAAATTAATTGCGTAGATCTGGATACTCATAAATTAAATTAATAAAAAATAAAGATTTTTTAAAAAGTGTTCCGATTTTATGTATAATCAGAAATACATTTGTTTTAATAAAAAAATTTATTCTCGTCAGTTTGATCCATAAATGGAGCCATGACTTGATCTCAGTAAAAATTTTTACTCTAAAATTGCACTTACCACAATCCACATTGCAAGAAAAAGGCCCTAGTCACCATTATTTATGTAAAAATTATGTGATAAAAATACTATTTTTCCACGGTCTTAGACCAAGTATAGATAAATTTAATTTAAAAATTCTCGATTTTTAAATTTACATATTGGCCTTTAATAAAAGGGAGGTGGCTCTACCCTACCAACACACATTAATACATGTACTGGCAGTTGTCATTTTTATGGGTGATTTTATTTTTGGAGGCAGACAGTATAGTACCGTGGGTGCATTTATATATATTTGATTGAAATTTGATGTGTTAATATTCAAAAACAACATTTAATTATATGTTGGTACCTAATAAATGCAACTAATTAAACTAAACCAAAATTATTTTCACTAATTTAATGAGCCAAGGGAAGGGAGGGCTATCCTTGCTGTTTGAAATAGAAATGGATTATCATTTTGAGGTAAAAGGAATATTAAAAAAAAAAAAAGAAAAGAAAAGAAAAGGACGAGAGATGCTAATTTGGAAACTTAAAAGTTTTGAACCAAGAAAAATATAATCCTAACATTTTTTTATTTGCAAAGAAAATTACATTCTTCATCTTCTCTGCGATCACTTTGATGATTCTTCCGTCAGCGGCCCGTTATTACAAATGGGCTTATTCTCTATTTGGACAAAGTTTATGAAAATTATTTGGTCCAAGCCCAAACTATTACTAAAAGACCTTTACTGCACCTAAATCCAGTCCAAAACAAGGCTACACTTTTTCTTTATTTTATTTATTTATAATTGTTTTCATATAATACTCCCTCCATTTTATTTAATATAGTTAAATTGTAATTTTTACTTTATTTTTTCTACTATATTCTTATATTATAGTATTCCGTTAAAATTAAATGATCCATATAGTAAATTACTAATGAAATCAATCAAACTATAATTACTTATCCAATAACCAAGCAATTGACTAATATATAAGTGGAAGAATAAATGTTGATATTTTAATTTTATTTAAATCAATATTTAATTAATGAAAACGTTGTAGTTTGATTAATTAATATATCATTGAGAAGGAAGTATATTAAATAAATGGTAAAATAGTAAATTTCATATATTATTTACTTTTAAAAAGAGAAAATAGGAACAGATGAAAAAAAAAAAAGTAAATGTGATTGAGAGAATATTTACCAAAATGTGTAGCTTTTGCGTTATAATCATATTAGATTATTCATTTCCAAAAAAAAAAAAAAGAATCATATTACATTATGAGTAAGTTTTTTTCTTATTAGTCTGCATTGTTAGGTATTAGCATGAGACAATTTTATTAAGTAACCTTAGGATACATTTAAAATAAGCAAGTCACATACTACTATTACTAAAAACACAATTTGAGTAAAAAAAAAAAAAAAAAGAAAATCTTAGTAGTCTGCGATTGTTAGTGGATTAGCATGAGACCAATTTTTATTAAGTAACCTGTAGGATACATTTAAAATAAGCAAGTCACCATACTACTATTACCCTAAAAAACCGATTTGAGTAAAAAAAAAAAAAAAATAAGAAAAAAGAAAAAGAAAAAGAAAAAGAAGCAAAAAAGAGAGAAATTGAAAAAGCTCCATCTTCAGCCATGTAGGTGAAGGTTTGGTGTTGTGATTAGACCTTAATCCTGAGTTAAGTTTAAGGTAAAAAAAAAAAAAAAAAAGAAAAAGAAAAAGAAAAAGAAAAAGAAGCAAAAAAAGAAATGAAAAGCTCCATCTTCAGCCATGTAGTAAGTGGTGATTGTGATAGACCTTAATCCTAGTTAAGTTTTAAGGTTGTGAAGCTTTCCCATACATGGCGTGAAATTATACCTAATTCTCTTGAGTAAAATTTTACCAACAAAATAGTTTTTGCAAAGTTCAATCAAATATGAAACAGATGTTAAAATTCAATTGTTATACATTATAATTAATATCTTGTATTATAATTATAAATATAAGACTTTTCTTGACAAAATACTAAATTAGAAATTTGAAAAGATTGGAGATGACTATGGATCCAAGAAAAGTTATATTCTTGCAAGTGATGATGGATGGGCAACAATTTCCATTATTTTTCTTTTTATTTTACTAATTAAAGGTGTCCTCCTATTTCCTGTTTTACGGTTAAACGAGAGATTAATCCCTTTTGAACCAGGGAGTGATTATATTTAAAGTTTTCCTCAAAATGTCAATTTCACGATCTGATCATACGATCAACAGGGTGTGATCTAGTATCTTCAATTACTGGACTAAGCTTATTTGCGCTTTTAGTAAATAAAAGCAATCCTGTCCGGAAATTACTTCCAGAATGAGATTTGAAACAAAATTATTAAATTTATATTGAATTTGTTTTTCTCCAGAAGAGAAAATTTGGGATGATGTTATAGAAATGAAATCGGGATTTCTACGGTCCAGTGCACGTTCCTACCGCACATATTTGATATCCTAAAAATGCCGTATAATTCTCCAATGCAACATTGAACTGCGCGCGAACTGTAAAATATTTCTTTGATGCTGACAAGGTTTAACCCAAAGAAACACAGCTAATGGTGCATTGTGCACATGTACTGTAAAATATTAGTCCTTAAGTAATTTTCATGG
Source organism: Jatropha curcas (assembly GCF_014843425.1). The sequence continues at coordinate 762,560 of NW_023591289.1, read as the reverse complement.
AATTACTTATAGAGTGGTATCAGTAGCTTTAAGTTTCGGACACTATACAGAATTTAACTATTCACTATTTCGATTCAATTAAAGAAAATTCAAGTTGAAATTACATAAATCATCGCACTTGAAGCTTAGCTTAATTAGAAATAATATAGTATTTTTTTAACTTTGAATAAATTTTATTTTTTTCTTACTTAGAAGAAGTTGATGGTATAGAAAAAATTTTAGACATAATCTAATTGTCTCTTTATATTCTTAAAACATGTAGTGATGGATTTAAGATTATTCGGACATTCTCTTTTATTATTATATGAAAGTATTTTTAGTTATCTCTTATAAATTTGAACCCTCACTCTAAGTTAAATTGAAATCTAAATAAACATGTAAGTAAAATCGATTAACAATAATAGCACTTTGAGCAGTTCATTAATATGTTATTATATATTAATTTGTAAATAAAATGAGATACATATAAGTTATCTCTTACATGTTTTATTTAAGTAATAAGATGACAGAGTCATCATATTATATCATACACATACATGAGCATTATGCCCTAACAAGATATTCATCCAGTTTTCCCAAAGTCTTAACTGCAAGTTCCTCCAACTCCACTTCAATATCCAGAGGTTTATTTGCTTTTGGCAGATCAGCTTCCCATGTCCATTTCGCCCACGTCCCTTCTTCATTTGAAACAACTGATATTTCACCGCAGAAACTTGCGTAATACTTGAGAATATCCCCACTAAGTACACTGTAAGAAAATATAGACGGATTCTTTACATTAATCTCCTCCTCCGACTCTTTAATTCGCGAACAATCTACATGTATAACAACATGGTATCAGAGATGTTGTTAAATTTTGAAAATTAATTATTTAATTAAGTTTAATTACCTTCGCCATAAGTGATGTAACGAACACCAATATCTTCGTTACTAGTAGAAATGGAGGAGTATAGGCTCGGAACCGCGGTCGGAAAAAGTTTTGTAGAGTTAGCAATGGCGTCAAAGAACTTATCAGCATTTGACTTGATCTTAACTTGTACACCGCCAGTGGATTTCACTAGTGAAGAACTACTGTAAGCCATTTCTAAAGTATGTCGAGAGAAAAAAGATTTAAGCAGAGAATTTAATATATTTCTGAGGAAAGGCATGTAATAGTTAGAGCTTTAATGGACAGGTATTTATAGTGCAATGAAGGGGGCTTTCGCAATTAATTGGGAGACCCATGAAATTGAAGTTTCAGCTACCTCTACCTTAATTTTTTTTACAATTGGGTAAATAATGGCTTTGTGAAAAGAGAAGTGAATATTTCTTTTACATTAGTTTTCGTCTTTGTTGCATCATTCTTTATTATTATTATTTTTTTTTTTTGAAAGTGCACCATTCTTTAATTAGAGGTGGATTCTTAATTATTAAATTATTGATAAAAGAGATTTGATGCGGAGAAAAAATTTTATGGGAAGAGACAGTTACAAATCCTGAAATGATATTACTCAAAAAAAATATCAGACACGGCAGTGTACTTTTGAATTTATCATTCAGAAAAAAAAAGACTTAATATTGCTATAGCAATAAAATAATTTTTTACTATTTTTTATGATATTATTTATTTTACTTAATTAAAATTGAATTGTTAAAAATTTTAGTTATGTTAAAAAAATTTTCACAATTTTTTTCTTGCCTTAATTAATTGCTAAGCAGTTGTCTTTTTAGGCATTGCTTGGGAGGTAATTTAGAAATTAGAATGTAACACGCAAACATAGAGGGCATGATGAAGAGTTAATATGGCGGTATGTGTTTACCTATTAGCCATACGTGCAAGTTATCAACTAAACAAAAAATGCTTGGTTAAAAGCAAAATAGAAGACTGCAATGACCCATAAGGACAGAGATGATGATGACAGACTCATAAGTAACTCACTCATGTGGTCAGAAATATATTATTTGAGCAATATTAAGTTTTTGGCTTATGAAAATATACATGGGGTGTTGGTGGTGAATTACGGATTATTAATTTCCGTTTATATCAATCAATATGTAATGGGTATGGATAATATAACCAAACTAATTATTTATTTATTATTAAAGATCACATAACTTTGAAGGTGATGAATGCAGAACAGGGCTGCAGTTGTACACCTCACCATCCGCCACATACATATAAAACAAACAAATACATTAACAGAAATCAACTTCAAAGATGCATCACCACGAGTCCTGCGTATGCACGTAGAACTTCTTATTTACTACTACTATATAAACCGGGTCTAATCCGCGTTGCATAATGATAATATCAGGATCCAGAATTCCTAACTGGAGATCATTTGATCTACCTGAATGAGACTGGAAAGCTCGAATTCAATCAAGGCAGGTCTGATATCAACCTTTGACCTCTCAAATCCATAAGTACGATTGACAAGAGTGCCAGTTCCATTTGGCGTCACCACTGCAGAGACCTTAATCTTCGTACCGCGTGTATTGAAATCTCCAGCATCTCCACGTGTATAAATGCTCAAATGAATAGACTTACATCTTAGTATTCCAAAAGAATGGCAAAGTTCACACTTACGACAGACAAAATATTGTCCGCTTGTTAGTTATTACAAAATGAGGCAATATTGTTGATATGAGACATAATGTCCTCTTGTTAGTTATTACAAAAGAAAATAAAAACATTAAGCGAAAAACGTTGACCTAAAAATCAATATTATCTCAGTAGAAATAACATTCATCAAATTTATAATAAATTTTATAGTAAAAAAGATTTAAACTTGAGATTTCTTAATCTCCGCATTTTTTTTAAGACGTGAAAAAATCAATTAAACCATATATTATTAATAAGTTTACATATAAATTAAATAGGTTTGTATAGATATCTACTGTGCTTTATGAGTTGGATAAGGATTTAAAAGATCTCAGGGACCCACTACTCATCAAAACCATATATATATATATATATATATAATCTAGCTGTGCTTTATAGTTGGATAAGGATTTAAAAGATCTCAGGACCGCACTACTCAGTCAAAAACCATATATAGTATTAATATGATATATTATATATATATATATATATATATTTCAATTAAAAAAAATTAACTGCATATTGCATCTAAGATAATAAGATAATTTGAATCAATATATTATTTGCAAGTATCTGAAAATTCATTATAAAAATAAAATAAAATAAAAGAGGGTTCAAACCACCAACAACTCAAAATAGATAAGGAATTAGAAAGATGAGAGTGAATTCCTTCACATACGATGATTGGAATGGTAATCGTGATAATGATGAATGGGAGTTCTTGAGGTGTAATAGTGATTTTTAGGGTTGGAAAAGAATCAAATTTGGCTTGTAAAAAATATTTTGGAATTGACGTTTGATCCGAATTTAAAAAATGAAATTTCAGCTCATTTTATTTACAGCCTGTAGGATTTAAAAATATTATTACAACAAGAAATATCTCCTTCACTAACCCGAATCCTACCCACAATTTCTATACGCACTATTTATTTATTTGTTCAATATTATTGTTTCCTCCTCAGTCTCCACTCATATCCACTTATTCTTATCTTCATTTTTCAGATATTTCTAGCTTGAATACAAATTCATTATTTTATCAATAAAAATTCATTTTATATGACCTGACAATAGATTCAGATTCGATATTCTTTCTCTAATACTAAAAAAAAAAAAAAAATAAAAAAAATCACTTCCAAAAATATCTACAATGGATAAAGAATGTACCAAATATAAACAAAATTCCTTCAACTAAAGTTTAAATTGATTTTTTTAACAAAAAAATTAACTTAAAAGGCCCTAAAATAAAAATAAAAGTTATAATTTGAGCATGATGAACAAATTAACATACTTTAATGTATTTTATGCAATTTATTTTCTATAAAATGCACACATAACTCTAGCTTGACCAAAGAGTATGATCTTTATTTACCTCATCACATAATACATAATTATGTAGTATTCCTACAAGATGAGTAGGACTTTATTTACTGCATAAGACACTCTGTAATTTATTCCTTACTAGGTATATTTGAACATACTCTATCCACTTCAATGATCTTGACAATGTCAAATTCCAAAAAGGCAGGACCAAATTTAGTATTTTTCTTGTCAAACTCATAGGTTCTTGTTACAACACATCCACTTTCATTTGGAATCAACCCTGCCTCAACTTTGATATTCTTGTAGAATTTCAGGAGATCTCCACCAATCACAGTATATGAAAGTTTCAAGTTCACTACATCAAGTTCATCAACCCTAATTACTTCTTTCTTTACTGGACATCCTACATACATAAAAATATAAAACAGATTACAAAACAAAATTTTAATTACCATATGTTAATCTTTTAACATTATATTAATGTATACAGACATACCTTTAGCATATTGAATTTCCCAAACGAGTGGAATTTGGCTTATTACAGTGATACTCTTGTATATATCAGATAATTTCTCTGGAAACAGTTTCGCTGCACCTAGAAATAACTTTGATATCTCTGCTATACTTGACTGGAGATTTATGGTACTTTGGAATTTATTTGTGTAAACAAATCCGTCATTAGAAGCCATTTTGTAATGCAAAATATGAGAGGATTTGTAAATAATAACTTGGATGATATGCATAGAGCTCAACATGTGTATATATAGGGTAACCTCATATGCATAGCTTTTTAGCCAGAAACCTTATCGCAGATGAGATTTTTGGATAATCTAAAGTTATTTATTTTATTCAATTGGAAAATATAAATCCTCTATCAAATTAATATCTCTATTCTTTTCAAAAAAAAAAAAAAAAAAAAAAAAAAAAAAAAAAAAAAACATAAAACTATATTACACAAATTAAACCTTGTCCACCAACCCTATCCACCATTCACCATCAAAACAAGAATTTATGTATTGAAGACAGTACTTTTATTATTTAAAAGGTCCAAGTTAACATTAAAAAGGGTAAAAACTACTTGTATAAAAAACTGATTTCTACTTGTCCGAAGAACTTGGAAAAAAATAACCTGAAGCCGTTGCTATTTGGAAGCCTTTTACCTGTAGTCTAAGTATGTGCAAACCAAAAAAAAAAAAAAAAAAAAAAAAACATATATATTAGCACAAATTACCCTTGTCCACCAACCCTATCCACCATTCACCATCAACAAGAGATTATGTTGAAGACAGTACTTTTATTATTTTAAAAGTCAAGTTAACATAAAAAGGGTAAAACTACTTGTATAAAAACTGATTTCTACATTGTCGAAGAATGGAAAAAAATAACCTGAAGCCGTTGCTATTTGGAGCCTTTTACCTGTAGTCTAAGTATGTGCAAACCAAAAAAAGAAGAGCAGAAAAATAACCATCTTGTTTATTTTTGTAGGCTTTATTTGCAAGCACAGTTACCACCAAATTAACCTAATCATATATTAACTAAATGCGAAGGAAAAGTTTCCGTCCGGTGTGTTGTGCCTCCAATTATCTTCACATCATTATGCTTTTTTAAATGGGGAAAAAACAAAGAATCATTGTTCATTGGAGGATCAGGAATTTTTTATTCTATTTGATTATATTTATATAAGTTAACACTTAGTAACTTTGAGGATTTGATAAACAACCACTAATCAAACTGAAGACTTGATTTTAACTATATTAACGACTGTGCATTCGATCCATTAGTAGCATAACACTAGCAGTATTTTGGAGGCCCAGCAAGCAGAAAGGAGATGGTCCATGTTGGAAATTATAAGCCCAAAATAATCAGGGTCCAATAAGATTTCAGCCTCGATGGAAAAGAAAGATAAACTAAAAACAGTTTTCATTCAGCTCAGTGATTATTTTCTGCTTTTCGATTTTACAATACATTGAAAAGGTTTGGTTAGCTTCATAACGTAACTCCATTATTTATTTCCGTCGTTATAGCTTAGTTACTTCACGTCAACAAATTTTATTTTCTGGAAATTGGAATTTTTTATTATTTACCTCTCACTAAATATTACCTTCAGCGAATCATTTTGAATTATAAATTTATGATTAAATTTATATGAAAAAGATATTTAATCTCATCGAACTCATCCTTAAAATGAAATATAATCTTGATTGACATTGTAAACTAATCTAGATACATCTAATTCCTTGGTCTGTTTCAGATGACGAATGAGAATATTAATAATAACAAAGAGGGAAAAAAAATAAATGAACTGCAAATTTTAGAGACGAACGAAAACAACCTCTCAACGGCAACATATCCTCTCTTCATAAAAACAAAAATCAAATGCAATGGAGGGAGACGCTACAGCTTGTATTTCCTTTTCAAACAAAGTGAAAGCCCCACCAGCTTTCCACCATATCTCCCAAAGGTAAGCAAGTAATACCTACCCTTCCTTTCTTTGCTTTTTCCTTTGTCTTCAAGTAGATCTCTCCCTCTAACTCTCTTCAAAATCCAGGTTGTTGGAAGATGTAGTTTGGTATTTTCCCAGTCTACTTTACATTGCTCAATGCGTACTCATCAGATGATTTGCCTAATATCATCTGCTCTCTTTTAGGATGCTATACTTGATAATCATTTCCATTTTCACCATAGTTTCCTTTAGTAAAAGCTCGACTAGAGTTTAGCCTAACCTGTTCATTGATCTTTCTCGGCAATCAGTGCCGGCACGGTTCATCTCTTACTTCCCAGGGTTGTCATGAAACATTGTTTCTCTATCCAGTCGCCTGTTCCACATAGTCCAGTAGATTTAAATCCTAAAAACAGAAGTTAAATCCATCCAAGCAAGAACCATTATGCCTTTTGGATTGGTCTCCGCCTGGAATAAGCGCCGGAGAAGCAAGTCCCAAGATCACACAGATCCCTGTATGCTCTCCTCTTTTTATTTTAAATTTGACAGCATGAAAATAAGTTACTCACATCCTGTTATTTCAACTTATTTTGCAAAAGTAGTTTTTTCGTCTGAACATGTGCCTACCTTCTTTCCAGGGGTTTATAAACCGGTCGAGTTTTGGCAACTCGAGGATCAAACTCAAACTCCCCAGTCCACGAAACGGCGCCATGGATCTTCTGTTTTCACACTCAAGGAAATGGAAGAGGCAACTTGCTCCTTTAGTGATCAAAATTTTCTTGGAAAAGGAGGATTTGGCAAAGTTTACAGGGGCACGCTGCGGTCAGGAGAGGTATGTTATTACAACATAATTTCATTTACAATAACAAAATTGAAGCCTTTCAACACCACCTCAAATACATACACAACATGAATTAATGCAATCTTTATTCAGAACAAAGATTCCAGCAATAAATAAAATTCCTGATTATAAGATATGAAAATAGTTTAAGAGTACTGATGTTATAAGAACATAATCAAACTTGCTTCTCTTCTGAAATACGAAGGTTGTAGCAATCAAGAAAATGGAGTTGCCACCGTTTAAAGAAGCTGAAGGAGAACGAGAGTTTCGCGTAGAAGTCGATATCTTGAGCAGACTCAATCACCCAAATCTGGTTTCCTTGATAGGATATTGTGCTGATGGGAAGCACAGGTTTCTAGTGTATGAATATTTGCAAAATGGGAATCTGCAAGATCACTTAAATGGTTGGCATCACTCAAAATCCTATTCCCACGTCAAACTTTATTACATTGTTATATCTAGTATTTTCAACTTTTTTTTTTTTTTCTCTAGGCATTGGGGAAGCAAAAATGGATTGGCCCTCAAGGCTTAAAGTGGCAATTGGAGCAGCAAGGGGACTAGCTTATCTCCACTCAAGTTCTGCTGTTGGGATACCAATTGTTCACAGAGATTTTAAATCCACTAATGTTCTCCTAAATGCCAATTTTGATGCAAAGGTAAATAACTTCAAGGCCTTTTATCATCTCAACTGATCTCATCAAAGGTTGCTCCCATACAACTTTGGGAGCTTTCTTCCAAAATACAACTATCAAAATATTGTAAAACCCAACACAACAAAATTTGTGGAGAAACTTCATATCCTTATTTTATGTAGATATCAGATTTTGGGCTTGCTAAGTTGATGCCAGAGGGCCAGGAGACATATGTGACGGCTAGGGTTCTTGGCACATTTGGCTATTTTGATCCAGAGTATACTTCGGTACGCATCTCTGTTCAATTTCTAATCCCCAAATGTTTAATGAGCAGTTGGAACTATTTATTCAAGAATTGAGCTAGCAGATAAACAGTTTCCATGCTTCCAGAAACATGCATTATACAAAAAAAGTCAGGATTTCTCTATTTTGCAATCCCTAGAGGACTAGGAACTGCTTTTTATAGGACCCAAACGCCAAAGGAAAATGGCAAATCTCTTAGCCTACACTGCCAACAAATTTGTATTTGATTCCTAAATAAAATTAAGCAAAATCCAACTAGCAAACAATATCAAAAATATTTAAGACATTCTAAGAACTTCCATCCGAGTGTCTGTTGCTTCCTTTCTTTGCACTTCTGGAGCTCATCCAAAGTTTATCAGCTTTATTAGTATTTGATTCTCTAGATGTTATCCTGCCTAATAGAAAAGTAATCATCACGAGACTTTGAAGCCCTAACCAGTATTTTTACAAACTAAAACCAATGCAAAATAAGTAAATATTATGCTAAAAGGAAACACCATACCAAAAGGATTCAGTAAATATTCAGATAAAACCAAGAAAGTGCTAGTTGTGGTTGGTTCAGTAGTCACACACACACACACATATATATACACACATAAAAGTCATAGTCCACTTATTATCATCTTCCTTCATGGCAGACCGGGAAGCTCACTCTACAAAGTGATGTTTATGCATTTGGAGTGGTTCTTCTTGAGCTTTTGACAGGACGCAGAGCTGTGGACTTAAGCCAAGGACCAACTGATCAAAACCTTGTGCTACAGGTAGGCAATGTTTCCTCTTATATGGACAGACCTTTTCTTCCTAGGTTTCAAGGACATGAGAGCACTATGCAGAACTAAATGAAACAGTAAGTGAATGATCCTTTCTTTTTCTTTTTCAGGTTAGGCATATATTGAATGATCGGAAGAAATTACGTAAGGTGATAGATCCAGAGTTAAGTCGGAGTTCATACACAATGGAATCCGTAGCCATGTTTGCAAACCTGGCATCACGCTGTGTCCGTATTGAGAGCAGTGAGAGACCCTCCATGACTGAATGTGTAAAAGAACTCCAAATCACACTATATACAAATTCAAAAGCCTTGGGCGTGTCATTACATTCATTCAAAATGGTCTAGCAGACCCTGATGAATTATCAGCGGAGACAAATTGCAACACATCAGCAATAAAAGAATTCTTTTCCTTCAATTGGTTATTAAAACTTGAAAGCTAGGGAAACTATGAGTTTAACCAGACAGAAAAGAAACAAATTCATAGTAAGAAACTTAGAAATTTATCAGAAGAAATTAAATAAAAATCAAGAATTTTAGTCAACGATCCTTAGAAGTAGAAATTGAGATAAAGCCACAGTCAAAAAAAACATTCGTTTGTACATTTGGCTCAATCTAGCATCAACATTTTGCTCTGATTTTATTTCAACCTACTGAAGACTTCTGTATGTAAACCAAAGGGTGCTTACAAACAGGGAACATGGCGTTTGCAATAAAAGCTATGATGTTATTGATCTCGTCTCAATGAGTTTTTGGAACCAACTCCAAAGACATTACATTTTTTTTTTCTCTGTTCCTTGTTTCCATGTTCTTCGAAGCTCATGCTCAAATATATATATTATATATTCCATGAATTTTTTTTACTGCAAGTTGCCATTGAGAACTGGAGATACCTTAAGCAAATGACCTGCAACACAACAGGTTTCTACCACAATTATGGCAAATTATAACCATGGAGACATTGCACGATCTGATCAACTTCCTAGCCATAATCAACCAGATTGGATGAGGAACCAAAACCTGGTCTGACAGTATCCTGATGAGACTGCTTGAATCCCAATCTGCAATTTAAAGAAAAAATATAGCAAGCAAGATTTAAGTATAGTAATAAACATGAAACGGACAGGAAAACATTAAAGAAAATAATTTGAAGAGATCAATGAGAAAGAAGTGTGAACAAAACCAATCAGCAATTAGTGATTACCATCCGTAGTCAATAAAAGACGCACGCTTTAGTATATAGAGAGAGACAGAGAATAACGGATTTGCAACTGCTTTTACACACCTTAGAAAGAAATGTCATGGCATCTGCCTATCCAGTTGTGATGAAATTTCCATGTCAGAGTTGGAAACATCAAATTCTGAAGGATTTTTCAAGACTGGGAGTTTTTTGCACATCAGATGTTTGCGTCTCTGCAACATCAACAGGATCAATATATTATCTGTCCTGACAACACTGTAGCCTGCTTTTGTATACATGTTGAAGGGAGCCAAATCAATCATTCTGCAATGCAAATACACCTCCCTTAGACTACTCATCTGACAAATTAATTCCTCACTGGCCTTGAGAAGGTTCCAACCAATGCCCCTCCTGGAAATTTCACGAATTTTTAAGTCAGAAAAAGCAGTCTAGTCCAATACATAGCACAGAAATAATACTCCAAGTTTTGAAGGTAGTGCCTCCAGAGGACGCCAAGAAAAATGTTAAATGGAAAATGTATCAAATTAATGAAGCTGGACAGGATGATAGGTTGGCCGTGACAATATTATATATCATGTTAATTTAAAGGCCATCAAAGGTGAAGCCATAAGTTCAAGAAGGTTCTAGTCTATGCTCATAAAGTTCTTTTTTGGCATATGAAGCTCTTTCTTATCATTCTCTCGATTAAAAATATTATAATCAATAATATCCAGTATTTGTTTAGTTAGCTGATCTTCTAGTTCTGACTCAAAATGTTGCATAGGGATAGGGAGGCATGTGTAGAACTAAAGAACGGTAAGAAATAAAGTAGATAACCATATCTTCGCTGAAGTACAAGCATAAGTTTGATCTGGAATGACTATTCTAAAACCATCCTCCTAAATCCTTAAAAGCCTAAAATTTGAATGCCATACATAATAGTAATGATATGTCAAATAATTGGATGGATATGCTATCAACCTCCTCCGGTGATTGCGTTCATATATTAGTTTCTGTTATCATTCCCAGATTCAATTACAACAAAAAAACAACAATTCGACCTGAATTGAGGATCAAAAGGAGAAAAGAAGTAACAAGACATTAGACATACCTACGAAGTGACTCCTTAACAGTCATATTGCAAATATAAGGGGAATTCTTTGGAGGAGTTGGCGTAGGAGGAGAATCATTTGCACCTTTCTTATTAAAACAAACCTCCACTGTCCCAGCAAACTCCTCCTCCATTTCCTCCTCTCCATTTCCCTCCCCCTTCCCTCTATAAAACCCAACAAGCGTAACAGCATGTGGTAAAGCAGCTCTCCTCTCAATCAAGTACTGCTTCACTAAGAACCTCAACAAAGAAACATACCCAACAGGTAACAACATAGACTCGGCAAATGACTCAGCCAGCAATTTCACAGTCATATCCATCTCCTCTTGCCTCATCACCCGAACCCATATAAACCCACTTTCCAATTCTTGAAAATATCTAAACTTTTGAAGAGTTTCAAGCTTATTAAGCTCTTCATTGCTCAAAAACTTGCTTGTTTTAAATGAATCCTCTAGATTTGAATAAGTAGATGAAGCACTGGTTGTTTCTGCTGTTGTTGAAGAGGAGGATTGTGAGGAGGAGGAAGAGGAGGATTTGAAATTGAAACGGTTAGATTTTTTAGAGGGGAAAAATTGGTATTTAGGATTTGGAGACGAGGAAATGAAAGGTAACCTCTGATGGGGTTGCGGATCCGAGGAGAGAGAAAGAGAGAAAGAAAGTGCTGCTGCCATGGAAAGGGTATCTTCTGTTCATTGGTTCTTTGATTAATTGATGCGATAAACTCAAATATAATCTTCATCAAATTCATCAATGGCGGATTTGTCTTAAACGAGATGAACGACCGGTCGTGTCACGCGTAATAAATTTTGCTTAAGGCTGCCGGCTGATCTCAGCGCACAATTTAATGAAAAGTCGTTTTAGCCACATGAATTAGACGTGTGTATAAGATGTTTAATTAAATTTAAACATGAGAATTTTTAAATACTAGTTTTTAGATGAGCCTGCTGAACGCTTTAACGACCAGTCGTTGCAGTTCAATTTAAATAGATCAGTGGGCGTTCTCGTATTGGGCTTCAAATAGGTTCTTGAACTTGGGCTTTCCATGGATTTCGTAATTAAATTAGGGCTTATTTTCACAAATTAGTGGAAGATAAACGACAAGTTGGTAGCAATTGCTAATTTTGCATGATATATTAATATACCACAAAATTTGTTATTTCTTGTGATTTTATTTTATTTTAAAATTTTAGGTAATTGTAACTTAATTTGAAAATTATTTATAATTATTTAGGGTTTGATTATTTAAAATTTTAATTTTCCTGAAAACACCTGAAATTCAAATTTTCCGATTATTTTACTGTGAGATTCTGGCTACCAAACACGTCTCCTCAATTCAAAAATTAGACTTTCTTGAGAAATATTGAACTTTGAAAGTAATTAAATATCGGAATTTCATTTTTTCAAATCACTTTTTTTGGAGATTCCCGAAACCCAAAAGCCACTAAAAGAAAAATTCTCAAGCCATTAAAATCATTATCCTCATTTCAATTATTTCTTTATTTCAATTATCTTCACTCAATTACTCAAAGTGCAGGTCTTTGCCTAATTGACAATAATTCTGAATATTGATGTTCTGAAGAATGGACCATTGGATGCCAAAAGGGAAAAGACCTTATAGTGGAGCACTTTTATAACGAGTAATCATTGTTGATACAACTTTTATCACAGCCTTAAGGATCTAGAATAGTAGTTAGTCATAAACTCTCTTCTCTTCATAAACAAGCATGGAAAAAGGTTGCCTTGGATCCCCTTGAGCTAGGTCTTTTCACCTAAGAAATGGACCCTTTCAAAGAGATTAGGTTTATGTTTTGACTTTTCACTTTTGGGAGATAAGATAGAGAGAGAAGTGTATTTTCAATTGTGTAAACCAAAACATCAATGCTTTTTCCCCATTTTATGGGAAAAACTTATCTTGACACTAGGTTCGGTTCAAGTATTGCACATAGTCAGTATTGCACATAGTCCATTGGACGGCTCCCGGCATGGTAATGTTCGAAACCTTTGGTTAAGAGAGAAAAAATTCAATCACTCCATTCCAACCAACAATAGTTATTTAAATGGATTCTTGTTCTAAATTGTTTTGATAAATTCAATTCATCTAATTGACCCAAAATTTCACCAAATTTAGTATCAAAACTTGTTTTAACAAGTTATTTATGCTTTATTTGTGAATGATTTTACCAATGGCAAATATTACATATCCAATTTGAACAGAAACCCAAATTCCAACCTCTCTCTCCCCTATATGGTACAAAAATGAAAAACAAAAACTATTGATACTGATTTCAAGAAAGACATGTCCAACAAAAGTAGACTGTCAAGGGTAATATGCTAAAATTGGGTGCTTAATAAAAACTAGTGGTAAAAAACTATAGGCGAAAGCAAAATTCACACTCACATCACAACAAATTCCTTGGCAGACAAAATGACAGCTACCAAATCGTTTGGAATGTGGCCAAGGTTTCATTAATATCGTTTGTACACATTTACTTCACATTGCTATTATCTGTGCATTTTACATGAACATAAAAAATTCTCCAAAAAGATCATCATCCTTGGCATCATTTGATCTCTCTTCTCTACTTGTCTCTTCCTGCTTTTGTCTTTCTTGAGAGCAATAAACACCACCCAAATGGATCAGAAACATTATCACAAAGACAAACCCTCTTCATATTTTAACAAATTGTCATCTCTCATTCTTCTCTTATTGATTGATACTTCCATCTCTTAATCACCTCCATCAATATCTCATTCCAAGTATCAACGGGCCCTGGCAAGCACCAATGAACACAATCATTTTGCACACGCTCAGTTACACCATTGGCAAATGGAAATGGATACATATAAGGACCTGGGTGACCATCCGGCCTCAATAGCGATAATTTGGTTATGTCTAATGCCTCAATTTTCAGCTTATCAAATTGCATAGCATTCAACTTTGCACTTTCAACTTCTTCAATCTCAATTTTTCTCATCTCTGCATCCATTCCTTCAAGTGATTTCTCTCCCTCCTTATATGGCTTAGTTTTTGGACAAGCACCAAACTTATCCCAATCACCTTCAAAATGTGAGGGTGAAAAAGTAGTAAGAATTACATCAATCCCATTTCCATTAGTCCCTCTCCTCTCAATTAGAGTCTTGAGTGTGGTCTTTAAAGCCTTCCTCAAGACATCATAAAATCCAATTTCAGTGTAGTTAAGACCAGGACAGTAATGGCAACCCAATATAGAATCGCCCTCATAATACACCGCTGGGTGTAGAAACCAATGCCCAATTGATAACACAATCATATCAATTCCATTCAAATCAGCTGCCCATCTTTCATCAACATGATCCAAATACAATTTGTTATGATTTGGGCCAGAATTTGATTTTTCCACACCTTTAACAAGAAATGGTGACCAATAAACAGATATGCTAATATTATGAGAATCAAAATACCATCTGCGAAACTTGTTATCATCGCCATCTCTATAAACAAGTTTAGGAGAAGAAGAAGTGGCTAGCATGCAAAGAAGAGACTCCAATTGGTTTCTAGACATGGAGTCACCAATAAAAGCTAAATGCTTATTCTCGAGAAGTTGGAGAAATATGTTAGGATCAAACCTTGGAAGCTTGCATTGATTCGGTTTCCATCTCCAGTATAGATAATCCATATCTGGCCTGCCATGGGAGATGCAATTTTGACCTTCCTTGATTGTGCCACAAGTTGTGCCATTGTACAAAGGACCTCTGTTGTCAAGGACCCAGTTGCCATTAGTGTAGTCACATGGAGTTTCCTTAGCACTTTCCTCTTCTGCAATAGAAAACAATTTGAAATAACCTAATTACCGTCAAAACTACAAAAAAGAGACAATCTTTATCCAAGAAACTAATAAAAGAACAAACTTTTTAAGAGTTTAAAGCGTGCACCTAGAGTAGCTGTACTGGTAATGGTAGAAGGAGAACGAACGAAAGAAGGAGAAGAAGAGGAGGAGATGAGAATGGGACTAGAGTGAAGAATGGGGCAAGGGTAAAAATACAAGCGAAAAAGAACTAAAAGGATAATAACATAAAAGGTCCATGGAAGGAACTTCTTGGTGAAAGAAGGATAAGAATGTTCTTTAGTCGGACTTAAGGTGCCCATTTTCTTCTACAGCTTTGATCTCCTCTGTTTCTTGTTTCTTCTACTGCGTTCTTCGCCTAGCTATCCGAGTCCCTCCTGCGCTAGGATAGCACTGCACACCACTAAACGGTACACTTGGGCACTTGGGTATGGCCTTGATAGGTGTGGAGAAAGAGAGAGAGAGAGTTTCTTTATGGGGGTGAAAAAGGAGTGAAAGTCACATTATCATTGTGATTTGGCCAACTAATTTTTGCAAGCAGTGGCTGTTGTCTTCTTCTTCCCTGTTTGAACATTACGAATCTTTCATTACTATTTTCTTTATATAATAGTAGTATTACTTTATGTTTCTTGTATTGCAGTATGGATGGACTGCCACTGCCAGCAAGCATGTAATTTTTCTTTTTTTTTTTTTTTCACGGGCTGGTGGGAGTCGAAGTCACCTGATCATCTCTGTTTCTTGTTTTTGTTAACGTGGATTATACGAAATATAAAATGACAAAAAGATACTAAACAAGTTGCAATTAATTAAGTAGCACAGAAACTAAAATCAAAGTTGTAAATATTTCAAAATTTTCCATTCCAAATCTAAATCGAATTTATCAAAATAAAAAACGAATTATGGTTAAAATTTCTGATTGAAAACCAAAATCGAAATCGTAACTGTGCATATAATTTAATTCTCATTCTTTATTTTTTAAAATAAATATTTGTCTATTTCATCACTGCTTCGCTTATCCTTCTCTTCACAATCACATGTACAGTTCTTTTCCCCTAGTCTTAAATTCTTAATTGTGTTGTGTGCTTAAAAAAATTTATATATATATATATATATATCCTTTGCATTTGATAATAAGAAAAAAAAGAAAGAAAATCTTAAATAACTCGTTGACTTTTCAAGTTGTCTAATTGCACATAAAATTAATTTTATAACATAATTAAAATAATACTTTCTAATTTTGAGTCATTAAAACCTTAGTTTGATTTTAATAAATAATTTTTATTTGAAATGCAAATTTACCTATTTTAAAAAATAATTTTTTATTTATAATGAAATATTTAAATTTGTAATAATTTATAAAATTAAAAGTTTAAGTCAATATTTAAGTGAAACACAAATTTAATATTTAATGTTCTTTATTCATAAAAAAATAAATATAATAAAATAGATGGTGAGTTATATTGACATTTACAATGATTAAGAATAATCTAATATATGTGAGGATATTTTATTTTTCACCTATTTAACAAAATATTATGATTATCTTTTATGGTAAACTATTTTGTAACAAAATATACGTAACTATTCAATTAATTTTTTTAAAAGAAAGTTAAAAATTATTAATTATGATAATTTCAGAGTAAATAATAATTTATTCATATCTAAATTCAATAGACAATTTTAGCAAAGTTAGAGATTTATTTTATAAAAAAACTATGCAAAAAGAACCACCATAAACTCTAAAATAAGACTGCTCTCGTGCTAAATTTATTGAAGTATATTTATAATAATTTATCAAAAAACAATTGATGCGTAGAAGAAAAGAAAACGCAAGAAGTCTCCCCCACGGCCACCCATGTTACAAGACATCTTACCTACTCATGAACTATTCTTTGAAAATGGTGGCACCAACGCGAGAGAAATATATAGGATCTAAATTATTTTTCTTTCTTTTATTTTTTTTAATTGATGGTTCAGAAAATATATGAAGTATTAATCAAACTATTTTTTTACCGTTACGGGTTGACTTCAATGTATTTAGGTCACTATCTTGTAATGGGTTGCATTATAATATATATATATATATATAACATTGGATTATAGAATCTTTAATTTAGAGCTTTGGACTGTACTTGTGATCTATTGAAATATTAGATTGCAACTGGGAAAGTGACAAGTGGAGGGTATTTTAATGAAGAGCCATAAGTTTTGATTAGCATTATTAAGGTTTAAGGGCACCTTTGCCAGATTGGACATGCCCAAAATTGTATGAGGAAACTGCAAGCACAGCTTTCAGTGTCTCCAATATGTAGGCTCCTACATTTTGAATCTTATGATTTGTTTTCTACTTGCGTTACTGTACTGTATCAAGAGTCCTGAGTCCTGACAAACAATTACATGCTGTTTTCATGTGTCATTGGACTTGCCCTCAAATCGTAGGGATAATGTCCTTTCATTTCATGTCAATTTTCTCACCAAACTCTATACCTACACATCAAATATATTATTAAAATTAGGTTAATCAGATCTGAAATATTATAGATCATGGAAATAAATACAGAGTAAGACAACAAACTGAATGGCTTGTGTTTGTATTGTAGGTATTTAACTAACACATGCTTCACCGACATTATAACGAGGCTAATTAGGGTTTCTCCCCATTGGCAGCCTGCTGCTGCTTCTCTTCTTCTTCGTTTTTTTTTAATTTATAAAATGTAAATTATTACTACTATTTTGTTTTAAAAATTCCAGAAAGACTGACATACTCGGTATCATTAATTAATTAGAAAGCATGTGTTTGGCATGTGATATTGTAAACAAAAGGACATGTTATGTTCTGGTTCTAGCCTTCTAGGCAATGGTGCCTAATAATGAATGAACATCATTCATGTCTGTTATCTAGAACCAGAAGGATTTGGTGATTGGTGAGTGGTGGTGACCAGCTAATTTTCCCTACCCACAAAAATAATATTGCAATCCACGTGGACCACCACCTACCCACCACTTATAATCTTATATTGCCCCACCATAAACTCCTCCTCTTCCATGCTCAATTGCTCAGTCACAGAGAGAGGAAGAACGTACCCTTCATTTTCTTTTATTTTTATTTACAAAAAAATTATAGTAATGGGACATTGGGCTTGGATTGGACTGAACCCAATTGGTATAGTATTGACTGTAATAAGACGTTGGGCTTAAGGCCCAATTGAAAAGTACGCTCACAAAACAAAACATAAAACCCAAAAGAAAACAAATGAAATAACGAGTGAAAGAAACTGAATCAAGAGCATTAGTAGAGGGCAGCCATGGAAGGTAGCAACAACAGCGAAGACTTTGCAGTGGGCTGCTTGCTTTCCATCAAGACCACCTTAGGCGAGGAATTCGAAGGCCAAGTCATAACCTTTGACCGTCCGTCCAACATCCTCGTTCTTCATATCCTTCTTTTACTCTATTATTCTCCATTACATGTTAATTGTTAGCCTGCTCATTTATCTCTGTTTCTTTTTTAGAGCTAACCCTAATCGTTCATTATGTGGCGCTTTATTTTTTCTTTGGTTTCCTTAACTTCCTTGTCCCACAAGAGGGATCCAAAACTGGGCCTAGGAGAAACATAAGGTTTTTGAAAGCTAATTATATAAAGGAGTTTTCTTTTCTGGGTCAAGCCGAGGATCCGCTTGATGTCAAGAAGTGTTATATTGATCTTCATAGCCTTCAAGCTAGAGAGGAATTAGCTTTAAGGTGATTTTTATAATTGGTACATAACCTACTTGGGGGTTTATATTTTTTGCTTTGGGTTATTGTTTCTGCCTTGTATTTAAGGAGGTGAATTGGATTTGCAGGCAAGCAGAAGCAGAGGCAGAGAGGATTGGAGTGGGTGTCACTGCTGAGGCGCAGAGCATCTTTGATGCCTTGTCTAAGACGTATGTTCCTTCCTCCGATTCTATGTTAACCTCGTAATATTTTTTTGATTTTGAGTTTATTGATTTAGTCCATCTACAGTGGCATGTTCAAATTAATAGGTCTGATTAAGTTTTAGCACATCTTGTTGATTGAACTAAGTGCATTTATAGTTGTAAGGAAAAACTTTCCTTTTTTTTCATTAATAATAAACAATAGAAAATTGACTTATAATTTGGAAACAAAGGTGCAACCATGCTGGCCAGATAATTCTTTTGTGGGAAGTAATTGTGACAACTTTTTGATGCTAATCACATAATATACTTTGTGTATTCTTGTTGTGCACTTTTGGGGTCATTGTGTCTGTGTGTGCTTTCACCCTTAAAAATGTTTAGGAAGTTAGCATGGTCATCACAGATGCATATATAGACTTTGTCAAAGTATATTTACTTTTCTAATGCAATAGATGAATCTAGAAAATCAGAAATGAAATGAAGGTTTTGCATTTTGAAATATGTAAAGATTTTGTCATATGTGGAGATATTTGAATGTTGGTGCTGGAGGTATGGTGGTCTATGGAGTTAGCTTGACCTCGATGGTCTGCATATCATTGAATAAAATTGTTGAACAAGGATTTCTTATCACAAGTATGGAATAGTCAAGTAGAACTTCCTAGAGATGTTTGTGGTTAGCAGAATTAAATTGAATATAAGGTGTAAGAGAATTTTTTTCAGCATCATCAGAATTTTAGATGGTGGCTTTTGCTGTTTGTGGCAAAGCTAATGGTTTTTAAACATAGAGAAGAAAAGAGATTTACCCTGTTGCATTTTTTGAAGGGCTTGAAATAAGTTGCATCCTCAATTTCTAAATTGAGGTGGAATGTGTCAAATTTTTCGGGTTTAAATATGGTTGGAGATAATCTAGTTTGATGGCAATAGTTGATGAATTTGTCAGATACTAAGCAATAGTTTTCAGGGAAAGCAGCTATTTACAGCTTGTTATGAGTGGTTTTATTATTGGAGAAAGAGTGGAAAATAATGTTCAAGCAATGGCTCATACTTTTGTGATGAATTTAGAGGCCTGATTGAGCAAGATGAGGGTCTTGATTGTCATCAAGCTTCCTATGAGTAATGACCTGAGAATCCTTGGCAGCAGAACTTGGGGAAGAAGGGATAAAATAAGCAGAGAAGATAGAGTACTCACTCACCAGGCATAGATGCCTTTAAAACACAAATCAATTATGTTATTGGAAGTCCAAGAAGTTACTTTATTGCCTGGTTTTTCATGAACTCTTAGGCTGTTCCATATTCTATTAGGATTTGAATCCTAAAAGTCTTCAACAGCAAGAGCTTGACCTGGCTCAGATAAAGAAAACGCAAGAGATAAGACTCTTCAGAGTTTTACTTTCAAGTCATGCCAGAATTATGATTTTAATCTATCCCTTCTTACAAGTTCTCGCTTAGCATAATTCTTAAAGCCCCACATTTTGAACTCATTCAACTCTAAACTAGCAAAAACCCTAATCTGCAAAACCATTTGTTCATTTAAATTCACTTGTGGATTCAATGAATAAAATCCCTACATCTGTTGTACTTTGAACATTGAGTAAATATATAGTGAAGTCCTATTCTCAGAGCTGCATTGTTCATTTCATCGGTGCTGGCTTAATCTTCTGCATTAAATGAAATTGTTGAGGTCTAATGATATGATTATGATTATGCTCTGTATGGGGTCACTAACAATGATAAACTGTTATCTAATATGATTAGCCAAGGCATTAACCAATAACAGCATGTCATCTAAAACTTCTGATACTGTTGACCCACCTCCCTCACCCATCCTTTCATCTCTCGATAATAATAATAATGATGATGATGATGATGATGAGAAGAAGAAGAAGTTATAGTTTTCAGATTTTAAATTATATTGTTTCTTGTGTGGGCAGCTCAAAAACTTTTGAATAAGCTCTAATGTTTCAGTGTCATTTATATTTAATCTATGAAATCAGTTTTACTTCACATGATGAGTGCATATCGTTGAATAATTAGTATGTTATTGCTTCTTATAATCAACCTCACTGTATATAACCAGGCTTCCTGTTCGCTGGGACAAGACTGTAATCGTGGTTATGAATGAAGTGAGGGTTGGCAGTCCATATCTCCCTGAATGTGTAATTGGAGGAACTCCAGCTGCTAATGATAGGGTGAAGAAAGTGGTAAGATATTACAAAAAATGAGATCATGTTGAATTTCTATGAAATTCAGAAATTTATTTGTTTATATGTTGCTCCATTCCAGCTTGAGTTTGAGAGAAAGAGGTTACAAGTTCGTGGTGCCAGTCAGTGATGAATGTATTACAAATCTTATCACTGCTGGGAAAGGCACCTTGAGAAATGGATTATTGCGGGTATGTTGCTTGCACCCAACCGTGGTACAACCTTAACTGAAGAACATGTTTCCATGTTAAGACAATTCAAGTTACATCGATGAAGAAATATAGTTTTCACCTAGAATTAATTAGTAGCTATTCTTTCATTTTGTTGCCTCTAATATTTCCAATCCTGATATGGTACTACCAGAACAGAATTGGTCCTGGTTTCTAAGTTATTGCAAGTCCGTAGTCTGCTGCCATGTAACTTGTTGATGTTAAAATGTCAGATAAGCTCGTTACCTTGTATTCATAGGAAGTATATTTGCTGTTATCTTTATTGAAATATTACCAAATTACTCTGAATTCTTACCCAAGTTATAAGTCGATTTCTCCTTTCTGTGAAAAGAAGATAACCTATCGCATAAAATTGAAGCATCACCCTTTGCGTTTCATTGAACCTAGAATGATGTAGTTGCCAATCATGCTCTCTTGCACAAAGACACACACATAGACACGTGTGAGTTTGCTGCCAATCATCTAAAGTTTTATATTCTGAGCACCAACACCCTCTGTTATCTTTGGTGTCATAGGATGACATGATTGTAAGACTGGCAATTTGAAGATTCAAGCTACTGAGTTGGAAACTGTAATTTAGAAGTGGCATTTATAATGTCGTTTGACTTAACTTTGAGGATGTATACTGTATGTTTGGCAGTTATGTTTAAATTATTGCTAAAAAAGGCATTTTGTAGGACATTATGATTAGCGATCCTTAAAGTTTGCTTTTAGGGTGAATTTTGCATATTTTATGTGTAAAAGTTTTAATAACAGTTAAATGTTATTTCGAAACTGTTTTTTGGATCTTTAAAATTGGCAAAGAATGCCAGATGTGTGGAATGTTGAATTTGATGATGTTTCCTTAGAATTTAGAAATGCTCTTTTAACTTTTCCTTGTTGAGGCAGATCATGATTGACATTCATATTATTATTATTATTATTATTATTATTATGAGTAGGAGATTAGAGTCAAATCATTTGGGAAATGAGCAAAATCTTAGAGTGATGTTTCTGTTGGAGTAGGTGACCACCGACTACTTCATAGTAATTACGATAAAAGTTTTATTCTTGCTTTTTAACCTTTACGCCATTTATTTAAATTTCAAGTGTAAAAGGAGCTTTGGATACAGTCCTTGCCAGTTGCCACCATGAGTAAAGTGGAGTTCGAATGTATTGCTTCTTGTTCTTCTTCTTCCTCTATTATCAGATTATGTTTATTTGAATTGAAATGAGGATGGCGGAACCAATAAAATGTAGATAAAGATGATTTTGGTATTCTATTAGTAGTATGAATCTTTGTTCGTTTGTTAATCTTTAGTTGCGTTATAATATAATTTTGATTACATTCTAGTTGAATTATTGAATATTGATTGGTAAATCGTAATGGAACGTGTAATAATAATAATCTAAAATATCAAGAGCTTTATGAAATTAAAAGCTACTATTTTGGAATGGCAGTATGGCTCTAACCGAAAGCTTCTTAAAGCATCTTTACAGTAAAGTAATTTAAGTGAAGTATGTCGACATATGTCTCAAAAATTTTCTAAGCTAGGGTTTTAAAGTTTCACTTTCTTCTCAAACAGTAGAATGAAAATAAGTATATATATAATATAATATATTAAAAAAGAAAAAATCAACGTATCTTCTTATAGTTTTTGTTTCAGTTTTACTCTTCTTATTAATGATATTTTAAAAAATTGAAAATTATAATTAACATAAAATTGATGGTGGGTTATAATCAAAACCCCCAAACCTTATAGTTTTCTTATAGTTTTTGTATGTTATTGCTTATTATAATATAAGTTTAAAAGAACGTATTTTGCATACCACAGTATTTATTCAATGTATTATCTGATAATAGATTTAAATTTAAATTTTTACCTTATTAATACTCAAAGAAAATTATGTTTGATGATAATTTAAATTTAGAGGAAAATATATAAAGTATGAGGTTCCATTTGTTTTCGTAAAATAATTTGCAGAAAAATATTTTTCGCAATTTTTCATTATTTGGGGCGTTCAAAAAAAAAAGTCAATGGAAAATATTTTTTTGGTTAAAAGAAAAATAAGTCATTTTTAAAGAAAACAATTTTTCATTTTTGAGAGAGTAAAATATTTTCGAATGTTGGCAAATATTATAAATCCATATTTTTTAATTTATTAATCATCATAGTAACTATCACCGGTCACCATTTACTACCAAGCACCATCATCAACTACCACCATCGCCATCGTATTCTTTTCATATTTAAGAATAAAATTTTTAAATTATAAAATTTCTATTATTGTTAATATTTTTTATGGTCTTATGAGATAAAGACTTTAATATTTTAAATTAATTTTTAATATTACAACCAAATAATAGAAAATAAGTCATTTGAAAAATATTTTTTAATAAATTCCTTTTCTATAAATTATTTTACGTAAATAAATAGTTCATAAATAAAAAAAATTAGAAATGTCAAAAGAATAATAAAATCCGTTGATGGCTTTGGAGGGAAGGAATTTTTGTACATGCGGACCCCTCTTTTTATGCACAAATGCTTTTGCCCTTTTGCCTTTTTTAAAGTTAATTAAATTAATTAATTAATTAATTATGATTAGGATTAATAATTGTCCAAAGAAAGGAAGGAGAGGGTACTTTTGTGGGGCAGGGAATAAAATCTTTCGTTGTTTTGTCTCAATTAAAGTTGGAGTCTGTTCCACGTACGTTTCATTTATGAACCCTTGCCAATCAAACATATTAACTCTGCCAAACGTAAAAAATTATCATCAACAAATTATTTGTTCGTCTAATCTATTTTAATCCAATTATAAGTATTTAATGATATCTGAGTAATTACTCTCTCTCTCTCTCTCTCTCTCTTTCTCATCTCTCTCTCTCTCTCTCTATATATATATATATATATATGTATATCTATGACAGGTGCTGCAAAACCGAAGCTGCCAACGAAAAAGAGAAATGTGACAAAGACCGCTGATCTGGCGGCAGATTAAAAATTAACTGTAAGGCACAACACTGAATTAACGCGGGGATGCATCAGAGCGTGGTACTTTTCCTTTTTCATTGTTGTTGACCGTTGACTTCAAAGTTGTATGGTTATTTCCTTCCAACAAAGTACCACCACCATTGCAGTACGAGCCTGTCTCTGTGTAACACGTTGCAGCTGCCAGCAGGACCGGCATTCTTAACCTTCGCTTCTATTCGACTGTATTTGTTTTTCCTCTGAATAAAAAGAGAGATTAATTTTATTACTTTCAGTAATACCTTCATTGCAGAGTAAATCTGATAACGATAGGATACATGATACATCCCAATCCTATCTTCTTCTTCTGTTTTTTTCCCCCTTCCTGGGAGCATCCTTGTTCTCCTGCCGTTTGGGTTCCTCGCCATCCCTTCCATGAGTACTCTTAATCTTATAAAATTGCTGAATTTAAACACATTTTAGTACTTTATCACATGGAAGATCACAAAAATTTTCATCAGTTTAACGAGCACAAAGAGAATTATCCTATTATATAGTTCATAATATTCTTTTAGTCTATAAACCTTTTAATAAATAAAAAAATATATAAAAAGAAATAATTTCAAAACATTCACTCGTCTCAAGCTTCAAAAATAATAACAATAATACTAACCCATCTCTCTCTACATATAATAATGTTGATATATTGTTAATAATCATCTAGACATTGGCTTATGTCTAAACACTTCGTTTATTTTAAATAAATATGAATTATTTATTTTCAAAAAAAAAAAAAAGCTTTAATAGATTCATATCTAAAATTGCTTAAAAGTTGGTATTGCTCCTTAATAGTTATGAATGATACCAATTTATGGAAGATTAGGCTCTTGATTTATACTACCATTCAAAGAGTCAAAACTAGACCTTTTACAGCCATCGATGTATTAATTAGTGCTATCGTTAATACCCAAAATAAAAATACTTAAAAAAGATCGAGATCTGGAAAGCATCACTTTCATGCAAGAGTGCAATTTTGAGTCCCAAGGTAGGCAAGGCAAAGAGAGATGATTTCTACAAGATGTGTTCAGCTCAGTAGGAAATGTCAAGCGAAACCCAGAAGCAGAAGTAGCTAAAGAAAACACAATACAGCAATGACACAGTTACAGACACAATGAAGGAAGATATGAGGACAAGTTTGACAACACTCTAAAAGAAAACGACTTTTCACTTCAATCCTACAAAAATAAAAGATAAAAAACATTCGTATACGCACCAATATCAACAAATTTCTCGTCTTTACTAATTTACTTTTATATAAATTGTGCCTTGTTTTCCATTTTCTCATCAGTGTCACAGTAGAAACTTCACCGCTGTACAAAGTGGTACAAAGTTTGCTCTACTTTCTTTCTGTCTATTTTCCAGTTTAATACTCTTAATGGGTCTGTAAAAGTTTGGAGTTTTACATGTTAATCAGTATTAATTATTCTTTCTTTAGTCAAAAAGAATTAGGGAATATTGGTAGTAACAAGCTGATGGGTAAGGGTGACGGTGCGGGAGAAGCTTTTATGCAGAGAAGCTTTTCCTTTACGTGGTTGAAGAAAAGAAAAGAAAAAAACAGAGTAGACCCACACTAACAAATTTAATTAATTAAAATATAGTTTTAAAAATTCTAAAGCAATGCATGTAAGATAGATTCTTTTGGGTTACAGAGAGGTATTTTGGTTTCTTTCTTACTTTGGGAGGCTCTCTCTCGTTTTGCTTTTCTTTGCCTCTTCATTCACAATCGCTTTTGTGTTACTTCCTCTCCAAGTGGCTCCTTCTTTTCTTTCTCTAGAACAAAGTCCATTAAGCTACAATTTTTACACCTCTGCGAGAGCTGTTCATTGTGTTAGGTTGCATTTTAAAGTGTAGAATCTTGAGTTTTTCACTGCAATATCAGCCTTTTGATTCTGCTTCTTCGCTCTCTGCTTGTTTTCTCTTTCTGCTCTGTTTGTTTATCAGTCTTATCACTTGATACGCCTTTGAGCTGGTTTTCTGGGTATTTGTCTGAAGGGGTGGCGGTTTTCTCTTTAATTCTTTTCTTTTGCGAATTGTGATTTTGGCTGTTGTTCGTTGCTGGGGTGTCTTGAGAGATTTGGGATCCGAATTTTGTATTGAGATTTGGGTTTTCTAGTGTGCAAGGACTACATATAATTTTAGAAGGAATTTCTGTGCGTAAGAGAGACAGAGAGAGAAAATGGCAGGAGGTGGAGGAGGAGGGGCCGCGCCGCCGCCAAAACAGGAAGAGTTGCAGCCACATCCAGCGAAGGATCAACTGCCTAATATTGCTTACTGCATTACTAGTCCTCCTCCCTGGCGTAAGTTCATTAATTTTCTATTTATTTGTTTTGTTTTCTTTTATTGTAGGTCCTCCTTGCTACATTAATTTTTCTTATTGAACCAAAAGATTTTATTTGTCTGGTTCTTTGGTTCTTTGGAATTATTAAGCATGTCGTAGTCGAAGTGCCTTGGTCCATATACTAAGGACTCTTTTTGCTACAGTTGTTTTTAACTCTACAGTTTTTCCAAAATAAATTCTTGTAGATTATATTGTAACATGATATTGATCACATTTTGCTAAATGTAATCACTCTGTAAAAAACGTGTTCTTTATTATAATCCAATCTTTTCAAGTAAAATATGTAGTTCTATTTTCTTTCTTATATTTTCATGGTGTTGGTTTCTGATTGATTTTGTATGTAAAATAATTACTTTACCATTTTGTAATACAGATTTCTCAATTTTCTCTTGCTTGTACTTGCATTTGTTACGGTGGCTGTGAATCATATTTGTTTTGTAACGCAAACTGCACTTGTTTCTTGCTTCATTGAGTTTTATATTTTGGAGTTGTTTCTAAAAATGCAGCTGAGGCAATTCTTCTTGGTTTCCAACACTACTTGGTGATGCTCGGAACAACTGTGCTTATACCGACTACTCTAGTTCCCCAAATGGGAGGAGGAAATGTAAGCTTTAATGACCAAACTTTTGGCCTTATGTTGCTTCTTATTTCTCTTATATGGATCCTTTGCTCATTCTGTTTTAACTCTGATTTAGGAAGAAAAGGCGAAGATGATTCAAACTTTGCTATTTGTGGCTGGATTGAACACATTGTTTCAAACAATGTTTGGTACTCGCCTACCTGCAGTAATAGGCGGCTCTTATACCTATTTGCCAACAACCATTTCAATTGTTTTGGCTGGTCGTTACAGTGACATTTTGAATCCCCAGGAGGTTATTTGCTGGAACTTCTGTCATTTGGATTTGATGTGGTGTTACCTCAATATTTGTTAGATCAGATATGATACTGACTAAGCTCCTATATATTGGAAACTCAGAAATTTGAGAAGATAATGCGTGGAATTCAAGGTGCTCTAATTGTTGCCTCAACTTTACAGATTGTGGTTGGCTTCAGTGGTCTTTGGCGTAATGTTGCAAGGTTTATCTGATCTCTCTCATTTCATTCTTTCTAATAGTTATCTGTTCGGCTTTGGTTTGAACTCCAAAACATATTAACTTTTTCAAGTCATACCTTCCTGATTTATACCAGCAATTATCATATTTCATTCTAGAATCAGTAAAAGTTTCTCCAGTCTGGAATTCCAATCATGGTTTTGTAATATAGAAGAAGTTGCTTAAACTAATGCTAATCAACTTAAGCTTCCTTCTGAACAGGTTCTTGAGTCCATTATCTGCGGTTCCTTTAGTTGCTTTATCTGGCTTTGGGCTCTATGAATTTGGTTTTCCTCTGGTATGCATTTAGGCTTCTCTTTTCAAGTTGTTTTGTGTTACTATTCATTAGTTGACATTGGCTTTGGGATTTCTAGCTTGCAAAGTGTGTGGAGATAGGATTGCCACAGATCATCCTCCTGGTTATTTTCTCACAGGTATAATTTGCTACTGTATTGTACATTTATATTGTGTTTCACTTTAGCTCGCTTGGTGGTAAACATTTGGTCTTATCTGATGAAAACTTTGTAAAATAGAGGAAGTAATCTTGATGAGTTCTTGCAGTATCTACCTCATTTGATACAGGGAGAGAGGGCTGTGTTTCATCGCTTTGCTGTAATATTCTCAGTGGTTATTGTCTGGATTTATGCTCATCTCCTCACTGTTGGTGGAGCATATAAGAATTCAGGACCAAAAACTCAAACAAGTTGCCGAACAGATCGAGCAGGGATTATAGGTGCTGCTCCATGGTAATGCTTCTATTGAATTTCCTTGTATATGACAATAGGACGATGTTTACCCTTTTGATGGCATCATTTTACATTGAGCTGCTATTTTGTTGCTTACTGATCCTTATTTGTTTCATTACCATTTTTAATGTAGGATAAGAGTTCCATATCCTTTCCAATGGGGAGCTCCCACTTTTGATGCTGGAGAGGCCTTTGCAATGATGGCTGCTTCATTTGTTGCTCTTGTAGAGGTTTGCTCACTTGTTCTAATGAATCTTAATTCGTAGTTTTTGAATGGTTCCTATTTCATTTAGTGTACATTCATCCTTCAGTTTGTGGTTCTGGAACAGGACCTTTACTGTCATAATCTTTTCACTGTCTAAACACCTGATGAACGTATTATATATATATGAGTTTGAACTGCCTGATGAATTTATTCTTTCTGTTCTTCAACAGAATAAATTTTTAGATGACCTTTACTGTCATAATCTTTTCACTGTCTAAACACCTGATGAACGTATTATATATATATGAGTTTGAACTGCCTGATGAATTTATTCTTTCTGTTCTTCAACAGAATAAATTTTTAGATGACCTTTACTGTCATAATCTTTTCACTGTCTAAACACCATAGAACATCCACATTGAATTATCAGTATATATGCATAAATCTAACCCTTTTTAATCTTCATTAATTCATGAAGTGTTTGACGTCAACCATGGCATACTCTCTATTTCAAATCTAGCTTATTATGTTTATTCATGATCCACTGAAATTTACGTCCATGCTCTTTCTATGATTTAACAGTCCACTGGTGCTTTCATTGCTGTGTCGAGGTATGCAAGTGCCACTCCATTGCCACCTTCTATACTTAGCCGTGGTGTTGGTTGGCAGGTACAAGTTTTGTGATTGCTTATGTTTTCTCTCTTGTTTTGGCAATTTATTCCTCGCTGCTTATTCAGTGACAATCCATTTTCCAGCCTTCATTTTACCTGCATAAATGAAGTAATATAGCTGAAAATAGGATCTAGCTAAACTTGTGATAGCAAAAGTTGCACACTTCTTTTTATTGTTGACCTCAATTTTGTTGATCCTGATCTCAGGGAGTTGGAATTCTCTTCTCTGGGATATTTGGAACTGGAAGTGGATCATCAGTATCTATGTAGGATTCTTTCCTAGAAATAACATCTTCTCGATTCTCCTACCAAATTATTTATTCTTTGAATTGGCATGATAACTTTTGTCGGTTTAACTGCAGAGAAAATGCTGGTTTGTTGGCACTGACACGTGTTGGCAGTCGAAGGGTTGTTCAAATATCAGCAGGGTTCATGATTTTCTTTTCCATTCTTGGTGAGTAAACTGTCTAACAATCTCTGCAACGCTATCTCTAGTTTTAGGCACATGGTTCTGATTCTTGTTTATCCAGGGAAATTTGGTGCCGTTTTTGCTTCAATTCCGGCTCCGATTGTAGCAGCTCTATATTGCCTTTTCTTTGCATATGTCGGTATGTCCTCTCAATAATGTGACTATTTATTGTCATAGTACACATTCAAGGTCAAGCGTTTTAATTATTCTTTCATTACACATGAGCAGGTTCAGCAGGTCTCAGTTTCCTTCAGTTTTGTAACTTAAACAGCTTCAGGACAAAGTTTATACTTGGGTTCTCTGTTTTCATGGGCTTATCAATACCACAGTACTTCAATGAGTACACAGCTATTAATGGTTATGGCCCTGTTCACACTGGAGCAAGATGGGTAACCCATTATGCCTTTTCTAACCATATCAATTCTTTCAGACCTTTTTTTTTTCTCTCTTGGAACTCATTTTCTACATTATGGCAGTTCAACGACATGATAAATGTGCCGTTTTCATCGGAAGCTTTTGTTGCCGGGTTACTAGCATTCTTTTTAGACACTACATTGCACCACAAAGACAATACAACGAAGAAAGACAGGGGTATGCACTGGTGGGACAAGTTCCGGTCATTCAAGACAGACACGCGAAGTGAAGAGTTCTATTCTTTGCCTTTCAATCTCAACAAGTTCTTCCCATCTGTGTGATCTAAGAACAAGTACTTTTGGAGTTGTTTGCTCAGGCTTTGCCCCCCAAATATCTTGTTGCAGGCAGTATACTATAACATGGATCTTCTGCGTATTCTTTTTTTTGCCTGCTGTTGTCAGCTCTAAGAAAACAAGAACTTGGTGACATAAATGTATTATAATCGTTTTCTAGTACATCTCTTTTTACTCTTTTTTTTTTTTTTTTTTTTTTTTTTTTTTTTTTGACATGATCTCAGATGCTGGAAAGGCCGGTACTGAATTTTTTTTTTTTTTTTTTTTTTTTTTTTTTTTGACATGGATCTCAGATGGTGGAAAGTGGTACTGAATTAGCATAAAATCGAAGTAATTACTATTCTTTCTCCTCCTTTTCTAATGAGCTAAAAGGTTAATTGGGGTTGCCTAAAATTTTGAATTATTAATGTTTTGTCCGCTTGTAGAATTCCCAAATTTCCAATATCAAATTAGGGTACTGAATAATAATGTGATTAATAATAAATTTATGCTTAATTTGAATGAAGAAAGAAATTATAAATATCATTCAATTGAGAATAAAGACACATAAATTGAAAAAAGGTTGTTCCCTGAAAGCATATAATAATAATAAATCAGGTGACAAGGTGACCGCCACAAATTGGTCATGTCTATTTCTAATTTGATGAAATAAACATAGACATGTTCAATTCTTCCTGCCTAACCAATAATTCAAATCAAGTCTCAATTAACTTTAATCTCACATACAAAATACAATGCATGCAAACGAATTGTTTCAATCAACACTTCTAATAAAGTTTTTTTTTTTTTCTTTTTTTCTCAATGCATGTATTTTCCAATAATTGTCATTCTAATATGTCTTCACCAAACTATTAATTTCAGTCAAATATATTAATTATTAATTAATATATATTCCTCAGTAGCTTTTTTTCTTTATAGATATTATTAATTGTATGGAACGCTCTAATCTTTTTATACATATACACTTGATTACAAGAGCACTGCACATATTTTTTGCCTCGAGCTCATAACCTACGTTGACCCAATTATGATTTTATAAAGTTGCCAAAGATATGATTCATTAAATCATGTATCAGAATCTGATCATGAGCGAAGGAAAGAGCATTGACGGATTTTTTTTCCTCTAAAAAAAAAAAAACAAAGCATTAAGAGATTTTCTTTCCCTTTTGTCTTAATTTAATTTTGAAATTTCAAGACCGTAGTAAATATTGCTTATACATTTGAAATAGGAAATTACTAGGGGTGTGCACCGCATTGTAGGATTCCCGACTCGTTCTCAAAAACTGTCCCGAATTTTCTATCCCGAGAAAAATTAGATATTAATTTCATAATCTCGTCCCGACTCCCATCTCAAAAGTATTTATGGAATGTGATTGGTTCTTTGATTAAAATCAGCCTGTTTGGAAATTTTGGAAATTGACGATTTGGAAATTCGACGAGCAAAAATTGAAAAAATTAGCTTAAAAGTCATGACCTAACAGAGCCTAAATCTGCAGAGTTTATCTCAAGGAGCTAATAATGCGGTGGCATATGTTTTGAAGCTGTTCCAACAAGAATGGCTACCTTTTTAAGGAAAAATCTCTATCGCCATATAACCTAAAGATTGATTCTTTATTTATAAGTTATAAAGTTAGGTTTCCACTAGCTGGAAATAATGCAGTGAAGATGCTGCATTATCTAGTTTAAGGACCATTGAAATGCTCCATTAGAGATTAAAGAATATACCAATTCTTGATTATTACACTTCCAGAGATAGCTTATACATAATGCTTCATCAAGAATCTAGGGAAAAAAACAAACTTCAATAATAAAATCTTTAGTGTTTTTCTTTATGATTTTATATTATCTATATAATGTCCAAGAAAGCCACAGCCAGCCTACATCTTTGACCTTTAGTTTAGTTATTCTAATTTTTATATTTTCAGAGCACACGTGAAAAAACTTGTCTAGACCAGGTCTATGACTCTACATATGAACCAAATAAATGAAATTAATATTTTTTTAAAAAGTGTTTCGATTTTATTATTTTTTTTTTCAAGTATATAGTCAGAAATACTTTCGTTTCAATGAATAATTTTAATTTCATTGGTTTGATTTATAAATGGGTACATGAACCTGGTCTAATATGGATCTTGTTAATTGGTGACATTTTCCATTTTCCTTAATGGGACACCTAGACCAGGTGTGTCCTTTACTTTCTAATTAGTGCTTGTAAGTTGTAGCAACTAAGCTTCTAATATATAATGCTCTGTAGTGTATATTGCCATCAAAAGTTAGCACCACTTCTACCATGTTGCTAAAGAAAGTGTCATGCCAGCATTTAACAAATTATAAATTAAGATAAATTGTATTTTATAGGAAATAGAACCATTAATTTAAATTTTTATAATTTTTTATATTATGGAATTCCTATACTTTTTTTTTTTTTTTTTTTTTAAATTTTTTATTATTATGGAATTTCTATTACTTTTTTTTTTTTTTTTACTGAAAAGGGCATTAGGAAAATAATTTAAATATGTAATTTTATTATTTATGTTTATCTTGATTGCTGTGCGTGAAAATATTGAACATAAATGAACAAGGGGAAAAGCAAAACTAACAGAGAGACTGTAAACAGAAAACAGGAGACAAGGCCAGGCCAGAAGGCATGTTATTGGAAAAGGAAACTTGAGGAGAGAGCAAGATAAAGAAAAAGAAAAAGGAAAGAAAAAAAAAAAAAAAATTAATTACTATTTTTCTTTCTTTATTATTATGAATGACTCTAATTTTTTTTTTTTTTTTTTTTTACTGAAAAGGGCATTAGAAATAATTAAATGTAATTGTATATTTTATGATTGTGTGAATTATGAAATGAACAAGAAAAGCAAACTAACAGAGAGACTGTACAGAAACAGGAGACAAGCCAGCAGAGCATAGTTATTGGAAAAGGAAACTTGAGGGAGATGAAGCAAGATAAAGAAAAAGAAAAAGGAAAAAAAAAAATTTAATTACTATTTTCTTTCTTTATTATTATGAATGACTCTAAAATGTTTTTATCTTCAATAAATCTCATTTCAATTTATCATATTGTATACATTCCTTAAAAATAAATACTTTAGAATGGTTGGATCTGTTTTGTTTTTTGTTTTTGAAGGTTTGTGTTTTGCATTAAAGGGGGAGAATGTGGAGAAAGCCACTTTGAAAATTATATATATTGGCAGAAAAGATAAAAATAATAATACAAAAGCCCCACCAGCAAGACCCTTCAAGAGTTGAATTATTTAGTACCATAAGTTTTAATTAGAAATTTAGAATGTCTTAAAAGGCAAGGCACAAAGATACCAGACCTAAATTTGGTGCCCCCACAAGGTACAATCTATCAACATTTTGTTGAGTTTAAATAAATTTGTATCACCCACTGGTAATATTAATTACATCTCCCCCCCACACCATTTAATATTTAGGGCTCCCAGTACTTAATATTAAGGACCCTCTCCATTTAAAATTAGGGAATGCTGTCCCTTACAAAGGTCTTGTTTGAACAAGAACTTGTCCATTTACCATTTAATATGAACCCTAAGATCTTCCAACATCTCACATGGCTTACATGCACTGACATTGATCATAGATGTTTACACACATGTGAATCGAGGAAAGGAAATTTTTATTTTATTTTATTTTATTTTCTGTTCTTCTAACGTTGGGATTCAAAAATCAAAACAGTTAAACAAGAATGAGTTCCACAAGAGTCAAAGATACTTGGGAACACTGATGTCTGTTTCCTAACTTGGTTAGGTCTTTGACTCTTTACTCATACTCCAATTATAAATATTGTAAAATATTTGTGTCTAAACCGAATTTATGGTCTAATTTATATATTAAATCAATAAAATTAAAGATTTTTTAATACAAATTACAAATTATTATATGGAAATGAAAAGGGAAATTGAAGTCGGAGCCGTTAGATCTCACGACATTAGTCTTGCTAGTCGGGCAAAACATTATTTGCATTATAATTTTTTTTTTCCATTTTTTTTTTTTTACTGTAATGTGGACGCATGGGAAAATTTAGAAAAGGAAAAAGAAAAATACATAAAATCCCAAACAAAACCCTGTCACTAGGAACAGGAAACTGAAAAGCAAGAGTTGGTGGGTTTGTATTCAAAATGCTGAAAGAATGGGAGGCCGGCAGCCAGCTCCAGTAATTATAAAATCTTTAATTATTTTTCAAAGAATTATAAAATTAATGGTTGTTAGAATTATAAATAAAATCCTAATTAATGCATTTAGTTAATTAAATGCATATGGGTTCTAATGATTTGTTCCATATCAACTTCCACACTCCCAAGAAGGAGTATATCAACTTCAAGAAAAGCATCTTGTGATTATGTATGTGTATTTGAATTGCATTGGACTATGGAGCTTTCAAATAAAAGTTGTGCTTTGCTTAATGTTTTAATAATTTGATTTGAAGATAGTGGATTTGCTTTGCTTTCTAGTGACAACCCACTAATTAATCCATTTTACAGAATATTATTCATACACAAAAGGAATTATATTTCATTTATTTTCTGCAATTAAAGAAATTTTATTTTTAAATAATGAAAAACAACCTTTGTACTTAATAATTCTATACAAATTGCGTCACACAATAATCATTAAACATGCAAACTCTAATAACTCTCGTGTAAATGTTTTTATTAGGAACATTTTGAATCCAATTTATGTATTTATGAAGATTGCATCTCTTTTAAACGACATGGTTCATGATCAATTTACATATTTTATTATTTTTTAAATATTGGACTTAAAAATCAAACTAGATCAATAAAATAAAAAAAATAAAATTATTGTATTTATCACATGACCTACCCTCTGGGTTTATGTACATGGGATAGAAGGGAAGAGGCATACGTGGATAAGGTGGTGGGGTGTCTTTGTCCTTCCAAAAGAATCTCTCTCTTACACGCGTGCCTTTCAACCTCTGCTTCTCTTATTTTTGCTAATTAATATACCATATATATATATAAACCTATTTCAGCACACAAGTGCATATGCAATGTTTTAGGGACGATCCAGAAAATTTAATTAATGAGGGTAATACATAAAAATAATAATTTAGTAGAAAATAAAAGTTAAAAATTTAGTGGAGTAAATATGAATTAACATAATTATATACACTAAAATATAAAAAAAAATCGTAAACTAAACTGTAACAAAATCAATGAAGACAAGTGTCCCATTGCCTCATCGTAGATCGCCCCTGACGATCCGGTGATAAAACTAGGTTTAAATCTCATACCCTGTTCATACATTTCATTTTAATTTTATAACATAATTAGTGCTAAGGAAACTTAAATTTTTGGGATGATTTTAATAAGGTGAAATATCATTCATAAAAGAAAATATTTTATAAATCCTAAATTAAGTTAATTGTATATTTAAAAACCTTTATAAAATCAAGAATTCTTCTATAAAAAAAAAAATTCGAAAGGAGTCCGAAATAAGATTAGTCTAGTATCTAAAAATATTTTGGGTAAAATTTAAAAAAATTAAAAGAAAGAAAAAACAAGAAAGTCGAAAACCATTGACTCCGTCGACACCGCCGAACCTGTCCGGCCATGCTTCCATCACCTGACATCTCCACGTGGCACGCCTACCAGTCTCGGAGTTCCATGCCGGTGCTAATTAATTTAATAATATTATCCTAATAATTTCGCATCTAAAACTTACCATCATTATATATATAAAATGCCGAATTAAAATGTCAATTCGAATAAATTAATTATTATCATAAAATAAAAAATTGACCACGTAAGATATTAGCAACCGTAGTTGGGAAACGAGGGACGGCCTACTTGAATAAGACCCTTACGTGGTAAGTAGCAGCAATATATTGTGTGAGAGAAAGAGAGAGCTGTACAGAAAGAGACCGCTGCTTCTTCTTCTTCCTTCTTATCTTTCTTTCTGAATTCCATTTTCATTTCATGAGAGCAGAATAGAATAGAGAGAGATATGGGGAACTGTCAAGCCATAGATGCTGCTGCTTTGGTAATCCAACATCCAAGCGGAAAGATAGAGAGGCTTTATTGGCCAATTCCAGCGAGTGAAGTCATGAGACTGAATCCTGGCCATTATGTTTCTGTGATTATTCCATTGCCTCCTCCGCCTGCTACTGTTACTTCTGCAGATCATAAAGATAATAAGAGTGTTCAGTTCACACGCGTGAAGCTTCTTAGGCCTAGTGATACTCTTGCACTTGGCCATGCTTATCGTCTCGTTACTACTCAAGGTTAGAATTCAATTAGTATATATTCAGTATTCCTGACCTCTGCGTTTCTTTCTTGTTCCGGCTGTGGCTTGTCAGATCATATTAGAGTTTTGATTAATCTGCTTTACTTTTTTGCGATCTGTTTGGCTGTAGAAGTTATGAAGGTGTTGAGGGCAAAGAAGCACGCAAAAATGAAGAGACAGCAGCAACCAGAATCGGTGCAGAAGCTTCAGATGGCGGAGTCGGAGAAGAAGAGTTCAGATTGTGAGGCTGGAAACAAACCTGATGAGGAGAGAGATCATCAGGTATTATCATTGATCACTAAGCCTCTAACTATTATTCTAACCTTCTATGTTTCTTTCTCTTCTCTTTTTTCAGATTCATTTCATGAAAATTTCTTTTCTAAAACTATGATAATCTGCTATTCTGGTAACTAGTTCATGAATCAAACAAATTGTTTCTCCAATACCTCTTTTTTATTTTCTAAATTTTGTATGCAAATGCAGATTTAGCAACAATAACAATAGCTGATGAATAGAATAGAGAGAGAATATCCAGTTAGTGTTAGTCAAAGAATAAAAAATTTCTTCCTAAGAGAAAAGAAATGGCCTTTTTTTTTTTTTTGCTGAAAAGAAAAGAAATAGCTTTATCGCTTATCAGCCATACAAAGATTATTACTACTACCATTATTATTTTGGTTCATGATACAGTACATGGGAAAGAAGAACTGTCGACCACACAAACATAACTGCTAAGAATTTTGAAGGATTTCATTCTTGTTCATGAAATTGACCTGATGATAATTTTCAAAAATTTCAGGCGACAAAACATGAAAGACACCGACCAAGAACACCATCCATCAACTCAGCTACACTCAGGTCAAAGTCATGGCGCCCAACACTACAGAGCATTTCTGAGGCTGCGAGCTGAATGCTGATGGCTTTTCCTATTATAATATCAGGAATAGTCCATAAAAAATGCAGAGATAATTGCTAGCCTTGTATAAACAAACTCCTTTCACAAAGCAAAATAGATTCACTTGATCAAAGGAGATGGGTTATCCAATATCAAAACCATTGTCAATCAGAGAAATACCATTTTCAAGAAATAAGAAATTTGTATAGCTACAAAAATACAAAATGATCTAACATTATTTTACAAGATATGTGTTTCTAGCCTCTATTTGTGGCTTAAAAAAAGAAAAAATCAATTAGATGGGTTTGAGTTCCAAACTTCCCAATCGTGATCAACATGGTTTTGAGCCCATAACAAGGACTCTCTAGCAGCCAAAGGTGCTCCGGGCAATTTCTTCTCCTTGAGAGCAACCAACATATCAGTGAATGGCTCCACCAATAATGTTCCAGGTCCTCCATACTCCTTGTGTAAGAAGTCGCTAAATATCTATTTCAACACTACAAGCTAATTAGCAATAATGAAAATTTTTGGTATTTTGGCTTTTATCTGAAAACTTCAGAGGCAAAAGTATTGAACTAAACGTGCACAAAAAGGTAGAATCCATTGATGGAAGTTGTCTGAATAACAGTTATTTTATAATTGTCAGGTCAGATAAATCTTTTGGGGTCAATTAATAACTGTTATCAAGTCAAGCAAACGCAAAGTTCCAACGAGGATAGAAAAGGATGGTTGACCATGTCAGAAGAAATCAGTACAGTGAGAAACCATCATTGTGTAGGAGTAAATAAAGTTAATCAGGTTGTGTGGGATAGGAACATAAATGAATGGGAATGGAATAGAACTGGTCCTTTTGTTCTTATTAGCAAAGCAGGCCTAAGAGCTAAGGTTTAAACACCAGTGCCAGCCAGAATCCTCTACCAACCAAATAATACATATATTAAAAAATACAGAAAAAGTGATTACGTATTCAATAATACAAAAGAAAGATACAAACTTGTACTGTGTTTTCACCTTTGTACCCAGGCATCATTAGCAATCGTTTGTTTCAATATTATTCCTCATACTTCATTCCATTTTCAGTCTTGTTATTCTTCTTACACATTGTTATTTATAATATCAGAATTGTTTGTTCCTTTTCCATATTCATCACTCAGATGGCAAAATTTAACCAAATCCCTACCAACTTTGTTTCCTAAAGAAGATTAATAACATGTAACGTTTGAACTTTTTATCTTCTAAAAGAGAAATGAAGGGGAGTGCTTAAAGGGTGTAAACCAATTAAACTATGGAATGTCAATCAGCTACTCTGCTTTTAGCAGTAGAAATTAAATTATTTTGTTCACAAAGTTGTCCTCTCTCAATGCCCAAAAGGCAGGGAGAAAGAAGGGGGCTTTAAGCTGTTAAAGGTTCTCAACAACTTGAAGCAAAACTTCCCAGGGTCATAATACCTAAGGGATACCATCTTGTTTACATAGCTGCCTCACAGACTTATTTTGCCAATGAATGCCGAACCACTAGCCATTAAGTTTCCCAAAGACAGTATATTCTATCCTATCTTGTGACCAAATTTGTGCCAATGCTTGTGCAGGCTTGCTGTAATTTACCAAATATTGACAATCTCTTCCCCCATTATTTTATGGGTGAAGTTTATCAAAATATAGAAGTAAATGTTTGGAAAAGGCAACACAGGACCATCAGTTTTGTTACCAAGCTTACTCTGATACTCTCCTTGAACCCAACTTTCACAACTATGCTAAATATGTCATTGTTCAGGCATTTGTTCAAAATTTGATAAAAAAAGATAATATTACTAATCTTATGGATGTCATCTAAACACATATCAAGGGATAAAGTATGCCCAATCCTAGGACCACTAGTCACATCAATGGAAGAATAAAATTGTCTAGAACGCATGAAGAAACAACTTGCAGTTAGGCCCTTTAGGTACATTCAGCATGGAAGATAAGGTAACTCCAATGAACATTCTCAATGCATAATTTTCTTTTTGTTATAAGTCTATTGATTATAAATGTTATTGTTGGTTTTTATTGGAACTTCAAGCATCCTAACAAGTAAGGATGTTCTGCCGACAATAAATGAATGTCCATCTACTTCAATGCATGAATGCTGGCCATAAATGCAGACTTCAGGTTTTGTTGAATTTTCAAACATGCCAATAAATACATACATCCTTGGACATCTTATAGAGATTCATTTGGCCCCAGTTTTTGAAAATTTTAAACCATGCTATTGCATAATCTTGCATCCAAAGTTTAAAAATGTTTCAACAGCCAGGATGGCCATGCACTATATACAGTAATAGCCACTTTCTTGATAATCTATCCATTGAACTGTAAAAAAGAGAGGGCAGTCATACATCTTCAAGACATCAAATATGCCTTAAAAGCAATTTTCTGAGAAAATTAGTGGATTTGAATTTGAGATCTAGTTAAATAATTTGAATGAGATTTGCAATATAAAGGTCGCATTTGGTTGGTTAAATTCAGGAAGTATTAAAAATGTTATTCAAGTGTATTTGAGATGTACTTTCTTAGTGTGCATTTCAGATTCATCTTCAAACTAATTCACCCATATTCATGAATCCAATCAATAAAAATATAAATCTCTCTTACAACTTATAAGGTGTTTCAAGCAGTTTAACTGAAAATCAAATTCAATTCCCTCCATCTCGAGTTCTCCACAACCAATTGCATCCTAACCCAAATAAAATGATTAGAACATTTTTACAACGTGGTTTTCTTTCAATATAAGGCAAGAAGACACTAAATTTCACATCAAACAATCACATTTCACATTAGGATCAACAGAAGAGCCTCAATGTTTGTATTATCATATATGACAATAATTTTATGGAATTAACATAATTTAACTAAATTCCATCATTTATAAATGATTTCTATATTTTAAATTCATCCATTCCAAACAAGGGGCTTTACCATCAAGGTCAAAGCAAGTACTAAATTGCACCAAAGTCTATTACTCAACCGAAACTCCCAGCTTCACTTGCACATTTTCTCGAGTAGGTTATATTCAACTTTCCATTTTACATGTCATTGTTTAAATGCATTCAATTCAAATTATCAAACTAAAATGCAATATTTACCTAAACACCATTCAAAACAAATCAAAGAAAGCCTAATCAAGTTAATGAACGACTGGAAAAACAGAATATTTACCTCCGAGCAAACGTCAACTACTTTATCAAGATTATTGCCAAATGTTTCCTTCTCCTTAGAAAGTTTCTTCAAGAGCCCAACTCTAAACTTCTGGGTTTCCTACCCATTCACATTTCACATATATAAACGCAAAGTGGTAAAGAACATTTCTTTTATACAAATGTTTGAAGAATATACTCACAGATTTTGCGAATTCGGGAATGGGGTCAGGGTAAGTGTACTTCTGCGGAAGGTTACTGCAATAGATGGATTTTTCAGAGAAGATAGAGAAGGAGAGAGAAGGAAGACTGTGGAGTAAAAGGGAAGGGGTGCGTAGGATAAGAGTTTCAGAGTTTGATATTTTGGCGGGAGGAAGTGGACGTGGAGATGTGGAGACGAGAGGCAGACGCAGAGCGTAGAAAAGCGCCATTTGATTTGAGGGAGTGAAAGACAATAATCTCTCGCTCAAGTATAAGACCAAATTATAAGCAAAGTTTTAAAAGCCCATTATAAAACGTGGGCCCATTCATTACAGCCCAATGTAAGACCAAATTTTGTCCAATGTAATGGACCTTCCAAGCTTTATGGACCAAGTTAAAAAGTTAGAACCCATTAAGAACTCAAAATTGCCTCCCTAGCCCTAATTGAGGAAATGCTACAGTCTACATTGTGCTGTACACTATCTAAGTTATGCAATTAAAGAAATTTAAAGAAAATATCCCAAAGTTGGATGACCAAGTTATATAGATTACTTTAAGGCAGCAAAAACTGTCCTTAGCATGTGGAATTTGTTCATATGTGTTTTTTTTTTTTTTTGTATATAATATGATAAAGTTAAAATCTTTATGAGGTCTACTCAAAATTTAATCCCTAATAAAGATCTTACACTGTTTGGTTGGATCATATTAACAAATTTAATTAATCAATGGAACAAATCAAAAAAAAAAAAAAAGAGAATGTGGGAGTTATCAGCGAAGTGAGAGCAGGAACACGCATCGAGTGCGTAGAAAATAGCCGCCATTTGATGCGTTGAGGGACGAGCTGCTAAGACCCAATAAATCTCTCGACTACAACGATTAATAAGATAACGCAAAAG
This sequence comes from Jatropha curcas, assembly GCF_014843425.1. The sequence goes on along the minus strand of NW_023591289.1, from coordinate 720,545 downwards.
ATGTACTAAGTGCAATAGTTTTACGCGCTAATAGCCAATTAATCAAAACGTTGGGCCATTCATTTTGACCAGTACCTACAATGATCAGCGTACCTACAATTTGTGCGCACTCCAGATGTACATTGACTAGCCTCCAAGCTTTAATCTGGAACCAGAGTGATTAACAAAAACGACTACTTAGAGAGTCAACCCAACTTAAGAGAACTTATCAAAGATGTGACGCTCTCCTACGCCCTGAAATTGACGAATATGCTACAAGTTCTTACCATTTTGTCGGCCTGCTACGACTGGATCCTGAAAGCTTCATGGCAATTAAAGCGAAGAAACTTAAAAGAAATATATCCCCAAAAAGTTGGTATGACAAGTTATATAGATTACTCTCTAAGGCAGCAAAAACTGTCCTTAGCCAGTGTGGAATTTGGTTCATACATTTGTGTTTTTTCTTGTCTTTCATTTTTTTGAATACGAGTGATAAATAATGATAGAACGTATACGAGATTCTCGTCTTCATGAGGATCTACTCAAAATTTTAATCCCGCTAATGAAAGATCTGTACACTGTTATTGTCGTGTGGAATCCATAAATTACTAGCAAACTTTGAAAGTAAACACATGGAGAGCCAAACTTCTCAAAAACACGAACACACAAAAAGAACGCAGATAAAAAAAAAAAAAAAGAGAGAGAGAGAAGAACCACCTTTAAGCAAAAAAATCAAAAGTTGCATAAAAAGGGTGTCTGGTAAATAAACACACCCTTTATTCTAAAGCACAAAAAAAATAAAAAAATAAAAAAATAAAAAAATAAAAAAATAAAAAGAAGAAGAAGAAGAAGAAGAATAGTGTGGTTTGGTAGTTTCATTAACTAATCAGAATACAATAGTATAGCTTTTCGCTTAATGGATAATCTTTTGAAGCCATATGTCAATCCTTTTTTTTTTTTACATATCATAAAGTGGGTGGCAAACTTTGGAAGCAATTGATTTTATTGTTTATGTAGTTTTTTGTACTATGCTCTAACTCAAAACAGTTTGATCCCTTTTCTTGTTATAACAGTAATATATTATATATGTACATTAAACTTTAATTGATATTGAATTGTTAAAATTTTGATTAGAAACCCTAGATTTTAATGAAGTTGAGGACATTTATTATTATTATTATTATTAGACTCTAATTGAGTTCGAACTCATAATCATAAAATTTACTCTAATGTATAATTTAATTAAAAATATATATAATTTAATAATTCAAGTGTCAATTTTCTACGCAAAGCTGATATTAAGTTGTCTCATGGGATCTAAAATAGTAAAAAAAAAAGAAAAAATAAATAAATGAGCGAAACTATCAAGTGGAGAAGTCAGTACATTCCTTTCTCCAACTTTTCAGTAGGGTAATTAGATAAAAAAGGATTTCATACTTTTTTCCTTTCTTTTTTCAATATATATATATATATATAGATTTAATTAAATAAATATACATATACTAAATTTAAATAATTCAGAGGTGTGATCAATACTTCCATTTAATCCTCTCGCAAAAGCTTGATTATTAAGTCTGTGTCCATGGGAGTCTATAACATTAGAGTAAGAACAAAGAAAGATAGTAAAATATAACAAATAATGGAGCGCGAGATAACTACATCAAGGTGGAGAGATAGAACGACTGCCGTAGTAATTCCTTTCTCCAACTTCTTCAGGCTAGCGTCAGATGTAATGAGGGTGCTAATTAGATAAAAAATGGCGGATCATCTCAGATAACTTTTCTGTTTCCTATTCTTCACTTCGTGAATATTTATCGCCGTACTATATATATTATATGTATATGTGTCGTTAAAGTTCTGGCAAATAATAACAATCTCCACTTGGGGATTATGTTGAGTGGTGGAATGTCGCACATAACAAGCGTACAAATAACTGGTTGCTTCGCTTGCTTAATATGCTGTTGTTACACTTTGCGAACTGCCCCAAATTAACGAGCGATGTGAGACAACGACTGAATAAATTATAATATTTAGATTAAGATCTGATCAAAGCTCTGACTTAATTATTATATTGACATTGAATCGATAAGCTAGATAAACCATTCATCTTGATATGAAAAAAAATAAGCTATTACGAATGGAGCCCTAGGATTCAAATAATAATCCTATTAGATCGAAACTGAGACTAACAAAGCAATAAGTTTTTTCGGTTCTAACATATATGCTATGCGTCATCACATGTCCTATAAAAAATATATAATTATCTCAATTATATCCCACTGATTAATTTTATTTGACTAAAGGACAAATAGCAAAAATTTTGTTTGAATACAAGCTTATTGAGCATTCACCTGACAATACACATGGGTGTCTTAATCTTACTTAAGACATTTCGTCTCCGACTGTGCGCACCTATTTATTCTGTATTACATCTTTAATCGTTTCTATTGATACTCCCCATCTCTTTTGGCACGTCTCTTTAGATCTTCAAGCTTTCTTGATTAAGGTTATACAACAGCTTTCGGGCTTCTAATGCAAACTTTTCTATTTGAGTCTTGGAAATAATTTATGTGAGAAAATCCTATCTATGTTTTTTTTTCTGTTTTTACCTGTCTGGCAACCTGCATGAGCGTTAGATAAATCTGCGTCTTATCTGGGAAAGCTTTCGTGCGCCTAAATAAATGTTTACATTTCTCCTTCTTGAATCTTTACCACTAGAGCTTATTCACTTTCTGTTACTCATCAATGTCGTCAGCACGTACAAATGTTAAAAATTATTTTTAGTGCGGCGAACTTTTTCAGTCACGTATAATTCTCCCTTGCCGACTTTCATACATTTCTTAATGCTCTTGATTAGATAAACAGAGTTTATTTATTCGTAAACATATAGAAATTTTTCATGCGGTCATTCTGCTTAGTTGTCGCCGTTATTTCAATACTATAGTTTATAATATTACTAATATAGATTATCACATATCAATACCAAACATATCCATAGCTATGCTTTAGTGGTTATTCTAATTAAGATTATACATGTGTATTAGTAACTAAACTGAAGTTACGGACCAGTATTATTTATATAATATATATATTATAGTACTGATATATATCGAAAATGGTGAGTATGATTATTGGTAATCATGATAGTGGTGTAGGTTTATTTATTTTTGTGTCATGGGTGAAGATAACGTTGCCCGCAAATCCTGTTGGGTGGGGCTTGAACATTAGTTTTGTTCGCAATCGATGTCTAAACACGAAGAACATTTGCTCCTTTGGCTGGTCCACTCTTACAAACTTTATAATTGCGAATAGTGAGGATGGACGGTTGCGCACCAAAGTCGCGTAGCCATCTAACTCAGCATCATCGCTAGTTATCTACAGTATACCAAGAGCTTACACAGGAACGACATCTCACGTCATCTTGACAGGCTTCTCGAGGATATTACCAAACGTCATCTGCCAATGCATTCCGCATATGCCCAGCCTTTCTGTTCTCCCAGCTCTATCCGATATATAAATGTATGTATGATATGGTAATATGATATGTGTATTATGATGAGTGTGTGGGTGGTTGAACATTTAGTTTTGATGATTAAACAGAAGACTTTCTCTTGTGTCCACTCTTAAATGTTAATGAAAGAGAGGTCCAAAGGGTAGCACTATCGATCATGTATAATAAAGAACAAGAAGACATCCACGCTCCCTCGAGACAAGTCACTCCCATGCTTCCCTTTCACCTTCTTTTCATGGCATCCAAAGGAGCTCATATGAGTTGGAAAGCCAAATTCCCTCCCCCCTTCTTATTGCAAAAGACATCCTTTTCAGTTTCAATACCTATCTTTCTAATTCTCCATCATTAATTATTTCTTCCTTTATACTATTTATATACAAGTACATTTGCATATCCTTAGTACATACAAGTTAAATCACTTTGTATCATTATACGTGTCACTATCAATCATATACACATAATTGGATATAGTTTATTTTATTCACTCACGTGTTTTCATATTCAGACTGAAACATTATTCAAATAAAACCTTTCAATAACGACAAAACCCTAATATATAAAAATCTGAAGCATGCAAATCTCTTAGGATTGAATATTTATAAACAGTGAAGTTACCAATACTGAATTAATGAGAAGTTTTTACTTAAAAGGAACTAATACGGGGTATTTGGCTAGGTGGCCAATAAGATATAAAAAGTTGAAATTTACAAGTAAAGAGACAAAATGTAAATTTTGCAGAGTATAAGAATATATTGATAGAAATGAGGTAAAGGGATATATTCTTTTCTTTTCCTTTGTTATTTTTATTTTTTATTTCCTTTTAGCTAAAGTATTTGACGCAAAAGATGGTGACATTTGAGTACCCTATGGACTGAGGAGTACTAGTGGTGTCTTGCATTCAGCAGAAAATCACAAAAACTATATCTTCAACTCAATATTTTTGTGAATCATTCCAGCTTTTGAACCCTTTAAGTCTGATGGCCCGACCTTTTACAGCAGCCCCACGAGCTCCGTTTTCATTTATTCTATTACAACTTTAAAAGCTAAATTTTAAAAAGGGGTCCTCCATTTTTGTCATTCCCATCTAGCTACCTAAAAAAGTTGAAATTTTCCTACAAAAATTAACAAAAATGAAAAAGGAAATAAAGCTCTGTAGGCAATTAAAGAGCAAGATTCTGCCCCCTCTGCACTCCCATATCAGCCCACCTTCCTTTGGGGCTGGGAGGTATAAAGAAATTTTGGCTTTTTAGTTTATACTTAGGATTCCTCACTTTAAACACCATTTTGTTTAGCATCTAAAGAAAAGAAAAGTGTGTAGGGATTGGGAATATATACACATGTTAAAGATAATACTAGGGTTTTGAAGTTGCGCTCGACAAGTAGATCGAACCGATTGAATGAAAACTCGATTTTAATTTTGTATTTTTCCTCACAAAACATTAAAAATGTACTAATATTATTAAATGTTTAGAAAATCACGTATAGAGATGAGCAGCTATGAATCCTAAAATGACGCACGTTCATATATCGGGTGTAAACAAATATTCTTTTAGTTTTATCCTAAAGTAAAAAAAAAAAAAAAAAAAAGTTTTTTAGTTTTATCCTTAAAGTAAAAAAAAAAAAAAAAAAAAGAAAAAAAGTTGAAAAGAGAGAGAATTAGATATGAGGCAGGAGAAAAAAAAAAAAAAAAAAAAAGTTGAAAAGAGAGAATAGATTGGAGGAGGAGGCTTCCAGTCAATTTCTCACACAAATGAGATAAGTAATAAAGAAACAGTTGGCCGTTGGGTCCTTTCTTCTTTATTTAAGTTGGATCAGTTATATATAGACGTCGCGATATGATTGGTTCCAATTCACAAATAACAGTAATGCAAGTGATTATTAATTATTTTATCTGTGTTTCATATGAACCATTATAGGTAAATTATTATGGAAAGAAATTACCAATCAAAAACCCTAACTCGTATTGGGAATAATTTGGCATGATGAAAGATAATGGATTGGTGGAACCCAATTGCTGACTAAATCCAAACCCTAAATATAATACTTTTCCACTTTTTCTTATATCATCTAATTAAAGAAAGAAAGAAAGCCCTATTGTCACTATCTTTCTCCGATTTGCTCGTTTGATGCTCCGCGTGGAAAATTATCACACTCAAGGGCCCCTTAATTAATTATTTAATTAATTATTATTATTATTGTCAATGGATAAAACATTAGGAAGGATTTTATGGGCCAATTAAAAATTATTCTTTCAATACCGACGGAAATAGAACAGGTAAATTTTATTTCAATAATAATCTGATCCAAGCATAGAAATACAGGTGTGAATATTGTTTTTTGCTGATTTTGAAAATTTTCAAATGTGATTTTTTTATATTTTTCTAAAAGTAATTCTATAACCTTGTAAATAATTAGTATATTGTAAAGAATTAATTATATCTATTGAACCGACAAAATTTCCCCTAATTTTAAATTAAAAATTTGCTACTAGTAATAATAAATATAATTAAAATGACTCCCTAATATAATAGCGCAATTAATTTGAGTCTTGTAAATTTGTATATTAAACGAATAATTTTAAAACATTAAGGATGGCCTTTGGATTTATGCTTGTCATATACTTTGTCCATATTTATATTTTTAATTAATTCTTGGCTTTTTAAAAAAAAAAATTACATTATCAGTCGAGAGGTGGGCTTAATGATTTAATTATAGCCATCGCTCGGTGATTACCAAACCAGAGATCGATTTAATATATTGTGAACTTTTTAGTGGGGAAGATAGATAGATGGTATTAATTTGATTGGTCATGCAGTCTAAATCTTCATGGGTCGCACCAAGATTATCTAATGAGGAAATGCCACATCGCATTAATTAATAGATAAGTGAGCTGCTACCATACTAATTAGTAATTAATTAACATTAATTATTAATTAAAATTTAAAGCCACCAAGTGGATTCCGACACCATGGCAGATGGGATCCACACTGTTGGAGCGAACTAAAATATTGTAGATCAATATTTTTGTCAAGAAAGTGGTCCTGATCAAGATAATTCCGAGCTTGATCAATGGCATAAAATGCAGAGATCTGATTGAAATCTGAGTGCCAGTATCCAAAGAGAAAGGAGCAAAAAATGTAGTAGCCAAAATTTGTCTAAATTGTGGTCCAATGGCATTTTTATTTTATGTGAATGAAAAAATATATATTAGGACGTGACAGAAGAAGCTTATTTCTTGGCCAAACATAAATGAATGACTGGCTGACATTAAAGATTTTGGATTTAGACCAAAAAGAAAATAAGGAAATTGCAAGAGGATGACAGAAAGTCTTAGCATGATAAAATGATGGGTCATACATACAGGTATTTTTTCCTGAAGTGCATGGTTACTTTTTAAGGGAACCATATATAGGGCTACGTTATTACATGCAAGGGAAAAAAAAATGCCACATGTCGGGGATCTAGGACTAAATGACAAGCTGTTTGCTAAGCATTTTCTCTTTGTATTTTTGCGTGTAGAAAGAAACTGTAACTTTTAAGCTGTTGGCTTTATCCATCAAAGCAAGCAATTATATATCCCATCAAAATTAACTAAACTGCAATGTGTTTTGAACAATAAAAGGGTAGAGCAAAATAATAAATAATAAGAATAATTTAATTAGTTGAGATATCAAGACGTGAGTGAGGGCAGAGCTGTCTGATATCTTAAAGAAGATAAAAGGAAGAAGCCATGTTAGTCACGAGATTGCACTAGCTAAGGTGCAGAGAGTCATATTCATGAAAGAAACCTCCTTTATTGCCCGAGGGACCAAGCACTAGTCTCTTCAATTTTTTCTTTAGTGAAGGGGGCCTTGGACTGCCCAATACTCGCTAAATTCCATATTTCTTATTAAAACTTTTTTCATACAGTAATAAAAACAAATCGCAAAGCTACAAAGTATATTATCAATCACATGCCATTGCCATTCCCACATAATTTGTTTATTCATAAAGCAAAAACAAATTTCAAATAAATTATTTTGGATTATTATATTAATCAGAATCAGATACAGACTAACAGACACGCGTGAAAGGCCCCAAAGACCTTTTTGTATTTGCCAGGCCAAGTCAAATCAGGCCTAGTAAGAGTAATTAAGAGGTCGAGGTTTCTCCTCTTAAACAAACGAAAAAATGAAAAAAACAAAATAAAATTATTTTCAGGAAAAAAAAAATACAAAATTAAAAGAAAAGTTTACACACGTGTAACCACCAGTCACGTGGTTAAGAGCCTAGTAGTAGTAGTAGTATATTATATGGTTAGGCCGAAGATATGAAGGCCATTAGAGAAGAGGCAATTCCCGCCAAAAAAGCACACATACACACGTGCGTGCCATGCACTACCCTCAGCGCATAGGCACACAAACCACTCTCAAAAATCAATCTATAAACATATCATGTGTTGAGACAGAGTCATATTATTTTTGGTTTGGGGGAGCTTTTAGCTAGGAATAGGAGGTTTTAATTAATCCCCATCAAAAGAAGTAATGAAAATGATGGTGCCACCACCTATGGAATGACTAATCAAACTTCACAGCTTCAAATTTCAATTCCTTATTTGATATCCTTAGCAACTTTCCTTTTATTTTTTTCTGCTTCAGGTCCCACCATCTTCTCCCCTTTCATTCAATAATCAATGCTGCCATTGATTTTCATCAACCTCCCACTTCTTTCACACTTCATGACTCTTAATTATATACTATACTATTCTAGCAGTAGTAATTTAAAAACCATAAGAGCTTTCTCTTTCTTCTCCTAACTTCTCACACAAAATTATTAAGCTAAACACAAATCCCCGTCCCTTGGGAATCTGCAATGCCATTGATAATGAAATGGCAAACCCCACTTCTAGAAAAAAAATTTTAATAAATCTTCCAAACTCACCAAACTCTAATCCACACTTATATACACAAAATAATCTGCATCATCACTTGAGTCAATTTCTCCCTCAAAACCCTCCAAGAAAATATTTTGAGGATATTGGAATTGGACCACCATTTTCTTTTATTTTTTTATTCTTTTTCTTTTTAAAATCTCTCTTTTGCCCCTCGCTCGGAATTTCCTTTGTCATCATCCACCCATAAGCAGTTATTTAATTTTCTTCTTTTATAAGATGATGGTGACGAGGATGAAGATGAAGTTGGTGAAGAAGACGAGTCACTGGACCTCATTCGGGCCCGGATTGTTACTCTAAGCAGTGGTAAGACTTTAGGGGGTTTTCTCCGGCTATTATCAAGCACGAGATCTTGCATTAACTGGTAGCAGCTGATGATTTTTTCCTACAATTTTTTGTGGTTGTCAAACTGACATATGTAATTTATAATCAACTTTATGTAAGTAAGTCAATAAATAAATATGTAGCTACTTACTTTGCTTAGACCATCACACCATGATTCAGCAAGCTCAGGATTAACAAGAGACAATTTTGGTATTTCATTGGCTGCACAAAGTATAGCTGCAGCAGCAATGCTCGATGGCCAATACTCAAGAAAGCTCGCTTCTATTCACATTAGGGAAAAAAAAAAAAAATTAGTATTCGCCTGGCGAGCTGCTATATTTATTATACGTACTTGTATGCAGATGCAATACGAGCATGCATAGATATGGACATATATATATCCGAATAATTATAATTACCTTGCATATTAGATAAAATGATCTCTTTGGCCCGTGAAATCAGAAACCCGATGTAAGTTGATGATGAATCGAGCTTGCATGCAAAGAAATCAAGAAAGCTAAATGGTGTTACAGATCGTAGCCTCCAATCCAACACACTAAGAACGAGAAGTTCCATTCTACGGATTGTTCTTGGTTCAAAGATATATTTCGCACCTTCAACCTACAAAAACAATTACCTTTAGTTAATTAGCCCATTAATTAATTATCCTTCTTTGTTAGTATAAAACTAGTAATTAGAGTAAGCATGTATTATTTATATGTATATACCTGGAGATCCAAAAGAGAAGGAACGAGAGCTTCCTCCATTTTAGCTGCTAATGACAAGCAAGCAACAGATAGCAGTTGCATTGGCCACCCTTTTGTTTGCTGAAACAGTAACACGTCCCCCAAATAAAATTACTTGTAATAATTATAAGAGTAATGATTAAAAAGCAAGTTAATGGAGATAAAAAGCGTCATAGTCTAAAGGTTAATTAATTCCTCAAAGGATATCTTGGTGTACCCGAAAATGCCGATAGTGTTGCCACGTGGTATGGAAATGAAGCTTGAAGAATACAATAGTACAAAACTTTACGAGGGCATAATAAATACTCTAATAAAGTTTTACACTGTAGTTAAACTACTTAGGCAAGCCTAACAGATTACAATAATTGTTCGGTCGGAATCATGTTCCCAACAACATAATACTAGCTTGCTATTTCCTAGGCAAAAGAAATTAGAAGGCACAAAAAGTACTCCTTTTTAGTACATTACCTAATTGATCAATAAAATTACGTGCGGTATCCATTCCTAATTTAAAATTAAAATTCATTGACGTCAATAATTAAAGAGAAAAAATGAGTAATTTTGGAAATAAGTTTTTCTTGTAAAAATATTTACAAAAAAATACCGTCACAAAATTTAAAATAAGATTTAGATTCGAACTTGAGAAAGTGCTAATGCTTATGAAAAATTAAGAGGAAAAAAAAATTAACACTTCAATTTGAATATTAACATAATGTAAACAACAAAAATTATCAATGGTAACTTATTTTTAAATAAAAATAAAGAAAAACATATTATATACTTTAATAATTAAATTGAGGAAAAAATACGAATTGCCATTTGCATCATTTGCACCCACAAATACACACCGCGGACTGTAGTTAGGTACTCGCGTCGTTTTCGATGCTTTGAAAAGTCAAACTTAGTTACCCCTACAGTCAAAATTGTTTACTTAAGTACGGGAATGACACATTTACTGTTTTTTTTTTATTATTATTCTTTAATCATTTTAATTTTAACGAGCAGCTTACCGGCAATGGACGAGAATAAAGAAACCGATCCAAATAGTTGACGGAAAGATACGCCGTCAACGGTTGGAAACTATAGTATGCTTGCACCTGTAAAAACAAACAGAATAAGAATGAATGATAATATAGAGAGATTCTATGAGCTGATGACTTTATATATCTTCAGTTTCAATCAAAATCTCGGCCTTATGATAAGCTGCTGCGGCGGCGGCGGCTCACTGAGATTGAGATACACGGCTCAGATCTCTTTAGAGCAATTTGACTGATTAAACACGCAACAGTGGCAATATAGTAATAACAGTAAACTTACTGTCGTTTACCTTGAGAATCCATGCAACAGATTCTTCTCGAGCCGATGCATCGAGAGAGCGAGATTGGAACCGAGACAAGTAATCGAAACCAGGCACGAAATTTCTTTCATCTTCAATGAAACTGGCAATAGATTCTTCGATAAAAGCCGGAGATTCGAGGTCCGATGAGCATTCCGGTGACTCAGCGGAGAATATTTCGGAGGAATCCTCGCTGCAGAGAAGGTCGGTGAAGCAATCGGAGCACGGCAGTGACATGATCGCCGTTTACGGTTTCTCATTCTCTCGTCATCTCTATATCTGTAATATCGAAGTCAAAACGACTTCGAAGCCTGAATCAGCAGAGAACTGCCGGAGCAACGGCCGGAAAGTGACCGGAACTAGAAGAGCAAGAGGGAAGAGGTATGTGTTAGTGTTTTGGCTATGAAATGTCTATACATGAATGTGCATCAATCTGTTTATTAGGATATAAATATGAGGTTGATGTGATATTTTTTTAATATTTTATTTTTGGATTTTAGAGGGATCTTTTTTTTCCATGAATTTATAAAGGGGAGACTGATTGAGAAAACGGAAAGGGGGGGAGTTTTTGTGGGGCAGTTAGTTTTACCGGGAAAACGGATTTCCAATTGGAGACGGAAGTGGAAGGAGCGTGTTTTGTTGCGTGGCGTGGGTTATTGGGGAAGTGAACTGTAGACTCTTAGACTTCTAATTCTACCAGCTAGAAGCTTAGAATACAAGATTAGTGCAAACTCAAATGTTTCCAAGTTAGGCAGAGCTGCAGTTTTCATAATTACCTTTTCGGGCTTTGTCAAACAATTCTCCTTCCATGTGTTCATAATATTAGGTATTTCTGTAAATATCGTAACATTTACCGTTTCACGTAAATTAATTAAAATATTTTGATAATAATATTTTTTTTTTCAACCAACAGTTTACAAACTATTAAAACAAATAGTATCACCCAACACCCAACAACCTAAACTGTTTAAATTAATTTTTTTTAGAAGGTTAAAATGCTTCAATATTCTTAAATTGCATATTATATGTTAGAAAAATTGCATAATACATGTATCTCCAGGCCACGTCAACGTACCTTAATATTGTTATATTAAATATAAGTCACCTAATTTGAGATTTTTCTCTTCTAATGTAATGCCTCGAAGTACAATGTCATTACTCAGATGCATTGATGAAAAGGCATTATTTGGGACTTCTATTTGTATGGTATAATATACATCTAATATTTTATTTTTGTTGTCAATATTATAAAAATCTAACAAATTCACAATTTTTATAATTAAATTGATCTTTTTATAATTAAATGAAGAAAAGTTTATGTTTAGTATGATGAGAACTTTAAATTGAATGGTAACTAATCAAAACGATAATGTATCTCTAAACAAGAATGTATTTAATGTAAATTTCTGACAATGAAAATTATTGCTTCAATAATAAATTAATCATATAGTACAATAATATTAAACTAATAATTCAAAATTTATTATCGCATTTATAATACAATACGTTAGAAATAAAAAATGGGTGTCCATGAAGTGTAGAATTTTGCACTATAAATAACCAAGCAGAGCCTCTATAAATGAGGTATTCCATGTCCACTCACCCATGAGCCACGACATGATTAACTGATTAGTCAATGTAAATCAGAGACCAGAAGCAGACCACATGTAGCTATTTTTTTATCAATCAATTTTGGCTTCTCTGCTCTCAGCTTTGATTCAGTTTTTAGTCTTTTTGACGAAAAAAACAAGACAATGGGTGCATCTTTCACCGCTAAGTTTGGTGGATTTCTAACGTTCTATCCCTGTCCTTATCTTCAAAACCACAGCTAAACTCCAATTTAACTAAACCGTGTAGTTGTCAAGTCGAAATTTAATTACTCGTTTCACTGTATTTTAGTGTGTGGATTAAGATTTGAGTGTCTTACTACCAGATATATTTTTTTTTCTTGTCTAGTATTTCAAGGGATGATAGTAATTTATAGTTTAAATTAGATTATATATTCTCACACTCTACTGAGTAAAGTATTTAGTTAAAGTCCTTTAACGTGTGATTAACTCCTTATCTTGAACATCTCTCGCTCGCAAATAACCTTTGCTTGGACTATTAATATTATATTTTTGGTAAGTTGCTTGTTAACGACTAAAAACTAGTTAATGCTTTTAGATTTTGAATTTATTCGGTAAAATTAATTGTTAATTATTTTAATAACAATAATTATTTAACCAGTTTTTCATAAAACGTTATTTTAACTTTTAAAAATTAGTTCAATTACTCTATTATTCATCACCACATAAAATAGTATAGCGTATGAACGTTAACATTTTAATTATACAATTTTTTTATAGTAATTATACAATTATATGAATGTGAGTTAGATGTCAAATTTTGGGGCTACCCCAATAGGAAATTAGGGTAGGTGATAGATTAAAAAAAAGAAAAAGAAAAAACTTACTACTACTGCTACTACTACTGGTGAAGATTGAAAGGCATTTGATAGCACCCAAATGATGGGTATGGCAACGCATCAAGCACTTGCGTATGGAAATAATAATAATAATAATGTGAAAATCTTTTCTATGCTATCATTATTACTGAGTCCAATGAAGCAATTTCCGTGGCACTCAGATTTAACTGCTCTCCACCAATAATATCTTTCTTTGCAAGAAAAAATATATATACACACTATCAAACACCTCACTTTTGGCACCTCAATAGCAGCATTAGGAGCTAGAAATATCACCACCAGTACCTCAATAGTTCAACACATACATAATATTCTAATAGTCCATGACACATTTAATGATGCAAATTTTTTCTCACTAAATTTTTTTAATAATTATTCGTATTAAGGTAAAAAGTTTTTTTTTTTTTTTTTTTTTTTGGTAAAAATTTTTTTTTTTTTTTTTTTTTTTTACCACTATGGTAATTTTAGTATATCTGGACATCATGTACTACTAATTATTGAACATTTTACTCATATTGAATTTTCATGAGATGTATAAATTTTATTGCATGGTATTAAAATGGGAAAATAATTTCAACGCAGCTCTAATAGTCCCTTTTATTTCTAGAGTTGTAATGTAGGTGGTGACCACCATCGACCAGTAGATTTTTAGATTTGAAGGGTCAGCATTATGTCAGCATTCCTTTATAATTAAATGTCAATAATTTTTTATTTCTCAATAATAGTGTATTAATTATTGGTACTGACTTTTCAATGTTTTGCATTTTCTTGATTTGTCCAGATGCATTTATGTTGATAAAACTTGTCTCTTATCTGGATCCAACGTTAAATATACTTGTCCGGTTTCTTAATTTCGATAATTTTTATTATATTTTCATCTCAATTAAAAGGTAATTTAAACAATTATTTTTATTTTTTTAAATTAAGTAATTCAATTATTTTTTTCTTATACAAAATCAAACACTATCAAATCTAACGTTTCAGATGAATTCATTATTCTTGAGGGTTTTACAATTAGTTAAAGGGTGATTTCATAATATTGTCCTGAATCTAAAATATTTAAGCTTTTTAAAAATTTAATTAAAATCTTACCATATATTTAAAGCAAAAGTACATACACATAAAAAAAAAAAAATCTTAAAGGATTTAAATTTAAAATTATCATTATTGAAAAGATTTTATTTAAATATATTTTTTTCCGAACATAAAAACATATTTGCGACCCGGAAATTTGTTTCTAGCTCGAACCCTTTTTTAGACTTACTGACCTTTCTGATTATATATAGATTAAATGACATTTTAGTTTTAGGACATTGACTTGGTTTTTCATGTACAGTGTTAGTTAGAAGATCAGTAGAATAACGTCAATGTTGGAATAATATATACTTGCTGATGCATTTGTATTCCGACAATGGCATATTTTTAAAGAACATTACATGCCACAGTCGATAAGGTTAAAGGTTCAGTAGACATTATTAAAAAAAGACCTAGAATAAATAAAGTTGTGCAAGTTGTTATATATGTTCATGCAGAGTCATTATCCAGTGCTTCCATATCTTTCTAATTACACTATCAAATGGAAAGTTAAAGTTAAAAGTGTCAAATACACCTTTAAAATTTTCCAATTCAATCTAATAAATTTTGTTTTGGGCAAATTAACCGTTAAACGGATATTTATTTTTTCGGCATTTTTGCTCGTTCAACGGATATTTATTTTTCCATTTAGAAAATAAAAAATAACATAGAAATATATATATATATATATATATTATTATTATATATATTTTGATTGAAAGCATCTATCTAAAGTAAAATTAAAAAGTTTACTTATATATATTTGATTGAAAGCAAATCTATCTAAAGTAAAATTAAAAGTTAGGCAGTAAGTTGTAGTAAACTTTTAGTGGAGGATGGACATGATTTAACATATTGAACTCATAAAGGCTTTTGCATATATTTGCGAAATGATGTAAAGTAACCCATTCTCTCTTCTGCACATGATTTTACATTTTGAACTCGCAAAAAGTTGCACATAATCTCTGCAAATAATTTATATGCTCCAATACATATTCAAATAATTAAAATTTACCTTTTCACATGCCTGATTATTTCATCTGTAACTTGTCTTACTCTCACTCTTTATTTATACATATTTTTTAATTTGCAGAAAAGACTGTCACAACCCAATTGTTAAAAATTAAAATCCTTTTTCTTCAATTTTATTTTATTTTTCCAATTTTGTTAATAAAAAAATTAAGAAAATATTAACATAAAACAAAACCCTTTTCAATAATCCTGTCATCAAGAGCAATTTGACAACCCAATTAAGGATTTGCTCTTGTCGCCCTGTCGCTTATTACAAGCTACAGTTCTTCCAGAAGTGAAGCCCCATTAATTGCACCCTTCCAATCAAACCATTAATACCACTTCTAACTGAAGACTACCTTAAACAAGGGCATTTTGGACGGACTCTTCCATTATTACTGTCTCCCCATATGTAAGTTGTTGGTTGATGACCCTAACTAATGAAGGCTTGCGATTTGCACAACACTTAATTGTTTTTTTCTTTCAAAATTAAAAAATTTGAAAATTTAGTTTAAATATAAATATATTGTTTTTTTTAATCTGGGTCAATAGTCAAATACAAGAATTTAATGATAAGTAGATCAAATAGAGTCCTGGCAGCAAAGGTAATTAATGGCATGAGGTAGTTGCTTTACTTGCTTAGTTGTTTCCATCTCTACTTGAAAAATACACATCATCAATACTTGTCTACTGCATCTCCAACATTTAGTGGCAGTATGGACATCAATCTTACGAAAAAAAACTTGTCTAGACTCGGTTTATGTTCCCATCTATTGACCAATTAAATGAAATTAAGTATTTTTTAAAAGTATTTCGACTTTATCTTCTTTTTTTTTAAGTATACAGTAAAAAATATTCTTATTTCAATAAAAATGTTGGATTTCATTGGTTTGATTTATAGTTAGAGACATGGATCAGATCTAGATAAATTTTTTTGTCAATTTTATCACATGTTTTCAAACATATACATGTTGTGTCTTAACTCTTAAGTGATTTGTATAGTTAATGACGTGATTATGATGTATGTTAGTGATTTTATTGCTTATATTATACGAAACATAAAATATTTTTGACATAATTTGTGTTTACATGCATAGTGTAGATAAATTAAAAGGATTATAATATCTTTGAAAATTTTTTTAGTAATTTTGATATACACTGACGTCATGTCAAAAAATATAATTATAAATGTGCCGTTTAGCAAATTCTATATGAAAATGGGAATGAATTTTAAATTTGTAACAGACATTGTTTTTCAAAATTGTGAAATGTAATTCAAATATTGTAATAAGAAAAAAATCAATTAAAAAACTTAGTTCATTAATTAGCACGCAAATATAAGTATTAGGTAGTTGTGCAATTTAATCGTTGTCCGACGGGACATGTGCCCCAAGTTCCACCACATATGTCATTATACGCATAGATGGTAATATCTCTCTATCAATATATATATATATACACAAACTGCATGCATTTTTTCAAAATTATATTTTATGATTAGGATTGGTCAAACATCATAAGACAAAATACTATTTGACAAAATTACATTTTTTTGTTATTTATAGTTTATTTATACGTACAATATTCTGTCTATATATATAAAAGGTGGGAAAGGGATATATGTATATCTAGGGGAACAAGCAAACACAACGTATATCTCTTTTGAAGATAGGTACGTATGTATTTTTTTTTTTTTTTAAATTTTGGTCCAATGGTATTTAATATTTGTGTATAAATAATTTCCTAGTTTTCTACCAATTATAAATATATAGCTGCCCATCCTAAGGATGAGATATGGGGATATGTAGGTTGATTTTTTTTTAAAATAATAATTATTGTAATTAAATGATTTTGAATTACCTGAACTTGGACAGATCACACACTAGTTCAGAGGAGGCTCCAACATTTGTCGCTTAGCAATAAGATCTTAATTAATTAATTAATAATTAATTTCTTTCTTGATTAAAAACACAAAGTGGGAAATCATTTTCAGCACTGTTTTTCCCCCTTTTTATCTATTTCTTTCAGCCTCGTATTATTTGCCTCTCAAAGACAAAAGTCTATGAAAAAAGCAGCACACTTCCTTTTTTTTTTTTTGTTGCGTTCTCTATATTTGGTTCCTTTCTCTTTCATTTCATTTTCCCCCTTTCCCCGGACGGACAAAGTGGAATAGAATTTTCAATTTGAAGTGACTCCAATTGGTAATATATATATATATAAGATTAATACAAGTCTTCTTTAAAATTTTTAGAATTTTCTAATCATGTGTGATGTGATTATTGGTCTTTAAACTTATGTAAAAAGCGTTGAGACTTCTCGACTACAACAGTTTTCATTAATTTGGTGAGTAAAAGAGAGGATTTCGCTACTGTGTAACTCACAATATTGACCTATTAACTCACAATATTGGATAATGCAACTAATAATATTCTTTCGACTTATTAAACTTTACGCAGTGTTCCGTTGGATAATGCAACCCATAACGTTCTTTCGACTTATTAAATTTTATACAATACTGTTTCAGCTCATTGAATAGTATAACTTATAATATTCTCTCGACCCGTCGAGGCTCCCAACCAATCAGAAAATCCTTAGGATTCTTATTTTTAGCCCTTAAGCTTTATATTCACAAAAAATACTAAGCATCTAAACAAATGCACACATAGGACCCAATTATCACCTTTTCGGTTTGGTCGGTGAGATAGATTGAGACTTGCTCAATAAGACATTTTAAGCAATGATCATTTCCTATAAAGTCTATTTTCTTTCTCTTTTAATTTTACAATTAAGTGTAGTGCAAATAATAATTATTGTTTTAGTGAAATTATCTAACAACACTAACAATTTCTTCTTAGGTTATTATTAATTGATTAATAACAATAAATCCACATATTGGCTATAGCTAGGTAGGTTCTTCTTTAGCATTCCTTAGAGTTTGGTAGCTCAAATTTATATAATCAAATCCTAATTGTACTTGATTAATAATGTAATCCTTTTGAAGTGGCTATACCTAGACTTATGGATTCTACCTAATGCATTTTTTATTTCAATTATCCCATATAGATATGTTTAATTTAATGGCTACTAGCTAGCTCATATTTAACAATTTAATTATATAATGGTAAATAGCTATTTAGTCCTTCAGATTTATTCATAGTTATAAGTTTGTCCCTCTTGTTTGGTAATATATATTACAGGTTAAATACTATGTATTATTTGACTATTTGATCCTTCACATTTGATATAGTGTTATTATTTAGTCCTTCGTATCTAACTATTGAACTGCTTTCCATTCCCTCATTTAACAGTAAGAATTATATTTTCTGCATGAAAAAATTAAATAATTTAATTGATCTAAACTTCGGGACTAATCAATATCCGTATATTTATCAAACAAAATGGGCAAATTTGTTATTATAATTAAAATAGAAGGATTAAATAATTATTTACCCATTTATATTAACCTTTGTCAATAGTCATGTAATTTCATATTGATCTCTGTTTAATTAAATTGGAAAATATAACTTTGTCGCATGTTGCATAAAATCTAAAGACAAAAACAGTAACATTTATTAAATAATCCATTTGTTCCAAAAATATAATGAGTTTAATGTTTTTCACTTGAATTAAGAAAATAATTAATTCTCATAAATTATATAAAACTAAAAGTAAATTAACTAAATAATCTTTTATTTCAAAATTAAAAGTAATTTATGAAGTTAATTACGGTATGTTATGTAGATAGAATAATATTAGTAAACTATTATTTATTACTCTTTAAAATATTTTATATTCTGTGACAAAATAATCATTTAAAAACGAATTATATTTTAGTACGGAAGCAATGAATGATCGTATTTCTATTTGCATGCTTGTTTTTATTATACTCCAAATCAAAATGTAACATTATCCAATTAAAAAATTAATAAAGAAAGATCATGAGAATGATTAATTAATTAATGACTTCTACTGTGACTGTAAGTTTCTTAATTCGTACATACAGCACATGCAATGATATGATTGGAAAAAGAGAATTAATAATTCACACTGAAAAGTCGTTAGTGTTTAGTGAACATATCATGCTCCACCATCACTACATTTCAAGTTCCAAGAGATGTGTCCAAAATAATCCAAATAATACGTTATAGTATACAGTATATATACTGTATATGTTTATAATTAATTAATTAATATCTAATTTTTAATAAAAAAAAACCCTGCTTAATACAGTATATTATGTCTTGTTCAATCTTTCCCTTCATTTATTTACAAGAAAGCCTTCAAATAGTCAATTTCATTGACATATTTGAGTTGATGGGCCAACCACATGCCTAAATTTTTCAACAAAAACAAAGTGTCTAAATTTGGGCTTATGCCCTGGACAAACCGGCTTGTCCATGCCTACAAACTCTTTCCCCATCCTTAATTAGGCTAATTAATTATTATTTAGCCTCTAATTATTGTATTAAGTCTAAAAAATTATTGTATTTAGTCTGAAATGAAATTTCAACAACTTTGGCTGCCTACTGGGAGAAAGTAATTGAATGGGTAGAAGCAACTAAAAAGAAATAGTGAAAAGTCCAAAATTTCTTTAGGAATTCTATTTCAAGTCTTAAAGACTATATATGGTAGACTTTTAGACGCCAACTTCGATCTGCCAGCCACCTACATTTATATGTCAAAACCTAATTTAAGGTCAAACAAATTCTCCAGAACACAATTTCTAGTATAAAAATGACGGTGGATGACATGCGTATTGAAAATTACTATATCTTCAATGCATATAAGCATATAAATATATTAATATATTGAAATTTATGTTTGAGTTAAAATATTAATATATTGGTTGATTCAAAAGTATTCTTTGAATAGTATGATTTGCTTGCAAGTAATAAATTCTAAATATGGGAGTCAAAAAGTTTATTTAAGACTATAGAATGGAAATGAAATTGTAAGGTACGTTTTTTTTTTTTTTTTTTTTTTTTTTTAATCAATTGAAATTTAATGGTTCTGAGTTAAAATATAATTATTGGTGATTCGAAAAGAATCTCTTTGATAGTATGATGTTGCTTGCAAGTAATAAAATTCTAAATAGTGGGAGTCAAAAAGTTATTTATAAGACTATGAATGGAAATGAAATTGTTAAGGACGCGTTTTTTTCTTTTTTTTTTTTTTTTTTGTTGAGGTTTTTTTTTTTTTTTTTTTTTTTTTTTTGTGGGAAGATGTCAATGATCAAAAATGAAGAAGAAAGAGTATAGTCTAACAATAATAGGTCCTTGTGGAAAGCTGTAGTCACCTAATATTGCCAACATCCAAGGAAATATGTCTCACAAAGCCCTTGAAATTCAACTAGTGATTGGTTTAGTCACAAGGGAACTAGACACTTTGTGGGGCACAACACAGCCTAGCATTTTATTTCCCAATTATTTATTTATTTATTTATTTTATTTTTCTCTCTTCTTGACCCTTAAACCCATCAATATATATATATGTGTGTGTGTGTGTGTTAGAAAAATGCACTAAAAGCTTTTTTTAGGTTAACAGATTTGGGGTCATAACTGCTAGAAATTGGTTAGTAGGTGGCCTGGCTAGTTTTGTGGGGCAGTCACGTGCCATATATAACTAATAATCGTTATATTATTTGTAATAAGATCATACAAGTACTAATTTGTGGGATCATACAAATATGCAAATTAGGTGGAATAACCCACACTTCTTTATTACACTCTCAGATTTAGGTTAACGGTAGATGTATCTACGGTCTGATATTGATTTACTGCTTTTCAAAAAACAAAATTATGGTGCAGAGATTTTAAGGGTTAAAAAAACATACAGAAGTGGAAAATTTGCAGTATAGGGTAGATGCCCTAATGCTATAGTCCATATAGGCCAGCTTACCTTTGGATGGTGGAAATGGTTCATAGAAAACGACTTAGATATGTGTATAGCTTCCCTGATAGGCTGATACTATTGGGCTTTATAAGTTACGTGGGCACCAAATGCATATGCTCCTTGTATATAATGTGTTGTATCTTCTTCTCACTAGCTATGAACATTTAACCTTACCCAATTCATTTATTAAATGGGTCAACTTAAGATTTTATAATTTAAGCCGTTAGAAGAGAAAACTAATCAATTTATTATTATAAATATATAAAATCAGAAGGTAGAATTTCCTCGGATCACAGAGAATTTGTATTCACGTGCTTACAGAAATTTAACCGATGCTTTGTTGATAGTTTTTTCAGTTATTAATGCTTAACGGTGAAATTTACTCACTTTCTACCATTTCTAACTGAAATAAAAAAATATAACAAAATAAAAAATGACCAGATACGTCTAATGAGATGATGTCGTACGGTCAAAGCCTCATGAGACAGCTTAACTTTTCCTTTCTTTTCCTTCCGTTATACAAGGAGAGCACGAGAGGATTCGATGCAAGGACACAACAATAATAATAGCTGTCGTGTTAATATAGTACAGTACAATGAGTCATTGGTTTCCCCTAAACGTTAGGGCTTTCAATTTTATAGCATTGCCATTTTCTATCCACAGGAATGTTAGTTACTGTTGTGCTTAAAACGACAAAAAATGTTTCGGTGAATTGGCTGTGTCGTTGGCCCATTTAAGCCTTCGATCCGTTCTGGCTTCAACTATGTACTGAATAAAGAAAAGCCTGCAACTGCAAAACCTTTCTCCGCTACGGGCCAAAACCACAACAGGAACAAATATGCCTAGTCTTGGACTAGGTTGTAGCTTGTTTGACCTTTGAGTATAATGAACATACTTGTTGATGGAGAATCAAAATCCTAATTTTTTGAAATTGATAATAAAGTATATACATCATCAAAAAGCCATAGTTATCTTTTAATTTAACTGACCACAATCGGACATATAGTATTCTTAAAGTGGGGATAAGATGGACTTTTACAAATCCACCAAACATTTAAGGCAATTGCAGACTAAAGAGAGGGTCCTCAAACCGTAAGGTAATAATGAGAATTTAGACTTTAAACAGTATAAAATTTTTATTTTAGTTGAATTTTCGTAGTTGAATATTTAAAATATGATATAGAAATTTCAAAGAAGAGGAGACTATATAAATAAAAAAATTATTCAAACAGGGTGAGGAAAAGTGGAAAACGATTAAACGAGAGAGGTTGGTTAACGGGCAAGTTGGACACTGTTGACAGCCCAAGCCCATGTGATTTTGAATCAATCAATCAGATCTTAATAATAGGAAACAGTCCACGGGATAACCCGCAAGTTGAATATAAAAAATTATAAAAAAAGAAACAAAATGGCGTCGCCCGGGCTCGAACCGGAGACCTTCAGTGTGTTAGACTGACGTGATAACCAACTACACCACGACACCAACGCTGTTCAGTTGATTCAATAATATTTTATAATAAATAACAAATAATTGGTAATTTAGCAGTAAAGTAATCGCAGAGCCTCTGCAGAGCAAGAATTGATGTAGGAAGAGCCAAAATGGTGGTGGGCAATCCAGCGTCTCTTCTCACCATCCCCATTTCTTCAATTTCCAATTCAATCTCATTTTGCCTTCTAACTCCAAACGAGTCTCTTACAATTCAACCCCATGTCTCCTACATCTCGAACTTATCTAAGTCATTTTCAATTTCTTCACTCTCTAGTCTCCGCTTCGGTAACAATTATTCCCTCTCTTCTCCACAGCAATCTCAACATGCCCCTTTCAAATTCCGCTCTCTTTCATCCAGAAGAGGTAATCTTTTTTGTCTTTGTTCAGTAAAGAAGCGAAGCAAGAGCGGCGCTGCCCTTATGCAAATGAGCGACTTCGATGATGAAATGGATGATGAATTTGATGATTTCGAAGAGGATGGTAATTTGGGTGATTATGATGATGAAGATGATGGAATGTTTGTGCCGTTTGGGAAGATGAAGAAGTGGCTAGAGAACAAGCCCCGTGGGTTTGGTGAAGGAAAAGTGTATAACACTTCTACTGAAGACAAGCTGCTCGAGGAAATGCAAAAGAGTCAACAGGCACAGGCTGCTAATATAAATAATCTTAAGAATAATCCTGTCCATTCTGCAGCAAACAAAGACGTTAAACATAAGAAAGGTTTGTGCTTTCTTTTTCTTTTTTATCTTGAGGATGCTAATATATTGTTATTTAAACTTAATCTTTAGCAATATAGTGTGCCCCGCAATTTAGATCCTCGTACTTATCTTATCTATTTCTTTTGGCTGAGTTCCACCTGTAGAATTGTAGTGATAATTCTTTCTGCTTATCTTCTTAATTTGAATTTTGTGAGCTTTTTTATAATTATTTTGTTAGAGAAATCTGTTCTACAAAAAATATAAATAATAGACAATCTTAGGCGAGCTGTGATAACCAGAAACCGGATACTTCTTCTGGTAAAATGCCTTGAGCAAAAGATCAATGTGAACAAGGAGTTTCCCTTTGCCAATGCATTATATATGGTTCTTGTAGCAAAGAACGTTTTTAGTGGACTGTAGGTTAGAGTTGCATAGTCTATAATAGAGGGTTTGACCATCTGTTCAAAGCTAGCAGTAGAGTCTGTTCACAAGTATATCACGAAGTTGGCATTGCTGAAAAGTGGTGTCAAGAAAACCGAAGGTCTCATCTTTTCAATTACAGTAATTTTCTTTAAGACCTTGGCTCTTTCAAGTGCAACTGAAAATATTATATCCAAGTTTAGTTATGTGGCATCGGATATCTTATGCTAATATTGCAAATGTTCCAGTAGGATTGTTTTTTAATTCAGTACGATTATGAATTAGGCTTCTATTGTTTGATCTGGACTCTTAAAACTGGAGGATATTTCACTGGTTTCAGTGGGCAGCTGAATTTGACAACAACCACCGGAGCAGATTCTTTTATCAGATGTCACACCCATACTCTTGTATTCTAAGTTTTGCAGAGGCATAGAGCTGCTAGCTTCTATTTTTAATTTACGAAACCTTAACATAAACATCTGACTAAGTCTATTTTGCCTTTTCGTTTAGATATTTATCAATTACAATCATATGCGTTACCACCTGATTCTATTTCCAGAAGCCCGAACATAAGTAGATGTCTGTGGTTATGGCATATCCTTGCAAATCAATTTTTACAAGTATCTGTTATTGGATTTTCTAAGTTCTACTTTATTATCCCACGTTGGTTGGGGACAAGATCTTTAGTCAAAATATAAGACTTGGGTGATCTTCCTCCTCTTGAGCTAGCTTTTGGGGAGTGAGTTAGACTTGGTCCATTTTATTAACATGGTATCAGAGTCTTCACGCTCCAGATGTTCATGCCTGGCTGTGTGTTATCCAACATTGGTTTGGGACAAGTTCTTTACTCAATAAGTTAAGTACAATCCATTTTATTAAACATAATCTCATCAGCCAAATAAGAAAAAGGAAAGGTAAACAGATAAAATGCTTCATGGATTGTACCTCTCTTTTATGTTTGTGGAAGCATATTGTGGAAGCATATAAAATGCTTATTGCACAATCCTGGAATTGCATTACAATATTTGTAACAGCTATTTCTCTGTCATTACTTTGGCACTTTGTGATGTTTACTTCTCTGTGTTAAACTTGATTGTGACTCTGCTCCTCCATGCTGGATTCATGCAGCACCTGAAGTTGTACCAAGTGGCATTCGTGTGTGTGTTGCAAACCTACCAAAGAAAAAGAACATACAGAGAGATCTGAAATCAGCATTTAAAGAAGTCACTGGTGTTGTTAATATAATCCCAGCTGTTTCCGGAAATAAAAAGACGAAGGACCCTATTTGCAAGGGCTATGCTTTTGTTGATTTCAAATCTCAGGAAAATGCTGATAGGTATATTTACTTTTGGAATATATAACTGAATATCAAAAATAATATAATTTTGGTGGATGTCAATGTAAAGGTTTTTCCTTTACACGGGTGGAAGCTTTACTTGTATAAAAACTTGTGTGATGGATGCCAAAAACATGGTGACAGCTTTGGGCACGAAATTTACATGAATCATCTACAATCTTGTTTATACCAGGATCATTGCTATATTAGGGAAAACAATTTTAGAGTGAATATATTGCATGTAGGACATTTTGTTTTTACATGCATAGATCATCTCACTTACACGGACTGAAGAGATCTAAAATTCACTCTGTATTTTTTGTGAAATGTTTTCTTTCATGTCAGGTTTGTGCGGCAATTTTCTGGACAAAAAGTATCATTTGGCAGGATTCAGAAGCAGATAAAGTGTAAAATGGCAAATTCTCACTCTAGTGATGATGAATCAGAAGGCAACATCTACTCTGGTTCAAACTTAAATGTTCATGCTCCGCAAGAAAGCTCAAACACTTATTTTGATACGGATGATTCATACATCGAGGAAAATGTCTCTGATGTACCTGTTGACTGGGGCAATGAACTCGTAACAGCAAAATTGGAGGATGTGATGCACAAAATGGAATCTTCCAACACATCAATCTTAAATAATGATGATACTGTAGAGCCAATATTAGAACATACAAGCGGTTCATTTTCCCCGAAGAAACAGGATAAAAGCAGGACTACTAAGAAAAATATTGTTATGAAGGGGAGAGGAAAGAAGGTTCCCAAGATGGAAATCCTAGGATCTGCAAAGAGGTATTTTTTGCATTAAGCAGCCTAAGTCTTCTGTGTTTTATCTTTTCTGAATAAATATTTAATCATTGTCAATCCTGAACCAGGTTAAAGGTCAAAGAGAAGGCTGTCCTGAATGATGTCTTCGCTAAATACAGGTTACAATCTCCTGTGTCTCAAGGAAAGAGAGCTGATTCATAACATCCATTTCAACTTACAGCCATTCGAGAGTTGACAAGGAAGCGGAGAATACATATCTCTATATTGGTCTTGTATGCTCCTTATTTTGTGGATTGCAACAATTTTAAATTCTAGGGCTCAATTTGAAAATCACCTCAAATATTCAGGGGGTTGTGTAATTACTCCATTGTTCTTTTTTCTTTTTTGTTGATGGCTAAAACTAGTTCTTCAAAAAACCTTGCATTTCCAAAATGAGCGTGGCTTTTCTTGAAAATGCATAAATATTATTACATGTATAGTCTTTAATTTGATATTTGGGTAATTCACGCTCCTTAAGAAATTTATTAATTTGTCTTAATTACAATAATTATTGAGTGAATTGATTATACTATTTTTAATTTATTTAAATTACAATCTGTTATTGAGTAATTGAAATAATCACTATTAGTTATATACAAAGTGTAAAAATGAAAAGAATAATTTATTATTTGTCAAATTCATAAATAAATATGACAAGATTAAAATTTTCGTTAAATTTGACAGTTTTTTATTCTTCTTTTTTGTTCTATTTTTAAAAAATTAAAAATAGCATTAATTATTTTATTTCAACTTTACCATATATGCATAATGACATTAATTAAATGGTAATTTGGTCAATCACATTTATTTTTAAACTACTATCATCTTTGTTCCATAATACTTATTATATTTGAATTTACATTCCTTTAAAAAATCATTAAATTTGTTTAAATTATACTATCTTCGTTTTATAATCCTTGTCAAATTTGTGGTTTTAAGAAGTAAAAAATATTTTTTTGCCATGTTTATCCTTCATATATGACTAATAATTATTACTTCAATTTAATAATTTTCTCAGAAAATCAGTATTAAATTAAGGAAAATATAGTCAATTTACTTAATAATTTAGTGCTATCTCTGTTTAATACTTATCACATTTGGAATTTCATATCTCTTAAGAAAACCATTAAATTTATCTAAGTTATAATAAATTATAATATTTATACATTTTGTCTGCATACATATTATAATATTTTATCTAAGTTATAAATAAAATTATAATATTTATACATTTTGTCTGCATACATATTATATATTTATAGTAAAATATTGACTTTTAAAAACGACCTAATTAAATATACTTATTGTTTTATTTCAATAATTTATTATCATTTTTTTAATTATATTATAAAAAAAAAATCAATAAATTAAAAA
The DNA here is from genome assembly GCF_014843425.1 of Jatropha curcas. Next base: position 693,148 of record NW_023591289.1, on the reverse strand, counting down.
ACCATTAAATTTATCTAAGTTATAATAAATTATAATATTTATACATTTTGTCTGCATACATATTATAATATTTATAGTAAAATATTGACTAAAAAACACCTAATTAATATACTTATTGTTTTATTCAATAATTTATTATCATTTTTATTATATTATAAAAAAAATCAATAAATTATATTTAGAAAAAAAAAATAAAAAAACGAATAGAAATAACAAGTTTTAACGTAGAAAACACGTTGATAATACTAGTATTGATTAAAAGGCAAATAAAGCTTTATTAGATTTCACAATCGTAAAACTTTTTAACTCAACTATAATCAATTATAACATTGAAAAACCAGGTGTAGGCCTTAGCAGGCCCACGTCATACCATACAAATTTAGGAGAGAAATTCGTACAGCCGTTACCCTTACGATCAGCTCAGCCGACCCAAAAGGCAAAAACCCATCCAAAACCCATTTCCCTCTCGTTCTCTTTACGGCGTGCGCGTGCATTGCAATTTGCATTTGCAGGCTTTGCTCTCTCGTTTCTCATCAGTCATCACAGTTTCATCAAATTGTCCACTGGTAATGTTCGATTAAGCTTATTCATATCTCTTGTTTCTTGCTTTATGCTTAACTAATATTAGCGTAATTTTCCACCGTGTTTGGTTGCTGAGAAAATACTATGAAAAAGGAAAAGATCAGATTACTGTATTTTAAATTAAGCAATTCTAATAGAATTTGTTTCTCTACCAGATAATCTGGCGAAGACTACATTGTAATGAACTGCTTGTTGCGTGTTTCTTCGTACACTGCGGCTATATTTCGAAGGGCAAGCCATATCGTTTCGACAAGTGCTTCTCATCAATGTTCTACTGCCTTGTGGAAAAGAAGCTTTGAGCAAACTGATCTTAAGATAGTCAATTTGGAATCTGTTTTGCCTAGATTTCGTATTCAGTGCTACTCCTCGAAAAAAGGTAGTGTAAAAGGTTCGCGTAAGAAGAAATTGGATCCTGAGCCAGGAGTTATGGAGCAAGAGAAAGAAAAAGATGCTTTCTTTGTCGTGCGGAAAGGCGACATCGTTGGCGTTTATAAGACTTTTAATGATTGCCAGGCTCAAATTGGATCATCGGTATTCTTTTGATCTTTGATTCTTATAGTTCATAGCTTGTTAAAAATGAACTCATTTTCTTTATAAATGTCCACTCACTGCCCATAACTTCACTTGGTCATTTTGCGCACGATTCTTTTAGCAACACTGACCAGATTCACAAGAAGAAATCAGAAATTCCTATCTTTTTCTTTCTTTTTTTCTTTTCTTCTGTATTTCCCCTTCATTTCATTCCCTTGCTTTGTTGAATTAATTTGCAAATTACGGTCAATTCTAGTTCAGTTTTGCGGCATCTCATGTTAGCGTGTTCGATAATCTATTAGCCACTAGTTTGAGTGTAGTTTTACTGCTGTTTAGATACCGCCTTCCCATTTCAATGGTATGATTATATTGGATATTTGTGCATTTTTGTCGTTTGTAGACGCATCATTTTGTTAGTAATATTGCCCGCAGGTTTTTGATATATACTAATGCATAGGTATTAATACATAAATTAATGTTACTCATGAAATTCAATTAAAGTGTTTCTGAATGATTTCAAAACTCGATGATTTTTAAGCATTTATCTGCAAATGATATCAATTTACCTAGAATTTGACTATATTGCAAGTATGATAAATTGCATGGAATTAAAGATAGTATTGCAAAATGAATTTTCTTAGATGACAAACATGTTATGTGTAGATTTGGGAGTGAATTCCATAAAATTTTATAGAGTACGTTTGTTCCAAACTACCTCTAATGAAATGTATTTTTCATATTTACCTTTTGGGGTTTCAAGTTGCTTTTGGATTACTTTCTTTTCCTGTTCATCTGACTAGGAAACTAGGATGCTATGATCTATCACTCGTTATTGATTGATTAGTACTATTTAAAGGCAGACACCAGTATAATGCCATTCTAAACAATTGTGTTTTCACTGTTTCTTGCTGCTTTTTTGTGTTTTAGTTTAAGAGCGATGCTAGGTAACTGTAAGACAAGCTAATGCAGTTTCTTTTGTTGGATAAAAATGTCTTTGGATGAATTTAAAAAATGTTTAAACCTTTCTATTTTCCTAGGTATGCGATCCCCCTATCAGTGTCTATAAAGGGTATGCTTTACCTAAGGACACTGAAGAGTATCTCATTTCTCGTGGGCTCCAGAATGCTTTGTACACTATCAGAGCTGCCGATTTGAAAGAGGACCTTTTTGGGACGCTTTTACCTTGTCGTTTTGAGGTAAGTTGACATATTAGATTGGTGTGAATGGTGAATTAATTTATATGGTAGTCAAGGATGAACAGTTTTTTTATTGAAAACTTTCATGTTCTTTTGCCTGTCAATGGTGCTTGAATAAGATTCAGATAGGTGACCTGTATGATGAGAAGTTTTATTCAATATATGATTGCAGCAACCCATTTCTTCCAAAGGAGACTCAAATATGCAAGTTGCAACAACAAAAAAGAGACCACAGAAATTGGTGGGATTGCAAGCTGTGGTAAGTTTGGAGTTATATCTTTCTTTGAATTGCAGAATCATTATATAAAAATTAAAAGTGGACCTTATGTTATCTTTTTCCAATGGAAACAACCTTGATCATCTTTTTCTCCTCATCTTACGTCTGTGTGTGTGGAAATTTCTTTAAGGAATGGCAGTTAAAAACTTTCATGAATTGTGATCCTTCTGCTTTTGTGGGTATATCATATGATTTAGCTTTGATAAGTTCATTTGGCAAATTTCATTGGCAGGAGGATGCCTCTGTAGTAATCATTGTTTTTATGCACTTTGTTTAGATGCATGTTTATTGCATCGCAGGAAACGGACGGATCAACATCTAGTTTAACTGATCCCTAGAGAAAGCACGTCAAATTGGATAACTGTGTGTATATAATGGATCAATGTCTAGTTTAACTGTGTGTTTGTGATAATTTCTTTAAGAAATGGCTGTTCGAAACTTCTGTGATATGTGATCCTGCTATTTTTTTGGGTATTTCTATGACTTAGCTTTGATAATTTCATTTAGCAAATTCTGCTGGCAGGTGGATGCCTCTTTAGTAATCATTGTATTTACGCACTTTGTTAAGATGCATGGTTATTGCATTGCAGGAAACAGACAGATCCACATCTAGTTTAACTGATCCCTTGAGAAAGCACATCAAATTGGATAATCAAAGTGAGGCTCAGGTACCGTCTTCTGATTATGTATGCAGATGTCATGTTGAAGCCTGATGGATGCAAATATATTTCCATTTCTAGCTTATCATTTTTTACAAGTTGTTACTATAGATAGTGAAAGAGTCACTTTTGAGTAGTCTTATCAGGATTGGGACTTTGTGAATTTGGGAACAATAACTAGCCTGATCCGTTATTTGCAGCAGTCCTGTATTCTCGAGTTTGATGGTGCTTCAAGAGGCAATCCTGGACCAGCCGGGGCAGGAGCTTTATTGCGGACTGCTGATGGAAATGTGGTATCCACTTTGGCTTTTTGTATATCCTTTTATCTTCTATTGGTGGTTCCATCTTACTGAACCTCCGATTCATATAGATCTGCAGATTGCGAGAAGGATTGGGTACAACTACGTGTAATGTGGCTGAATATAGAGCTGTGATTTTAGGATTGAAATATGCTCTTAAAAACGGCTATACAAAAATCCGCATTCAAGGTGACTCCAAACTTGTCTGTTCCCAGGTTGGTTTGCCTTTTTAATTCTACATCCCCTTCCGCTGCTTCATCTCTTATACTTCAGTTTTCTATATTATATTATTTCTATGGTGAAAGTACTTTTTAGTCCCTGAGTTTTGACCTAAGTAACTAACTTGTCCCTCTGTTTTGGTAAACCCTATAAGTATCCCCTTCCGCTGCTTCTTCTTAGTTTTCTTGTATCTTCATTTTTCTATATTATATTATTTATATTTTTCTATATTTTATAGATTGTTCTGAGTGGGTTTGAATACCATCTGTTTTCAGCTTAGTATTCTTTTTCTCGTGAAATTTCACTTGTGATTGAATAGTTATCAATGCATAGAATACTGCATGCATAGCTTTGTTTCTTGTTTCTTACCTTTTACCCTGGGGAGTAGGATTGGGGGAGTGGGAGGATGCAGTGGGCTGGGGTTTGGGTCAGTTTTACAAGTAGATAAGTCTTTTTATAGTTTCAAGTTCAATCATGGTTTTTCTTTTCTTTCCTTGTTGAAGATAATAAGGCGAAATCAGTGCATCTGCTAGATTCTTGACCATAATGCATGTAGTTTTCAAGTCTGTCTCCCAGTCCCAGCTTAGATTAATGAGGAAATATTTGGAATATATCAAATTGCCTTTTTCTTTTTTCTTTCTTTCTTTTTTTTTTTTGTAAGTCGGAAAAAAGAATGATTTGCTCCAGTCTGACTCAGAGGTTAAAAAGCTTGGGATCCATGGTTCAACTGTCCAGTTTATGTTGCATTTGTTTATCCAGTGGATGATCTTTTGTTTTATCATTGATAATCCTAGGTGTTGTGCAATCTTATTTTCAAATCTGACATGGAAAGTATGTAACAGGTTCAGGGTCTATGGAAGGTCAAACATCAAGATATGACCAAGCTGTATGAGCAGGTCAAAAAGCTCAAGGACCAGTTTATTTCTTTTGAGATCAGCCATGTCCTAAGGGTATATACTGCTTGTTATAATTTTTTTTTTTGTGATTTGTGTCATATATCATGTGTTACTAGGACATGCTTTTATTTGCTAGCCTAATAATTACCAGAAACCTTTTCTATGTAGGGTAGGACTGAAGAGGGAGTAATATCAGAGCCTTCCTTGTTAACATCCGATGTTAATTAGATTCCCTATCATTCCACTGATCAAGTGGCTCATCCTTGAACATTTTGATCTGTCAATATGTGCAAAAGTGCCAAAGGCTTTGTTGTGCATTATTTTGTTCAGCCACAGCTTTTGGCTGAAAGATTAAAAGAGCCTCTGCATATCTGGGAATCAATTATAATTATTGTGAATCAGTACATTCTGAACTAGTTTTTATTCCTCCTATGTTTAATGTGTTTCACAACTACGAGCTCAATTACTATGCTAGCTTGTGCACAATTTGGTTTTTTGCAAGTTTTTAGTATGAAGATCTGCCTAATTAATACCGGAAATTGATATTCATGTCTTGCAAACAATAATCCAAGAGCTAGCAAAGCTTGAGTGAGCTAGCTGCCCTGTCATACTGCTCATTTCTCATGGGAACATAAAAGTAGAAAAAGCAGCCTTTACCAAGAGTTTGAAGAATCTAAGGAACTATTATTACTAGTAGAAAAGTTGAGGTTAATTGGAAGTGTGCAATCCACTACTGGTGCTTCTCTGGCTTTGTCTTATCATTCTAGTACGCTGACCTAGTCTCCTCTGTATTTCACAGGAATTTAACTCTGAAGCTGATGCTCAAGCCAATTTGGCCATCACTCTTGCTGGTGAGGTTGCCTGTTTCAACGCCTTCTGCATTTGAACGTTTTCCAGTTAGTATTTATCAAATCTCTTTCTGATGCAGATGGCCAAGTTCAAGAGGAATGTGCACAGTGATAGAGATTGAATGGTGTTTTCTCATTTGAATTCAATTTCCTTTTATCAAAAAAAAAGTCTATTACAGGATTCAATTCATTTGGAGATCAAACTGCCAAAGCAAGTGATTTCTCAACTTACAAGAATTGCAGCTTTATCCTTTCATGGATTTGTGTTGTCTGTCAATTACTCAATTTCATGTATGCTTAAAGGTGTACATCATATTCATAGATTACAACTTCAAAACAACTACTAGATTTTATATTTTTATTTGTTCTCCCAAATTTAATGACAATTGTAATAATCAGATTAAATTCCCTTTGCATAAAAATGCCATTCACTCCATCGCACTGAGAAGGCTCTATGCAGCCTACAAATCCCAAATTGATTCTGATATTATCTGACGGCCAGGGTCACATCACATACGATTTATGATTTTCGTAGGACCTTAATGACTAACTCAGAACTTGCTTGCCAAGAAAGGTACACTTCAAAGTTCCTTTCTTTGGGGCTATTCGACTCGAGTGTGGACAACTCGGTTTTCTATCAAGATTTTAAATACTTGAAAAGGAAAACAGCAAAATGTTCCTGGCAAAGCTTCAATATTGGACAGCTACGTCTACACCTAGAAATGCTCAATTTTTCTCATCTTCTTCCTCCTTCTCCTCCTCTTGTTTATTAAAGTGTTCCTTGTTTTCTTCGTTCTCTTCCTCTTCATTTCCTTTCCCGTCACCAACGGATATCGTTTCAGATACTGCGGCTGCTGTTGCTGACGTTGTTCCGGAAGCAGAGGATCTGCTCTACCCAGATGTATCTATTTCTTCCACCGTGAAACCGGTTACAGCACCCACTCTCCTTCAGCCACGCGTCGTCGTCTACGATGGGGTCTGCCATCTCTGCCACCGAGGTACTTGATTCCTCTCTCACGGACGCTCTTTTCTGGTTTTAAGGGTTTCTTATGTACCGCGTGGATTTGGACGGTATTGCCTTCTTTGTGGTTTAAAAAAAATAAATAAATAAAAACCCTTCAATACTTGCTATGTATTTGTCAAATACTGCATATTGCATGAATGGACAACTAATTTGGAAAAACAGTGTGTTTTATACTCTTCTTACACCCTTTATTCCATGAAATTGTCAATACACAGTGTGATCACTATGAAGTTTTGTGGTTCTTTTTCGCTATAATTCCAACACCGATTCTAAAGGCTAATTTTTTGTTGATTTCGATCAGAATATCAATTTACATCCATTAATTGAGAATCATTATCAACTTTCTTCTGTTCATCAACTTCAATTGTTGTGCTTATTTCTTTGTTGCTTTGCTGTTCTTTGATTTGTTGTAGGACAGTTCTGGCATGTTAAACAATGGTCCTGACTTAGTATTTAAAATTTTCATGATTTTGCAGGCGTGAAGTGGGTGATTAAAGCAGACAAATATAGGAAGATCAAGTTTTGTTGCCTCCAATCAAAGGCTGCTGAGCCATATTTGAGACTGTGTGGTCTTGACAGAGAGGATGTTCTTCGTCGCTTTCTGTTCATTGAAGGCCTTGGTCAATACCACCAAGCATCCACTGGTTAGTTCTTTAGTTTAACTAGATATCTTGTATGTAAAAGGTCTGTTGTTTTGTCATTTATTTATTTAAGACTGGTCTGTCTTTCTTGCTTGCTTGATATCAAAATGCATAATAATGTTGGACGCTTGTGTTTTTAGCTCCACATTTCATCATCTGCTCTTTTCTGCACCTTCGCTATTAAAATTGAGCAATAGTGATATTCTCTTCAATTCCATTTTCTGTTTTGCGAACAATCCCTTTCTTGACATAATCCAAAGCCTTGTTTGTTCGAATTAGTAAAAATTTCATGTATACAAGGAACGTCATGTGCGGAAGCTTTGTAGAATTCACAGCCTTGGGTCCTAATTAGTTTGGTTTCTCAATTTCTATCAATTTATCTCATACCAGCACGTCCAAACTTGATACATCACAAGTCAACAACTATTGTGTAATGTTTCTCTGAAAGTGGGGCAGATATTAATATAGATAAACACTGCATGAGGTTTGCTTCCAATCTTCCTTTTTTCTTAAGCATGATAAACCTTTCCATTAGAAATTTGAAGGTTCATGTCATTGCAGCTGGAACGTTCGAATATCTTTTCTGGTGTATTTCAATTCTTTGATATATAAACTTTAAAATATTCTTATAGAACGAGCTTTCCAATTTTTTGTCTACTGGCATATGCACTTTATTGACAATTTTTTCTTCTATTCTTTTTTCATGCTCTTTACCGGGGCATAAAAATTTGAGGTAATTGCTTTTTATGACCCTGCAGCTGCATTGAGAGTCCTTGCATATTTGCCTCTGCCATATTCTGCTTTAAGCACACTCTTGATAGTTCCAACTCCACTCAGAGATGCTGTGTATGACCACATTGCTCGACGACGCTATGATTGGTTTGGAAAAGCTGAGGATTGCTTGGTTTTGAAAGATAAAGAGTTGCTTGAGCGGTTCATAGACAGGGATGAGATGATAGATAAGAGAAGATCAGATAAGTAAATTTCAATCTAACTACATTTTTCCATTAAGATGTTTTGTTGATGTAACATCAGGGGAAGTATTAAAATGTGAAGGCATAGCATTTTGTTATTAAATGGAAATGAAGCTTTACATTTAATTTTCCTTTTCACAACTGCGAGAAGCTGAAATGAAATAGAGGCTTAACACTTGTGAAGATACATAGAGACTTGTGAAACTGAACCAATGAAAATACAATGTTATCTACAGTTAAAGAAGAGTACCAGCAATGCTGTTCAAAAGAGTCTCCATAGTGAGACTCAGAGTTGGCTGAAAGACATTTATTGTAACCAGGTCTATTCTCTTTTGAAAATTTCCAAGCAGCATTCTATGCTAAGGTTTTTGCAAGCATATATTGATGCAAATTCAAATTCAAAATTAAAGGAATTGTTAACAGTTTCAAATTCATGCAAATTATTTCAAATTCGATAAGCTCATCGGTTAACGGAAAATCCTTGACAAGCGTGGATGCAACAAGTAATAATTTAGGTTTAGGAAAACTATTAAATATAGTTCCTCATTACAATATAAGACTTACTCTGATATAAAAGAAAACAGAAAACTTATTAAAGAGACAATAATATAAAGCCAATCAGGTGTGTAACTGGTCTTTTCACATTTTATGGAAGATGTGAAAACTGGGAGGCCAATCGAATTAATTGATAAATTACGAGTCACCAGTGATCAATAGTGGTGGCATTAATAAGAAAATTATATTTATAAGATTATATTAAAAAACAATGGAGTTCTAAAGTTCATCAAAGACTAATTGGCAAAAAATTCACTATGAAAGTAAAAAAGAATCACCATGAAAGAGAAAAAGAATCTAATTTAATTATAGCAAGATTTTCATATGGAACATTGCTAATACTATATTCATATGTAACATCGCTAAACCATTTATTCCAGTGTTCCATTCTACTTGATCTTCCAAATAGTGGCACTGCAGCCTTTACATTAACGAGTTCAAAGACCAAAAACAACAAAACTTTAACTAGAATTGTAGAGTTCTGCCAAAAGGAGAACTCTCCAAAAACAAAACTTTAACTAGAATTGTAGAGTTCTGCCAAAAGGAGAACTCTCCAAAAATATGCGTATGCCGCTATCAGCGGCGAACAAAACTTTAACTAGAATTGTAGAGTTCTGCCAAAAGGAGAACTCTCCAAAAATATGCGTATGCCGCTATCAGCGGCGAACAAAACTTTAACTAGAATTGTAGAGTTCTGCCAAAAGGAGAACTCTCCAAAAATATGCGTATGCCGCTATCAGCGGCGAACAAAACTTTAACTAGAATTGTAGAGTTCTGCCAAAAGGAGAACTCTCCAAAAATATGCGTATGCCGCTATCAGCGGCGAGCACACGGTATTCTTTAGTAAAAGGCGAAAGAATAGTTCGCTCTGTGCTCACCGCGCGGCTGCGTGATTTGAGAACCGTGGTTGCGGTATTTCATATAGCAGTCTTCATGTGTTTCTTTTGTCTATTCAAGCGATGTGGGATATACACAGTCTCATGTACTCGTTACTGTTGGGCCTTTAATTTATGGGCCTAGTGATAATCAATCCTTTAATCAAATGCCAACAGACCCAACAGTCTTCACAGAGTAGTAAACTTCCATACAAAACCAAGGTATTTCCAATTTTGACACATGGCGTTGGCCCAATGTTCAATTCATTTGTGAAATGCAAAAAATTTATTTAACCCTTCGGTACATATTATACTTGCTTTAAGGAAGTTCCTTTTAGGGGTAATCCTCCAAAAATAGGCATAGCTAAGTAGCCTCGGCCTAACAAGAAAAAACTTGGACTAGCATTGTTCGGCTACCCTTTTAGGGGTAATCCTCCAAAAATAGGCATAGCTAAGTAGCCTCGGCCTAACAAGAAAAAACTTGGACTAGCATTGTTCGGCTACCCTTTTAGGGGTAATCCTCCAAAAATAGGCATAGCTAAGTAGCCTCGGCCTAACAAGAAAAAACTTGGACTAGCATTGTTCGGCTACCCTTTTAGGGGTAATCCTCCAAAAATAGGCGTATGCCGCTATCTGCTGCGTGCACACGGTATTCTTTAGTAAAAGGCGAAAGAATAGTTCGCTTTGTGCACACAGCACGGCTCCATAGATGATTGCTTACGACTTGAGATGCTTATATGAAGTTCTCCTTTGTCTATTGTTTGCTTTTCTTTCGATGTGGGATTATTCTTTGAATGTAACTAACCATGAGGCATGTCTCTTGGGCATAGTTTGTTCTACTCAAGCCTCAAGCTTTCTAAACTAGCATATGGCTTGTCAAACTCTGATTCTTGCTTGGCCCATTTGTGATGATCTTGTACTTATATTGTTATATGTGGATTGATCTAAAGTATTTCAAGAAAAGTGACTTTATGCTTGAGCAACTTGTAAAAGGACCCAATGTCAAAAAAAAAAAAAAAAAAAAAAACTTGTAAAACTTGTAAAAGAAAAAAAAAAAAAAAAAAAAAAAACTTGTAAAAGGACCCTTGAAGAGTCATCAGCTTTCTTGTCCATTACCAAGTTATGGTATTTCACAAAAACCTACCTTCACTCACATCTATCAAGATAACATGTATTCTCCCTCTCCATCCAACTTGTGAAAAGTAGAGATATTTTAGAAAAACCTATCTGCTTTGTAATAATAAAACAAAATTTTGGAACTTCTGCTGCTATGTTATTTATTAATCAAGATATCAGTTACCAGCAAGTTAATATTTTTCCACCAAAAAGGTACTGCAAAATTACAGTTCGCATGGTACCTTAAGTTTATAATGGACTTCCAAATGTAGGTAAGTCAGATTGTATTTGGCAGAAGGAAGATTAAGGTGCAAGAAAACATGGGATAATTTGTCAAACATTTCATGCAAAATTGAACAGCTCAAGCTAGCTGGTTCAAAATGCCAAAAAGAAAAAAAAAGAGAGACCTAGCAAATGAGATGGCATTATGCAATCTCATGGTACGGTACAAATATGCATATTCCCTTCACAATCATCCCTCTATAAAGCATGGTTAATTTTGCCTTTCCATGCATCATCAGGACAAATTATTAGTATCTTGAAACTCAACTGATTGATAAGCCTTTTTCAATTGGAGTTACAGCTGCCGAACAGAATCTCCTCTTAAAATGGAGATTATACAGTTCGTCTGTCAATTACTGTCACCTCCGGTCCACTCTTTCCAATCCTTGTCAACATGATCTTGAGCCCATTTGACAGCTGCACGTGCAGCTTGAGGTCCTCCAGGCAAACCTCGTTCATTTATAGTATCAGCCATGTCAATGAAAGGTGTGACTAAGAGTGTTCCAGGACCGCCATACTCTGTGTGCAAGAAAGTACTGAATATCTGTATAGAAAAATACAAAAAGCAACAAGCATATTTTAGCGCCTGTCTACTCTGTCAGCAACTTTATCCATCAAAAAAGAAAACACCTTGAAATCATGCTCAAATACGCTAGCAACAAACCAACAGGTCCATAGTTATATTTCAACCTTATTTAGTGCAGGGTAAGCACCATGTTAATAGTTTTTCATATTGTTTACAAGTAATACAGTTTTCTCGTTGTTTTCAAACGTTCATAATATATTGGGATCAGCATCCCATTTTTCTACATTTTATCCTGGCAAATCTTAGTATAAACATCCTCGGCCCTTTTATTGGTAGATACAGTTTCAAACCACATCCAAGTGTCATAAGCTGCTTTTTCCACTCTGCACCTTTTATTTTCTTTCATGATGCTAACAATCAGAGAAACCACTGAGGAACTTGGCAGTCAAAAATGAGAACCCATAAATGCACATTCAAATTGCAAAATTATTTCAACCTCAATAACCTCACCAACTTCAATGTAAGTTGTTTAAGTATTTGTATTATACCATTTATGATATAAGTGCCGGTTAAATGACAAACAGGACAAAGAGAGACCAATATTGTTAAGATTCATGAGATTATACTTATATAAGGCAGGGTGTTTCTGAAGTAAGACAAAGTCTTACTAGGTTAGACCGAAATGCCTATATGGTCTTGTTTTTGGTATCCCACTACACCCATCCTACTGTCGAAACTGATGCTAATTATAAGCTGACAGACTATAAGCTCGTTCAGCATTGGGGTTAGAGACCTTCATTGTTTTAAAATGATCATTTTGCGTGTTATCCGAAAAAGCAATTTGAAACTAATATTTAGCAGCTTTAAAATGTTTATTATAACCACAATACATCAAATTAAATTTCAATTTAATTCTTCATTAATCTTAATCAACATATGTATTCAAGAAAGTGTTTTTCTTTTTTTCATGGCAGCTGCATAAAAAAGGGCAATATCTACCCTACGTCACAATACCACTTCGAAACTGCATTCAACACTTCTGTATAAAATTTTTATAAAGGCATTCTTTCCAGCAATATATACATTCACATTTGAAAGTAACAAAATTTACCTAGCAAGAGAACTTTAGACTAAATAGATAACAAGCCAAAGTGAAATGAGCTCAATATATGAGGAAAAAAGACCAGAAATTCTGACAAGAAAGAAAGAAACCATAAAAGGGAAATTAAAATCACCTCAGTGCAGATTCTGACGACGTCATCAACTGAATCTCCGCATATATCTTTCTTTACAAGCTTTTTATGAAGATGGGTCCTAAATTTCTCTGCCTCCTACGACAAGGATAAAGAAAAAGAATGGCGCCCGATTAGTAACCAATTAAGCACACAAAATAGACACTATTAAATTAAATGCTTACAATAGTAAAAAGTGGACTTACTGCATCAGCGAATTCTGGAATTGGGTCTGGAAACTTGTATTCTCCTGCTCTGCAAATTTGTTTTCTTTCCTTGTTCTTGCAGATTTTGCTGATTGAAGAGTATAAACAAGGCTGTGCAAGTTTGATACTAGTAATGGAATCAGCTGCACAGAAACGTGAACCCACAACAGGTGGAGTGATAATGGGAGAAGAAGTGGAAGAAGAGAAGATAGAGCGCGAATCAATCGTTAAAGAAACAAGAGTTCTACTCCAAGAAGCCATATCTTGATGCCTGTTTTTGTTTCTCTGTATTCTTATCTTTTAACGTTGCCTGAAGGGTTTATTTGGGCTTTGGAAGAACATTTTAACTTGGTCAGGTGCCGGTTGGTAAAATATTACAAACTTGATGGTTTCTTTTAATGCTCAGTTAGTCTAAAAATTAATTTTTCTTTACAATTACCACCACCACTTTATACCAATAATTAAAAAAAAAAACCCCTAATTTTTCCCAAAAATAAAATAAAAATAATAAATTTTACTTTTAATTAATAAGAACTATTTATTTTAAGAACAAAACATCTAGATATCCTGGAGGATCAATCTCCTTTGTTCATCCCCTTTAGTTCGAAATTTTATTGAACCTACCGTAATTAGGTTGTTTGGCCTCATAACCAATTTATTAATCCGGATCTGTAACTCTTCTTTAAATATATGTTTGGCCCCTCATAACCAATTTATTAATCCGGATCTGTAACTCTTCTTTAAATATATATATTATATATATATAATATATAATAACTAATAAATTTCATGGTAAAATATAAACTATGTTTTTTTTATTTTTGAAAAATTGGTTGTAAAGTTAGAGAATAACTAATAAATTTCATGGTAAAAAAATATTAAAACTATTGTTTTATTTTATTTTTGAAAAATTGGTGTAAAGTTAGAGTGGTAATTGTATAAAATGTTGATTTTTGAACGAATTATGTAGCAAATTAAACATTAATGGTTTCTTTTATGAAAAACAATTCATATGGGTGATGGGTTCCCTTTTTAAATTTTATTTCAATTACAATAATCAAGTTCGAAACAATAAACAACAGTCAATCGTTTGGAATGCAGCAGTTAGTTTCCGATAACCCCTAAACCTAAGTGACAGTTTTATATTGTACTGCTAATTGTTATTTTTGGACTTTTGGCCAATCCACGAATTACAATTTCGAACAGCCAGTGTGCAATCCATTTTTAACTTATGATAGAAACCGTAAGGTGATCATGCGACATCACTGAATAGATTGTCCTATAACTTGATTTGCATTTTACTAAAAAAGATTCATTTACAGAACTTCGTAATTCAAAAGCTATATACATTAGACTATAATCAACAAAAGATGCATAATTTGGAGCTACAGCACATGTTAGAAGGACTAAAAGCTCGAAGAGAATCTCAGGATTGCTTTCCATGGTAAAAAACCATTAATTTGAGCCGAAACTGATCCTGGTTGTACTTAGTGCAAGGTAGAGCTTTTTGGTCCCTCCTAGATTCGTTGATATGTAAAAACAAATATGTACAGACTATATATACATCTCAGAGGTTCCTTTCATGAGGTTCAAGCCAGGGGAACCCCAGGAAATCAAAGACCTCTTTTTCAGTGTCAAACCTCAGGCTTGCAGTAGCTTTTGCACCCTGCAAGTGAAATAACAGTTCCTGCATAAGATAACCCGAAAAGAATTCCTAGGTATAAAATGGTGAGAAGCTAGCTCATTACCCGTTTGCCACCTGAAATAGCTGGAAATAGCCCAGTGTCATCCAGCCTGTATCCTTTGGATTCTGCTAACAATCTTAACCTACACTCAAATTGTCGTTGATATGTTCATACAAAAGGGTTAAATATTTTCAGGTTTCAACTGTATGTACAGTCCATTTGAAATCAGGGAATACCAATATTCCACTTCAATTGAAGATACATTATCTATAAACAGAATAAACCAAGAGACTCTTGTATGATGAGAATTGTATAGAAAAACAAGGAATTCTTTTTTACTCTCTATCTGGGAGTGTGCCTGATTGAATTTTAAAGGTTAAACATACCTCCTGTTTAATACATCATTCCCAGTCCACGCTATCAAACCAAATGCATATATGTCCCTCGGATACACCTAAGAAAAAGAACGTACACATAGCCAAGTTAATTATAACTTCAGTTCGTAATCTAACAATGAGAACCAGCACAGGCACAAAAATGATTGCAACAATCATGGTAAGAGAACTAGGCAAATCAAACCAAAAAGTGTAAATAATTAGAAAGACTAATAACAATGAAGGACGAGATTTTAGAAGTAAAATAAAGATCAGAATGGGAGCTTCCACTGATTATCAGGTTTACCTTGAAATCTATTCGATGTCGCATTTCCCGTCCGGGATATGTACAAAGACCAAAATATGTGTCAACACCAGAGTCAGTGCCCTATTGAAGAGCAAAAGCATAAATTTAGATTATAAAAGAGTCAATATGGTGCTGCCTACTGTAGAAATATGAGAGTAGTAAAATGCAAGAACTAATTGAGGCCTGTGTAATTCAATTTACTTGTGTGATTAAAACAGCAAAGTTCATAGACACTTCCAAGTCCCTACTCCGCTTAACTATGAATTTGGGCACCTATCAATTTGGCCCACATAATATATTTCAATACACTTAGGATCCCACCAGCAAGCTTTAAAAATTCTAACAGATTATAAGTTTTAGTTGATACCAACCGCCAAGAGGTATAAATATTCTTATCTTGACTCACAGAAAGTGAACTCAAACATATTTGCATATTTAAAGATTTTTGAGTACTGTTACATTAAGAAAACAACAGCCTTCTTCAATATGCTACACAAGGAAAAGGATAAAGAAATACAAGAAATTCCAGCAATAGGAAAGATACCTGTTCACTGTGAACACTAAATACCAAGTCCTCTCTTAAGAACTTCATATCCTTCAATTTCTTAACGTATCTTGGTAAGAAACCTTTATGACTGGAAAAGCAAAGAACATAAAATTTTGTTATAATTAGACTTCTCATATTGCTGAATATCCACAAAGAATGCTAAAGTGCCTCATAGTGGGAAAAAACATTGTAAACAATTTGAGAGGTTGCCAAGGTCCTTGAAGATGTGTGCTTTAGCTAAGCCTAATTAGTAAGACCCCGCCATGTGTTGAATTAGTAAGTGACCATGAAATTAAACGGTGTTATGAATGATCACTAGAGAATCATTTAATTGTTCTCATATTTTTCCATGAAGTTCAGCTAATCGCAGACCCAGCAGTCTACTTACTACTACTATACATGTTTATGGAAAAGTGATAATGCAGAATAGA
The DNA here is from genome assembly GCF_014843425.1 of Jatropha curcas. Next base: position 676,866 of record NW_023591289.1, on the reverse strand, counting down.
TGAATACTCTCTGTGGACATGGGATATATGCTGAGACACATGCACATGCATGTCCACACTTATAAGAAGCACGAAAAAATTTTTTGAAAAACTGAAGGGCAAAGATGGAATTTTTACCTTATCCCATCAGGGTGTGTAATTACCACATCCAAATCCCCACAAGATGCCTTTCCACGTCTAAAAGATCCTCCACATATGATAACCACCTTCAAAGCAGACAAAAAATATTGAAAACAGGAACCAACTATACCAATATGAATGTCAAAATTGTGACCATGAAGGTTTAGACCTAAAAGTAAGGTTGTGACGGAAATTTCCTCATCAGCATCCAAACAGATAGCAACAAGACTGCTGAAAATGGAAGCTCTAAATGAAGCATCATCTTTTGGAACTACTTAGACCATGCATAAAGGCCCAGGCATCTATTTGTTGTAAATTTTGGTATCATATTCCCTCAAAGATAAGATGAACAGGGTACTCAGTCAATAACACTTGCAAGCAAGCATTCAATTTTCAACATCACAAGTTCAAGGAAGGAAACAAAAACCTCAGACACCATAATATCTAATTCCCTTATTGAGATTTATATTAACTCTTTTGTTTGGTATAGATTTTTCTTCTGTTCTAGATAATGGACATTCGGACACCTTCAAGGAGCAAATATAGTGTCCCCCATCCTCCTTCCAGAACAACAAATTGGTAATCGCCTAATCAGTTCTCTCAAATCCCAAATAGTATTTTCTACTATGCTTGAACCCAATACAAGTTACCAATTGATTAATCCCTTGCAGACTTTTTAAATTCATTTATAAACCAGTTCAGGCAGAAGATATAGAGTCTCACCCCAGGCAATATTTCTTCACCAGATTTTTGCAGAAGTTGTTCCATTTCTCGAACCTGCGCAGTAATGTCAAAGTTCATGGCACAATCCAACCCAAAATTTGTAAAGAAAACACCATAAAGTCCCAGGGAATAGCATGATAATCAAACCTCATTTCGCGGAATCCTTGTCTTGATATCATCAAAATATTTCACGCCTAACTTCTGTGAATGCGTTAATGAGTCATCATTTTTAAGATCATCTAGGATGCGATGTCCTTTCTCATACAACTTTAAGGCAGTGGCTGGACCGACACCCCAAACTTCCCCAAATAAAGTAATTGTCCGCACCTGCAAATTGTTGAGAAATAAACTTGTGTGAAAATTAATGGGAGAAAGCTATCAATTAGCTATTTATACAAGCTGTAATCAACAGGTGAACGTTGATTTCTCTCTCTGCACATAAATGCATGCTCATGAATGTGCATCTCTGTATGTAATGATCATGTTAATCATACAACATTGTTCACCGACAATCAGTGTAAAGGACCCAGGAAACTCAAATTCTATGTATTAAGCATGTATTTGTTTGTAGCACGTGAATCCCCCTGGTCGTATCTCTAAAGAGTGAAAATCTCTCTCCCCGCAACTCTTAGCAATACGGTAACAGTAATGCATGGTCACATCAGTGCACATTCAGACCGTGCAGGCACATTCATGTATGAACCTGCATACTAGCGAATTTCAAGGGTATAATGTGTTTAACTGATAAATTTAAGAATCCATGTGTATATATGTGGCATGCACTTGTGCATGTGTGCAAACATAACTGCTAACTGAGATCTATTAGCATGCGATGTGACCACATGATAATCTATAAAGAAATCAAAATGAAACACCATCTCCTGTCTGCTTTGTGTGTATGTGCATACACGATTAATTACCTAACTAGGGTTTTTGATGTGGTTCCACAATACCTTTTCATCTGTTTCAAAATGTTCCAACTTGGACAACTTGCCAGTAGTCACTATCTCCTGTATCTGCAAGCACATCCCAAATGCCAGAAGTAATTCCAAGAGAGAGCAGAGGAGGAAAAGATTTGTGCTCAGAAACAAATGCATATGCTTATCTCATAGCTCCCATAACTTTTAGATTGCATTCATCAATTAGATAGTTCCAAAGATAATATTTCAAGTCTATGAAATTAATAAATGCACTAAATGAGAATAAGACTCTTCAATGGGCAAAGCATGGGTAGATATTGCATATTTTATGAGCCAAATCAAATAAATAAAAAAGGAATAAGAATATTGCCATAAGAATCATGACTCAATAAATGCACTTCCTGGTTAAAATTTTTACACAGCCCTGATAATAGGGAGAGAGATCAAGTTGCTCCATAATATACACTTAAAATGAGGAGAGGTAAGCAACAAAGCAGATAGTGAAGGAAACCTTGTAAACCAAGTAAACTAGTTTATCGAAGTAACAACTTAACCTTAAATATCCCACTCACATGATCCTGCAGTGATTTTCCAATCCCAGGTAGATCTTTGACCTGATCTGCACTTTCAATTTTGAATGGCAACTTCTCAATAACTGAAATAGCCTTGTAATAGCTAAATGACCTTCGATCATCACCCAACGCTTCCCATTGAAAAGTGAACACATTGCATCAGACAACAGAAACGGCAACAGGGGCCCCCCCAGGTGGGTGGGTGGCGGGGGGGGATGCATAACAGAAGAAAATAAGCAGAGAAAACAGGCTCACCCCTGTATACATTGATTAGTTTCCCAAAAATTTCTGTGATGTTCCTGTTTAGATCAGGTGGACAGTATGCCAATGATGACTGCAACAAATGGACCAGATCAGTACGTTTTAAAGTTCTTTCAACAGAAAAGGGCCTCTAGCATATTATCCATTATAATTTCTGAAGCTGATAAAATCATTCAGCTACCTCCCAGCACTAAGTTTACCAAATTTGACTGATTAAAAATTACATGCATGCATAGACAAGTAAACACTCAGAAAAACAACAAAAACAGAATTGAATTCCACATAGTAATCTAACTCATTGGTTACTATATCTTACATATTTGCTTGGACTGCTAGAAGTCTTTGGACTAGAACTTGTAGGGCTCAAGGTGAGGGGTGAGCCATCAGAACTTCTCGGACTATTGGGTGCAACATCTACAGCATTATTTTCTGCATATGCCCTAGCATCTGCTTTGAAATTTTTGGCATCCTCGAGAGAAGACTTGATCTTTTTCTGAGGTGATGATTCATTACTACTAGAAGTGTTTCCATTGGTTGATTTCCTTACCAGAGGCTTGCTTTGATCGCTTTTTTCCTCCAGATGAACTTCCACATGGTATGGATCCTCAGATACCTTCTCTCCTAATCTTAAACTGTCCTCTAGCCACTGATAAAGGAGCACTTTCTATAACAGATAGTAAATATAAACCTATCAGAACTTGAAAAACCCAAAATTAAGACCAGCTATAAAAATTCACGTTGACTCATAATTATTGAGATTTCAAAAGAAAATCTAAACCAATCACACACTTCGTCATTTCTGATAAAAAAAAGTGACCTGGTTTACAGCAATTTAAAATAATAAATCATATAGAAGGAAACTGTTTTCACCAATGGAATCAATTAAGTATCAAATTCTATAAACAATAGAAGCTGAAATTGAGAAACTCACTCCTCTGAATCGTTGTAACCGTTCTTTGTCCATTTGCTGGAGAAGCGCGTTTGAATTCATAGCAAAAACATGAGTCACCTTTTTTGACAGGCGAGTCTCAATAGTAGCTCCCATCTGTACCAACTTTTGCTTCCAGATCTTTTTAAATCATCAAGAAAAAAATAAAAAAATAAATTCAATTCCGTTTCTTAATGTTATTGACAATTTTCCAAAATAAACGGAGAGAAAAACCTGTAACCGGCGTGACTGAACCCCGTTTTCGACCAAGACGACGACCATTCCAGAGAAAATTCCGTTTGGATCAGGAGACCGCATTTCATTTTTAGTTGTCTTTCGCGCCATTTGACTAGCTGTTTCACTGTCAGTCTTGAAATAACTCAAAGCCTAGGGTAATACATATAAAACGGGGGAGCGTTTTCTCACGCAGTAAAGCCTACCGAAATTTAGATCTAAGGGTTGACAAGTGGACACTGTTCGTGACACGTAAAATTACACTTCATCAATTAATTTCAGCTTTGAAGAAATTTCACTTAGATTGGAGAGCTTTACCCCTAAGGGAGCCCTTCCAGAAATTCTCAATGGCCTGAGCCAAACCCAGGCCAATGAGGGGGTTTGGAAATAGTTTTCAACCAGCAATAGACGCGCCTCGGTTAGAACCTCATGAGCTGCGTCATTGCCCCAAGCGCAAAGATGAGTCTCGAATTCTCTAGCCTATCATTTTATTTTAGCTCGCCTTCCCTTACGTTGCTTTTTCTTGCGATATGGGATTCTAGCCTCTTTAAGACTTGGTTACTAGCTTGCCCTTGCTACAGTCCATTACTTTAAAGACATCTTGAACTTTTTTTTTTTTTTTTCTTACGTTGCTTTTTCCTTGCGATATGGGATTTCTAGCTCTTTAAAGAACTTGGTTACTAAGTCTTGCCCTTGCTAAACAGTCCATTACTTTTAAAGACATCTTGACTTTTTTTTTTTTTTTTTCGATATTTAAAGTAATAACAAAATCTAGGAATTTTCTGAAAATATTTATATTAAACTTCGAAGTATTTCTTGAACTTTTTTTTTTTTTTTTCGTATTTAAAGTAATAACAAAATCTAGGATTTTCTGAAAATTTATATTAAACTTCGAAGTATTTGACGATGAGATTAATTATTTTTGTCTACTGTTAAAAATTGTCATTTTTTATATATTGATTAATATATGTTATTGATTGATATAATATAGAAATAAAAAATATATAAAAAAGAATATTTTAGCAATTAGAAAATATTCTTTGGTATAAACTATCATATTTGGATTAGAATATTGATATAAATCATAAAAGACCATTCGTTTTTTTTTTCAATATGCTATGTTTTAATAACTTTCGCTTTTAACATTTCTTCTTAACTACTTACTAGCATGTAGTAGGTATTTGGTTTATTGTTTTAGGTATTAGCATTATATATTTTAACTTAAAACAATATAGTGGTAAAATAATTTCAATAAATAATTAAATATATTCTTAGTTGATTTTCTCATTAATATGGAAAGTGAAGGTTTTTAAATTTGAGTTATGTTAACCACAGAAAATATGATTTGATGTAAGAGTTGCAATAAAATAAAATAAATAAGTTTTACCCTAAAAAAAAAAAAGAATTCTGTTGACTACATTATGCCTATTTCTAATGCAATTCGAATCTGAATTGAATTTCACATTCAATAACCCACCAATAAATATATTGAATTTTATTTGATTAATCGGTTACCCGACAAAAGTTTTCACCGGTTAAAAATTGAAGTTAATTTTACCATTAGGTTTCTTTTTATGATAAATCAAATTAAACTTAATATCTAATGAGAATATGCAATTGATCTTGTAGTTGGATATATACCCTTGCATATATTTTATGAATATATTGGTAGTTATTTTTTAAAATTAAAATTTCTCGGACATTTTTTTTAACCTCGAACGTACTTTTTAAACACAACTTTCTCGCTTCCAATATTTGATCACAATTGTCCTTCAACATGAAATTTAGACAGAGAAATTAGAATCTGCCTGCCATAACTACAGATCCATCAAACAATAAAATAAAAATCAAACTTATATTAGTAGGGCGCGCCAGGCCCTTGCGGCAGTGCAACGCATATAAAAGGCGACGCTCGAGGATCCCAGTAGCAAGCTACTGAAGCTGATCCTCCCCTTAGAAAAATTAATTTAATATCATGTGGGCCAATGGCCCGCGTATCAGATATTAAACTGATAAGAACAGATACTACACTTGATCTTAGCCAAAAGGCCGAGAAAGGTATGCCTTTCACCTCTGCCCCCCACTCTATTTTATAATAGCTCGTCTTTGCTTTCTTTATTTTTTCGATGAGGGATAAAACTGCACTTATAAATTGGCTAGTGAAGCTACGACGCGGTGTACAATATGATTATTCATCTTGCAATTGAATTATTATCGATTTAATTAAAACTTAATTCTCTTCTTGGGCTTCATACTGAGGCATAAGCAATTATTCAAAAGTCTTCAGGAAGAATAGCAATTTCTCTTAAAATGAAATAATTTAATTGATCAAATTTATGAAAATATGATGAGTTTATTGGATTGCAACTCATAAAATTACGATATAAAGTATGAAATGAAATATTATTGTAGTTATAATTGAAAAAATTACGAGTGATTAATTAACCTGAGATTTCCATTCCCACTACGGCAGGGCTAGGTGAGAAAAGGATAATATATTGAATTAAATAAATATCAAAATTATAATATATGTTTTAATCTTATAAAAAATATGAGAGTATTGAATAAAATCATTTCCATAAATAAGGGTAAATTATTTAATTTGAAAAAATAATTTTTTATAAGATAAAAAATATAAACTATTAGTAAATCATAATAAGTGTTTTTCTATAGAAAATATTAAAATAAATTATTGAAGTAATTTAACAAAAAGGTCACAGTTTCAACAAAAACAAAGTCATATGAATTATAATAATTTTGTTTTAATTATTTTGCAAATTATTTATTTAAATTAATTGTATTACTGCAAGGAAAAATTTCTGTCCTCTCAAAATCAGAAAGCATTTTACTGGTAGTTTAAAGAATTCTAGGAAATGATGGATGATGGTTTAACACGGCTTCGTTTCGCCATATCCACAATTCCACATATAGAAAGCAGCAGATGGTAGGGGTTTATACTCTATCCTTAAACCCCGCCCCTGAAACCCATAATCTTCCCCTACCTCTCGCCTCTTCGCTTGCATTCAAAATCATCGCCACCAAAACCTATAAACAGAAACTCCAAATAGAAAACAAATGCTTGTCTGTCGCTCTGCTTCAATGCTTCATTTGTACAAACTATCATCTTCGTCTACACTGTTACTGTCACAATTGAAGCACTCTTATTCTTATCTCTCTAATTCTCCTCCATCCTCTTTATTTTTTCCATCGTCTTCTCTCAGAATTCGCTTCTTTTCGCTTAATAATTCCTATGGAAGAGGTAATCGGCGTTTTTCCATTTCAGCCACCGCTGTTGTCCCTGATAAAGGGGGAACCGACACGTTCTTCGCCGAAGAAGGCGTTTCGTGGGCTTCTTTGGGCTTATCTGATCGGCTTTGCCGTGCTATCTCTAACGCTGGCCTTGAAAGACCGTCTTTAGTTCAGGTTTGCTTGATTCCCATGTTTATAATCGCTAATAAATTTTGCCTGTTGATGGAAGTTTATAATTTCACTCTGGTTTTGCATATTAGGCTAACTCCGTACCGGCAATACTCTCGGGGAAGGATGTGGTAGTTGCAGCTGAGACTGGTAGTGGTAAAACACATGCCTACCTAGTTCCTTTAATTGACAAGTTATACAATCCACTGGACTATAATAGAGACTCCGTCTCTGATCAAGGATTAAACCCGTCAGATAGACTTTCTTTGGTTCTTTGCCCAAATGTATTGTTGTGTGAACAAGTGGTTCGAATGGCTAGTGGTCTTTGTGATGATAATGGCGAACCACTGCTTAAAGTCACTGCCATCTGTGGCCGACAGGTACCATTGCCCTTATTGTTATCATCCGATTAGAAATTTGCTACTGAAAGATGCCCTTTGTAAATTTTAAGGTTTATGAATTAATAAGAGTTGGTTGACTGAAGATATTTTGACTGCAGGGATGGCCAGTTAATCAGCCAGATATTATTGTGTCAACACCAGCTGCTCTTCTAAATAATATTGACCCCAAAAAACAGAGAAAGTTTAATTTTATTCGTCGTGTGAAATATGTGGTACTTTTCCTTCCCTCATTTTTATTATTGTTAGCCAATGGACCCATGTTTGACAATGGTTACTTGAGCAGTGATATGATTTGTTGATTCAATTAGTGGCTATAATTTGGCAGGTTTTTGATGAAGCAGACATGCTTCTCTGTGGGAGCTTCCAGAATCAGGTTATCCGACTAATAAACATGCTCCGTTTTGATGAAAAGCAATTGTCTGAAGTAAATAAATCTGGACATGAGGATAGAGTGGAATCAGATTCTGATTCTCATGGGGAGAATGGCTTGGAAGATGAAGAGGGACTTCAAAATGAATCTATCGCAGAAGAGGATGGAGATTTTGAAGATGATATTGAAGTTGACTTGAAAGCAGAAAGTGAAGCGGGGTCCATCAACAGAAAAGGCTGGAGGAGAGTAAGAAAAGATTATTTGCGCAGTAAGCAGTACATTTTCATTGCAGCCACCCTACCAGTTAACGGAAAGAAAACTGCTGGAGCAGTGTTGAAACGGATGTTTCGAGATGCCAATTGGATTAGTGGAACCTATCTACACTGTCACAACCCTAGGTGCCACATTCTATTGTGCTTCTTATTAGTTACTAGTTACTATTATTTTCTTTTTCATATTATAAATTCAAGAATGTATAACATGCAACCAATGATTACTGTTGGCAACTGTCAGATTTATTGAATACTAGTCACTATACGTAATGAACTAACATGGAAGATAGGAATCTAAATCTGCAGTAAACAACAAATTTCACATTTAGGAATTCTCTGCATGAAATGGTCCATGTGCATTTTCCTGACATCAGCTGAGTTACTTGAAATAATATTTCACATCATACTGAATAATGGTTTTATTATACTGAATAATGGGTTTATTATGCTCGTTCTCTATTCAATGGTTGCTACTCCATTTCAGTGCAGGAAACTATAATCATTGTGCGCGATAAGAGAATTGATTTTTCAATTTCTACAGATAATAAACGATGAATTATCCTTATGCTTATTAAATTACATACTTGTTTCATGAACATTCCGATTTCTGTTACACTTCCGGGAACATTACACTCTATTTGCACTATATTGCTCTTGCAGAAAACTCTTAGCCTTTTGTTCCAATGGTTGAATACACAGTAGGGTGATAGCCTTTAAAACGCCATAACCCTGATGCGACTGGTATTTAAATGATAATTTTTTGCCATTTCTTTTAGATCATGATGCCTTTCCTTGGTCTTATCATCTTAATTTTGAAGGATAACACTGTTTCTGATTTGTTTTTTGACTTCATTCTGCCATGTGGCAATAATGAGTTAGACTTTCCAATTTGAACCACTAATTAGTAGTGATCTCAATGACATGCAAATGAGTTGTGATTTGTCTGCTTTGTGATTGGACTCCAAATTTTATATCATCATATGAATTTCTAAACACGTAACTGCTAAATTTGTTAACATCATTACTCTACATTCTGCTCAATTTCGGCCTATTCCATGATACAGCAAGTTGATTTTGTTGGTTATTCATGGTTCTTTTCCTCCCAGGTTGGAACATAAGTGGATTGAAGTTACAGTTGATTCCCAAGTGGATGCACTAATAGATGCTGTGAACCAAGGATCTGGATCTGATGTTGGTGCAAGTCGAACTATGGTTTTTGCAAACACTGTGGATGCTGTTGAAGCAGTGGCTAAAATATTGGAGAGAGCAGGGATTGAATGCTATCGTTACCATAAAGACACCTCTTTGGAGGAACGTGCAAAGACATTAATGGATTTCCGAGAGAAAGGTGGAATCTTTGTATGCACTGATGCTGCTGCACGTGGAGTTGATGTTCCAAATGTGTCACATGTTATCCAGGTTCTTCTATTGACTAATAATAGGATAATTGATTTATGAGTTTGTTTTATTTTGATCGCAACAGGAAACCCTAGCAATTCTCAGTTTCTGAAGAAAAATTCAGAACATAAAATTATAATTGTTGATAAAAATATGCCAAGGATTTGACAATCAAATGACAGCGCAATTTGATGAATTGGAATTTTATTCTCTATGGAAGATACAACCACCAGAAGTCTTCTCTAAGTTTTGATTGTTGAAGGATCATATCTAATTTTGAAATGAATGACAAAACTAAATTGCATTACGCCATTACCTAATGGCTTCTAATGAATTCTAATAATAACTCAATTTAAGATATGGAAGACGTAATTTTAGTTCAATCCTGACGCGCCTTAAGCCATCAATTAAGCTCTTAAAGGTTTATTGCCGCTTTCTACTTGAAGCTAAACCTTAAGTTCACTTCACTAATTTGATGTTTATCAATGAGGCTCCAAGACACTTTGGGCTGGCTTCTTTCCTCTTTCGTCGTGTGAACTCTAATATCCCCTTAAAACTATATGGGTTTTGAGGATTAGTTTCCTACATCTTTTATTGAACTTCTTTTGCCCACACATTTTATGTATTAAAATAAGCTTACTTTGGACATATTATTATTTTCCAGGCAGATTTTGCTACCTCTGCTGTAGATTTCTTGCACAGGGTTGGCCGCACGGCTCGAGCTGGTCTATATGGACTTATCACTAGCCTGTACACTGAATCCAATCGAGATCTTGTTGATGCAATTCGTCAAGCAAAGAAACTGGGTCAGCCAGTGGTAATTTCCAACCTGCACTTCTAATTCAGCAAGTTATTTACCAACCATTTCCTTTTCCTGTTTGTCAAGCCAGATTGAAAGAAACAAGATCTTTTTTTTGTTGGGGAGAGTAATTTGTGTTCTCTAAAATAAGTTAGGGTGGTTAAACAATTTTTAGAGCAATTAATCAATTATAACTTGCAATATATTATGAAATTCTTCTGTTCTTATTAAGTCCATGCACTCTTTGCTGATTTTCAACTTCTTGAACAATGCTAAAAAGCTTTGATTTGGCTACAGGAATCAGCCTTTAGCAGAAAAAGAAGCTTCAGAAAAAAACTTAAGAAGAGAGGTAGGGATTTCAATTTTTTTTTTTTTTTATTTCTTTTCAATTATATATATCAGATTGCTTGAAGTTGAATCTAAACTCTTAATTCTAAATAAAGGTGCAAGAGAATTACACTAGTGAAGTGCTCCATGTGTAGAACTACACTAGAGAACTGACCATTGTAATTTGATGAACTACTTTCAGATGCTATCTCCGAAACCGAGCACAAAGTTGCAGTGCATTAAAATTTTTGCTAATGCTCATGCCTGCCAAAATTTTTACTTGACAAGGTGTCTAAATATGAAAGATTAGCAATTTAGATGTCAATTGGATTAGTAAAGGTTATTTATGATCAAAACATAAGCTGATTTTTGTCTTGGCTTATCTTTACAGGTTCTGGCAAAGTCAGCGACGCATCAGCTAATGCAATGGCAAGCGTCTGAAGAACTTGGTATGTAAAGAAGTCATTGATCTAATGGATTATTACATTTGTTTTTCATAATGTAGTAAATTTTGCTGTACTATCTTCATGAATTGCATTGGAAGTGGTATTATCCCTCTTTACTCTCTCTCTCTCTCTCTCTCTCTCTCTCACACACACACACACTCTAATTTAAGCATGTGCAAATGCAGTCCCTCTGACCAACCATTCTATTTTTATGTTTTTCTAGCATACTGGAAATTAATTAACGCCAAAGGCCACCTTATAGAGAACTCGGGCATGTGAATTTCATCTTTCATAACACGCATGTTTATTATATTTAGTACTTAACTCACTTATTGGTTGATATGATCCTCTTGTTTAGTGTATGAACTTTTGCAATTTATTCTACTTTGGCGGATTCTGTTTATTTAGAAATATATATTTATCGGATATCAGATATTCTGATGTCCTCACAAAATGTTAGACAGTGACAAGTCTTCAATGAGAATCAAGTGTCTATGGATTTGCTTTCACCGTATTTTTCAGAAACGCCTTTTGAACCATGCTGAAATTTTCCATGGTATGCAATACTATGGCTAATAGTTTTTCTTGTTTTATCTTTATCTTGTATATTGTAATAATTTTAGCGAATTAATTATAAATTCAGTCAAAATTGACATTAAAATATAATAAATGTGAAACCTGTAGAAGTTAACTATACTCTCTCTCTCTCTCTCTCTCTCTCTCTCTCTCTCTCTAAGGATATAAACAAATAGCAAGAGTAAAGACATTCTAAAGATATTCGTGTTTCACTTCTCTTAATTTTCATGATTAGTTCAATATATGAATGGTCATCCTTGTATTCCACATGTAAAGTCTCAAGATTTTTTGCCCTTCAATTCCTTTCTCTCTCTCTATCTCTCTATAAGGGTATGAACAAATAGCAGAAGTAAAAATATTCTAAAGGAATTTGTATTTCACTTCTTAATTGTCATCATTGGTGTAATATATGATTGGTCATCATTGTATTTTAAATGTAAAATGGAAATTGAGGTAATTTGTTTTCTAAATACATGTTATAAACAAAACCTAACGTTCATTGTACTCGACTATGTCATATAATCATATATGTCTTACGCTAGTAATTAAAAAATAAAATAAAATACATACGACGTAGTAATCATGTACCCAAACCGCGTGTTGACTATCCTTTAAATACACGTTGATTTTATATGGAGCCTACATCAATCTATCCCTTGGTTAGTTCTCTAAGGTTGGCGTGAAAGAAGGTAGAGAAAAGCCTATTTAGTTGTAGAGTTTTTCTTGTTTTTAGACTAACCTCTTTTACGGGGCATTGAATTTTCGGACAGTAGTAATTCAGTTTTAACTAGGTTTTGGGCTCTCCGCGCGATGCTGCTGATAATCTTTTATGCGGTGAGCAAATTTATATTATAAATAATTTTATAAATTTAAGTTAAATTTGTAATAATTTACATAGCAGAATTTTATACTAAAATTTACACCACATCTGTAAAATATATCCACAAAATTATTTATATTATACTAAATTTACAATAAATAATTTAATAAATTTATAATATATTTATAATAGTTTATATAATACATTTGTAAGATACAATTACAATAGTATATACAATCTTAAAGTTTTATACAATGTATTAAAAAATGTACAGCTAAAAATAACTATGATAAATTCAAAAAGAAAATTTACCTTCCACTTCCTACATTTCAGGAATATATCAAACTTTGTATAGATGTACCAAAACCCTTAGCAAAATTTTCCAAGGCATGAAAGAATACTGAATTTTCGGATTGTGGTAATTCAGTTTTAATTATAGTTATGTGGCATATATTAATCCTAATCTAAATTATAAATATTACTAACGTTTTTTAGACTAGGTTTCCAAAAATGTTCAGGTTGCAAACCATGAGCTATGAACTAAAAACCCAAGATGAACTCCAATTAGATGGCCCAAATCCAAGCCTAATTTAAAAAGGGTCTAGAGAAATCAGTAAACCCCGTTAAAAACCACATCAAACCGGCCCTAAACCGAACGAAAATCATTAGAATTTAGGTACTTCTGTAAATCAAACCGGAGATTGTCTAAAGGGGGCTAATTGAACCAAATCGCAAAAACGCTCTCTCCCTCACAAACGCAGCCACCGTTCAGGCCCTCTCCGGCAAAGGAATGCCAGTAGCCACCATATCTGGACTCGTCTCTCCCTTGCGAACAAAACCCCTCAATCAATTTGTGGCTCCTGTCTCCTTTGCGAGATTCGAAGGAGAGAAGTTGCTGCCACCATGATAACGGTCGGCTATGGGGATTGAACTCGACCCAGAATGAACCCTAACCAGGAGAGAAAGATCATCTTTCCGCGTTTTTCACTTCAACAGCAACTTTCCTTCCGTTTTGTGGTGCCATCGATCAAGAGAGAGAGGTTGGTTGCAAACCGGCGCCTGTCCAACTCGCCTGAACCGTTTCCGGCGACTTCAATCGGCAATGTGAGCTTTAATCATCTTCCTAAGACACCTATGTCGATTATCTTTGATCGATTTTGCAAGGCTGTGTAGAAATTGTAAAAGTTTAAGATTAGGCTAAATTTTCGGAAAATTTGGGAATAAGCTTGAAATTGTCCTGAGTATTAGAAATTGACTTTAAATTAGGATTCTACATAGAATTCAGAGCACTTTGACTGTGATGTCGCAATTTTTGGTGAAGGTCATTTTCCGGCCACCGCCAGCTGGCTACGGTTTCCGGTGACCAACACCTCTACACTCACAATATTGTGCTTCTCGCGTAGATTATGCATATGAAATTAGTTTTCCGAGTTGAATCCATTCAGTACTCGAATTACCGAATTTACATTATTGGGGCTTTGAAGCTGAAATTTATTAGAAACTGATGTGAAACTGTTAAGCATTAGACAGGGACAGTTGGTTAGTTTATAAGATAGTTAACACTTATTGAATTTAAGTCTTGGCCGCATAACTCATGATTAAGTTATTATTATTAAGCTTAATAGATTAAAGGGATTATTGGGTATGTATAATCATGTATTGGATAACCATTGATGGAATAGTTTGATTAAATGTCAAGTTGGGTTGTGAACTAGGACGATAAGAATGATAATGTAGTTTAAGAATAGCTTAATAGCTTAATAATGGAATAGTTTAATCCATGTAAATTCCTTCGTAGTCAATAAATGATAAAAGGATAACGTAGTTGATTAATGTAACTATTTGAATTGATTATAAGAATGATAAGAATGGAAATGGGTATTCTATTACAGATCTCATATATTAGGTAATCTCATTAATGAAGTTGAATTGAACTGAAATTAAGTTATTGATAGATTATGAGAATAGTGGATGGGATTTAGTTGATGTGAATTGCCTAATGGATGAGCTTTAAAAATTGTTTATTGAGTTGTGGATTATAAACAGGTGGTTAAGTCCAGTTTTTAGGGGAGACTTTGTCGGATTTCCGACAGAATCTCTATAGCTTGATAAATAGTCTGATAGCATTTTCTTCTATTTCTATTATTATCCTTAGATCAACTTGGTCCCTCCTCAGCTCCTCAGGATCAAAATAAAGGATAAGCTGCTCTTTTTTTTTTTCATGTTTGATTTGATTCAACGTCTGGGCAAAGTACAGAGAATCTCCCTATGTTGCACACTTTGGCTGTAAACAGAATTTCTTTTTCTTCTGTATTTGTAGGACTCTCTTTGATCTTGCATCTTTTAGCATGCACAACAATGTGGAAGAACATTCATTGCAAGCGAGTGCTATCTAAAGTTAGAAGCTACTCAAGAATAGCTGCACCACCTCCTGCCTATGCGCAACCAGTCATTAGAGTCTCAAATAATGTTGCTTACTTGGGCTCTCCAAAAGACGGACCCAAGCCGCGACAGCTTTTATCATTACCTCCATTCCCCGGCCTCCCTTTGCCTGGAAAGACTTCAGTGGCATCCCGTGTCACTGCCATTAGCTGGGTCAAATACTACTTTGATGAAATCCCCGACTCTGTGATACAGTCACATTTTAACAGGGGCCTTGTGAGTAAACAAGTCCCGTGTAATATCTGTTTTGTGTTTGTTTGTGTTGATTAATCATCTTGATCTGTCTCTTTCAACCCCTTTTCTTACTAGGTTCAAATGGAGTGTATGCAACATGGAGGAGAAACCTTTATGAGAAAGGTATACTCGTGAATATAATCAATTATGCTGAAATTTTCTTCTTTCTATTTTATCTATCTCTTTGAACTTTATGTGATACAATATGGGTGGAACATACTACAACACAGATTAAGCCTAGTGATGTCATGGAGGTAGGGGCAAGAGTTCTCATACCTGTGTCAGTAGCTGAGACTAGGATTTCCAAGAGGTTTGACACCATTCCAAGTGGAACTTTATATCCAAATGCTGATGAGATTGAATATTTACAGAGGCTTGTCAAGTACAAGGTATGTCTTAATTTCACTTTTTTTCCTTTTCATCTAAGAAAAATTCTGAATGTCTTGCATATGCTAGTTTTGCCTTGGTGGATGCATATGTTGAAATTTCTGTTGTATTCTCTTATCCATATGTTGCTAATTCCTTTACTATTTTCTTATCAAATTTTTAGGACTCTGCTATAATCGTGCTAAACAAACCCCCAAAATTGCCAATAAAGGTTCCAATTTGTAGTATTTTGCATATGCTAATTGATTTGTCTTTGCAAATTTTGTTGCCTTTGTTGATTTATTCTTGTATTTTACTTTTATAGGGGAATCTTCCAGTTCACAATAGCATGGATGCATTGGCAGCTGCAGCTTTGACATATGATTATGATGAGGGACCTAAGCTGGTAAGCTTCTAGGAAGTGACTTGTACAGCGGCTGGCTTCATGTTCATTTTTGAAATATTTGTCCAAATATGAATGTTAAAATTTTCAATCGTCTCTCTATTTTATCTTTTCAAATTTAGATTAGTTTTTCTATAATTCTTACAAATCTTCCAACTACTGATGTAGTTATTCTCATCATGCAAATTACCAGGTGCAGCGCCTTGATAGAGAAAGCAGTGGTCTCATCTTAATGGGCCGAACAAAAGAAAGTGTTGATCATCTTCAGTGGATGTTTAGTGACCAAAAGAAATCAAATTCCTATTGTAAGGTATTTATGTTATTGATGTTGTAATGTAACATGAGGACTGTCAGCGTTTTATATGACATATAGTAGGATAGATGGTTATTGCTTCCTCCTTTTGGTTTAGAACTGTGACATGTGTCTGGCAATTTAGGATTGGAATGATGCATGTCAAGCAACATGTCAACGGTACTGGGCATTGATTATAGGCTCTCCAAAGGAAAAGGAAGGCTTGATTCGAGCTCCACTTTCGAAGGTTCTCTGTTTCTCTGTCTCTGTATGTGTGTGTGTGTGTTTATGCTGGAAGGTGAAGCAGTAAATGGTATCTTTCAGGACATCTCGAAGGATAGTGAGGTTTTTCTTTAAATCATTGTTGCATATTGTAGGTGCTTCTGAATGATGGGAAGACTGAGAGAATTGTCTTGGCCCAGAATTCAGGTTTTGAAGCTTCCCAAGAAGCTTTAACTGAATATCGAGTGTTAGGTCCTACAATAAATGGATGCTCATGGGTTGAGCTATGCCCACTCACCAGCCGAAAACATCAGGTATTACTAAAATGGTTATCCTTATTTGATGTGATTGGCACTACTAAAATGAAAGTAACTGCCAATAATTTGAGCAATGGCTAAGTGCTGCTGGTTGATTCTTTTTCCTTCTATAGGTGGGATTTGTTTGATTATTTATGTATTGTGTACCTTCTTAAGATGATTGGAACTGTATCTGATTTTGTTTGTTCAATATCTACAAAGCTCCGTGTGCATTGTGCCGAAGCTCTCGGGACACCAATTGTTGGTGATTACAAGTATGGTTGGTTTATGCATCGGAGATGGAAGCAAATGCCTCGTGTTGATATTGAGCCATTTTCTGGGAAACCATACAAATTGCGGAGACCAGAAGGCATAGACGTTCAAAAGGGAAGCGTCTTGTCAAAAGTCCCATTGTTACATCTCCATTGCAGGGAACTCGTACTCCCAAACATTGCGAAATTCCTTGATGTTTTGAATCAGAAGTCGAAAAATATTCACCCTGCTCTTAGTGCAAAGCCAGATCTTCTTCGGTTTGTGGCATCGATGCCGACCCACATGAAAATTAGTTGGAATCTCATGTCTTCCTATTTGGTGTAAGGATATCATAGTCGGTTTCGCTAGTTTTCTAGAGCTTAACCTTTATGTTGCAGCAGTCTTATTTAAGTTGTATCTATGTATATTCTTTTTAATTCTTTTATTATTTTTGTTGTGAATTTATAATATGATTTGCATGGAATTATACCAGATACAATTGACAGAACTAGCTTTAAGTACCAAATGTAAAAAGATCAACTATTTGATAACTAGTGCAAATCTAGACCTCTCCTATTAGCAAATGCCAAACATTGAACAAAATCATTAATATGCTTATCAGAGCTTCCGCCTTCACCGACTGCTTCTCTAGCTGCCTTTCTCCATTTTCTTGCATTTTTCTTGATTTTTTGGCTTTTCTTTCCTTCCAATACTTCCTTCAAACATCTAATCACTTCTTGTTTTCTAACAACTCCTTTATCATCTTCTTTCCCTTTAACCCCTATTTTCCAAACATCTTCCACAAACTTTGAGTTAGGCACCTGATCGGTCCATTGCGGCATGGCCACCATTGGAACGCCTAAGCTCAAGGCTTCAAGAGTGGAATTCCACCCACAGTGAGTCACAAAGCAACCAATGGCTTGGTTTGCTAGCATTTCAAGTTGGTTGCACCATGTTACTATTAGACCCTTCTCATGGGCTGACTCTATGAACCCATTTGGAAGTTTACCCATTTCCGATTCCCTCACAACCCACAAGAAATCTAAGTTGCTTTCCTGCAAGGCCAATGCAATTTCTTCCATTTGCGTCTCTGTTAATGAAACCATGCTACCAAAAGAAATATACACTACTGATTGAGGTTGCTTTGTTTCTAGCCATCTAAGGCACTCTTCCCCAAGTGGTTTCCAGAGGCTTGCTCCATACCCTTTGTCCCCTTCAATCCGGCCATCCAAATAGAAAGATGGAACCATCGGACCTATCAATTTCGCGGGCCAAAGCTTGGATATGCCTCCTGCCTCCTATTTGGACATACAATCCAATATTAATTAATATGGATCAGCACAAATATAGTTTTTTTTTAAAAAATATCAATTAATCAAATAATATTTTTTTTTTAAAAAAAAAGAGATCTTTACTCTTTCGCGCCATTTTTTTTTCTCTGATTTGTGCAGTTATGTTGTTGATTTCTATTTTGTATTTTTTTTTTCTGGGAAATATATGTTTGCATACCTTGCTTTCCAAGTCTTCAAATGTATTTGCAAAAATCCAGTCAGCCGTGTCCAAGTCAGAAAACTGATTCAATTTCATAGCCAAATAAGCAGGGTAGCTGTCAGGATACCTGAGAAAAGTTGGCAAGTCACAGTAGTTCAATGGAGGAATTCCAGGTAACACCAAAGGCATATTCTCTGGCTCCAGAGGCAGAGTAAGTAAGCCATGGTGTAAACGACAGAAAATGTGGGAAACAGAAGCTGAATTAGTGAAAAATGAGGCTCCATAGATTCCATGTTGCCTGGCCACGTCAAGAGCCCACGGCAGAAAAGAATCATACACAATACAATTAACTGGAAAATTTGAGCATTTGAATTTTTCTATTAGCTGAGACAGAGTTCTTGAGCCATTGACTTTAAAGGAGTTAAGGAATAAGTCACCGTCTTTCGCCTGAGAAAAGCCACCGTCGTCAAAGCCATCGGAGATGGGTTCAACGGTGACGGTTGGAGCCCATATGGACTTAACGGTATAATGGGTTGTGGCTAATGTGGCTTTAAGACCTTTGGAAGCTAAAAGCTTAGCAAATTGGAGAAGAGGGTTAATGTGGCCTTGGCTTGGATATGGAAGCAAAACGACATGGCCTTTGTACTCTGTTTCTCTCATTTTCTTTTGCTGGGTTGTGAGTTGTTTGTCAGAAAGAGTGTCTATAGTACACTCTATATATAAGCAAAGGATGTATTAATTTTCTTGCCGGGCATCTTTTCTCATATTTAAATTTTGGAACTAGAGAGACGTAAAAATCTAGAAATCTTTTATATCTGACAAATTATAAATACAACTGTGTTTATCAAACACCATCCTACCACCAGTGAATAAATATCATATTAAGACTACTCGTTTGGATCGGTTTGGTTCGGCATGTTCACGAATAGAATAGGAACCATAGAAGCATAGTTCAGAGCACCTGCACACACGTGAGACAAGTAATGCTACCAATTTTGAACTAATTATAATTATGATAAACGTGTAAATTTTAAAAATACTCATGAATAGCTCACTATCATGTATCAATATAGTAGAATTATGATAAATTTCTCTACTTCAAATTGATGAAATTTAATCTAATCAATAACTTCATAAATTGGTAGTCAAATTGATTTCTCTAATTCATTAAGACAACATGTGCCTTTTCCGGCGGTAATCTATTGGTTGCCGACTTCTCTGCTGATCCCACTCTCACCGTTGATTTCATCATCTAAATGACGCACGCAAGCGGTATACTCATTTACACTTTGCACCTGAAGATCATGGATTGGATTGGATTGGCTTGTACGTATCCTCCTAATCACTAATATATATTTCATTTTGAACCACAAATTTAATTCTCTTTTTGTCAAACTTGTCGTTTTCTTTTGCATATTTTTGGTAGAGATTTGGATTGTAACTCGAAGAATAGATAGTTTGTGATTGAGGATTTGTTTGAAATAGAGGATTTTTTTAAGAATATATATATGCAAAAAAAATATAAGGAAAAAGATTTTCTTTTATTTATAAGGGCGAGAAAATATTAAACAAAAAAAAAAAAAACACTATTTTTCTCTAGTGCTCATCAAAATAATGAATAAATTGAGAAAATTATATTATTTAATGTAAAATATATTCCATTACATTTCTTCTTCCATTATTTTCTTTTTTTCTGCTTTTCAAATAAAGTCTAAATGCTTAATGAAAGGCAGAACTTATAAAACTTAAAGTATATACAAAAAAAATAAAATTACAGGCTGATAGTTTGAAAAGGATAAATAAAAGATGGATTGCGTAGGAATATCATATTCCTTCCATTCACTCTTCCATCAATTTAGATGACAAAACTGTAAGAAAAAATGAGAATTAGAATCATAGAATGATGGTTGAAATTTCATCATTCAATAATAACCCACTTTATGGAAATAAAATTCTTATTCGAATTTATTTAATAAGTGTTGAGGTGCGTAAATAATCAATGGTGAAATAAAAAGTGTCCGATGACCGACTTAACTAAATATTAATACTATGGGTTAAATTGGTGAAACGTTCTATTTCTCATATTATTAGTAAGACCAACATGACCATCACTTCACAAATATTTACTTCTTCTCCTTAATATAGTAGATTGATTTAAATATATCTAAAAGATCATTTGAAAAAGAGTTATAGTCTTAACTATATCTTTTCCTCGATTTTTTTTTTTTTTTATAAAGTTTGGAGCAGCTCATATATAACACTAAACAGAACCATGTGGACTTCTACTTTTTTGGGACCAACACTTAAGTCGTATACTCGTAGAGGGCCCAACCCATTAGCGCAATTGCTTTAGGAGCTTCTACAAATTAAGATCCCTCACCAACCACCCAAGGCCCAAACCATACCATCCTTTGCTAATATTCAGTTCAATCTTATTATCTATGGACATTAGAGTGAGATTCTGAGAGAGATATAAAACCAGAATAGTACCAAACTTTGCACAAAAGCTTCATTGAAGTAACATACAGAGCAGGATACATTTTGACATGATAAACCCAACTGAACTAGACATTAGCAATTTCAAGTTTTAGCACTAACAGAGAGGTTCCTATAATACATATTATTATAATTCTAAGGGCACTTAGTCTTGTTGGCGTGAGTCGTCATGTCAGTGTAACATTTGCCGCACAATTCTCTGTTCCCAGAAGTGCCTGGAGGCACACATTTGCACCTAAAGCAGCAGGTACCGCATGCCCTTGTGCACACATTAGGCCTTGAATGCAAACTGCATCTCACCTTGCACAACCCTCCGCAATCTGCACACAAAACAAACCACCCATTATCTTTAAGTTTATTTATTGTAAAATAGTAATGTATAGGAGATAGAAGTTCCGGTCTACCCAAGAATGGCAGGAGCCTTCTGTTAGCTCCTTTGACCAACTGAGTTCCGCTATGGTCTTCATTAATCTCCAAATCAGATGAAACCTGCAATCACTTTCTTTAATAAAGATCACAGTTGGAGTATTAAGAGGAAAATGGTAGTTCTAGGTGTGTAGTGTACCTGCAGAGCTATGCAGAAAAGAAAAACTGCCATTAAAACAAGGGTGCGTGAAGCCATTGGAGATGAAAACGAAACAAGCTGACGTAGCAGTTTTGAGGTGTTTGAAAATGGAGCTCTGACTTGTGAGTAGTGATTGGTGGCTCTTTATAGGCGTTTCTTTGGTGGCTCAATTACCAATTCGCCCACGGGCTTGTTTTGTTCTGTGTGCGCCTTGTGCACTGCCCACTCGTGTGCTATCAAATCTCTATCAGGAACTGTTTCTTTTTATTACTTTCTAACTGCCGATGATAATAATATTATTTTAACAAGTATATCAAAGATTAAAAACAATAATTGAAATTAAACCATCCATTTTTTTTTTAAATTGCAGAAAAGTCTTAATTGTATAAAAATGAATAAAAAAGTCACTGTGGTTAGGCACATGCACTTCGTACATTATAGTACAGGAGTCTAGAGAATTCTGCATGTTTGGTTAAAATAGATAACCATTATGCAAGTAGTGTTAAATTAGAAGACAAAGATGGTGGGCTGATCTCAGCAACCATGATAAAGCTAAGATTAGCATCAAATTAATATATATATACTGCTTAATGGCAGACAAGACCCATACAATCTCCTTACCTTACAATAATAAAAATATTAATATGTAATAAAAATAGGACAAAGTCACAGAGAAATACAAAAAGCCAAAAAATTGCCATCCCTAGGTACATACAGTTCGATTAGCTTTATTTGTTTTCGATCAAAAAGCTGATTCGACAAATGCAAAGAAAGGGCACAGCTGTATCCCATTCCGTTCCCACCTAAACTAAACAATACTAGTAGAAAAATTCGTCGCCATTTTCGGAAGTACTGGCTCCTGCCTGCGCATCACTGCAAGCATGAAATGACGTCGTTTTTTAATCATTCAAAACAAGAATTTTTGATATTGCCTTGTAGATGCTATTTAAGAAAAAAAAAATCAATATTTATTATTTAATTATGTTGATTTTTTTTTCCAGAGAAAAAAAAAATCATAAACAGAATTTGAACGAGCATATTAGAAGCAGATAACTGGCTGTAGGGGTGTCCATTTTCCGGTTTTTGGAACGGGAACCGCTAGTTCGAAATCGGTGGGAATTGAAACTGAAACTGTGAGAAACTGAAATTGGAGGTCTGTGGTTCAATTCCGATTCTAACTTTTGAAGAACTGTAAACAGGCGATTTTGAGAACTGATCGGAACCGCTAGTTTTTTCAACCGGTTAGAATCGGCGGTTCCACTAGTTTCAATAAATTTTTTTATTTTTTCAAATATTTTTGTGAAATCTCAAAATTAACCCTCCTAACAACTATATAACGGCTAGTTTTAAGGGTATTTATGAAAATTTCAAATATTTTTGTGAAATCTCAAATTAAACCCTCCTAACACTATATAACGGCTAGGTTTTAAAGGGAGTATTTATGAATTTTTTTATTTTTTCAAATATTTTTGTGAAATCTCAAAATTAACCCTCCTAACAACTATATAACGGCTAGTTTTAAGGGTATTTATGAAAACTTAATTTTTTAGATTTACTATAAATACATCATTTCATTTATAAAAAATAAATCAAGTTTAAGTCATTTTTCCAAAAAAAAAAGTTCAAGCATTTTCTTTAATAAATAAATTAAGTTAAGCCTTTTTTTATTTTTTTTTATTTAAGTTTTTTTTAAAAATTATTTCATAAATATTTAAATTTTAAATTTTCAACAAAAAAAAATGTTCCATAGCTTTTGATTTTATAATATCGGAAAATCAATTGGAGAATCGGCCGTTGATTTGACACCGTTAAAGAACCGGAATTGGAACAGTAACCGTTTGATTTCGATTCTAAATTTTTTTAAAATCAAAACCAAAATCAAAACCGATAATTCCGGAACCGTGGCCACCTCTAACCGGGTGGTTGCTTGTTGCGTAAATTTGCCTTGAATGTGGAGAGGCAGTAGGCAAAAGACAGCTAAAACACAGTTGGCTAAATGAATGTAAGGAAGACGAAATACGTCAGACTCATGATTTGCTTTTGTCAAGCCATCAAGAGATTGGGATTGCAATGCAGCTCTTATACCCCATGTAGACATACATTGCAATGACACAAGCCGCGAGGTGCTTCGCTGATGATTAGCTGTATCCTTCTGTGCAACGGACCACATGACCTAAACATTTGTCCCTGTAGCTTTCCTACCTCTCTCTCTCTTTTTTTATCCTCACCAACTCCGACCCTCCATGGCTCCACCTACAGTTCATCTCGTAATTACTATAAGTTAAAAACATTAGCAATTGTCATTATACTATAGCTCAATGATGGGGTGCTTACCTTTGAATCCTGAAATAGTCCTTATTCCCCTATAAAAATTTCCAACGTACAAAAAAAAAAAAAAAAAAAAAAAAAAAAAAAAAAAAAAAAAAAAAAAAAAAAAAAAAAAAACAATAACAAGTAGGCATTTAGCTTAAAACATAGAAAATTACAATGTGTCACGTGTAAAAACATGAAAAATAACAATTGTGCATCTGTTTCAAAGAGGCAACAGTAACTCCCACAAATCCTAAGGTTAAGGTATGCCAAGTATTTACATGGCTTCGCCTAAATATAACTTCATATGATATGACTCATTCTCTTTTCATATAAATCTTTTCTAAAATCTTCTTAATCTTAAAATAACAGCCATTTACAAAGCATCGGCAGCCAAATATTCACTTCGGTCGGATCACTACATTCAGTCAGATTAACTACACACGTTTCAAACTAAAATCTGTTTTATTAGTCTTGCACCAACCCATAGTGAAAATGGATGGTGATTGCGACCAACATGTTTAATTAATCTTCAGTATTCCCACAAAAATATCATACTTCTAAAAAATCACTCTTATGTGACAGAGACCGAACAACCTAGAAATCAGCTGTTGTAAGAATATTATGAAGATATTAGGCTAACAGCATAAAAAGAGAAGATTGGACCAAACACAACAAACATTCATCAACCATTTACTATGAATAGATCAACAGAAACAAGGAAGCTTGTAGTCTGACTTTGAACTTCATTAAAGGAAGGAAGGAGTGTACAGTGACACAACTTTAAATGGCAAGCTAAGTATGATTTCTCAATATCAAAAAGTTCCAAAATGCTACACTTGATGATTTGGCTGTAGCTCAAAAATCTTTATTGTATTAGTTCTTACCTCTACTTGCCGGAAAAGACAAAAAAAAAAAAAAAAAAAAAAAAAAAAAAAAAAAAAAAAAAAAAAAGAATATCTCCTCCTGTTCTAACATTGGGACAGGAACTATTTCACTGTATATTCAAACTCTGGCTAGAAAACAATATTAAACTTCGCTTCTCATTCATGCTTCGAATACGTGATCTCTTGCAATGCACTGAGAGCACATCTGCTATAAAATGAGTTTTATCATGCAAATGCAGCAAGAAAATGAAAAAAAAAAAAAAAAAAAAAAAAAAAAAAAGAATATCTCCTCCTGTTCTAACATTGACGGAAACTATTTCACTGTATAAATTCAACTCTGCTAGAAAACAATATTAACTTCCTTCTCATTCATCTCGAATACGTGATCTCTTGCATCACTGAGAGCACTCTGCATAAAATGAGTTTATTCATGCAAATGCACAGAAAATGAAAAAAAATAAAATGATTAACTTTCCAGGAGTGAGAAAAAGACAAAGAAGGCAAACATCACCTGCCCAAATTTTGTGAGGAAGTTATTTGCAAGGTTTAAAGAGGTAATTTTCACATCTTCATTAGCCTTAAGTGCTTGAGCAATAGCAAAAGCCCCATCATCCTGTACCACAAGTTCAAATATGAAACAGTCGTATTGTTTTCAGTTTGCAAACAAATTTCAAGAAAGAACAATTCTTTACTCTTATTTCATTGAATCCTAAGTCAAGTTCAGTTAGAACTTCATTGACCACTTTCAAGCTGCGAGCCAGGCAGATTGCACCCTGCAAATATTGTGTAAATGGAGAAGAAACATTAATTTGCTTATCAGAATGACCCAAAATCCATAAAAAGACATCTGAATTGTGAAGAACAAACTTCATCTCTAAGTCCATTTCCTCTCAAGTCTAGAATCGCAATGGTGTTATTGTATTTTAAAGTATCTGCAATGTACTCTGCACCTTTTGGTCCTATCTGCAGGATAATCCATGTCACATGGTTATGAATAATTAAGCAAATGATTCACAATTGTGCACACACACAGATATATGGATATTTACCTGGCACCAACCCAGCTTTAATGCTTTTATCTTTCCATGAAACTTGAGAACTTCAGACAAGGCCTTGGCTCCATCAGGTCCAATAGGATTATAACCAACTTCCAACTGAAAGAGAGAGAAAGAGAGAGAGGGAAACTAGACTTATTATTATCCAATTTAAAATTGACAAGAAAAAGGAAATGGATTAATCATGGTAAAGGAGTTAAGGTCCCACAGTTGTGATGACAGAGTTATCTTTGAAAACTTGAGCTATTTCACCGATTCCCTTGGCATGTATGTTATTTCCACCCTATAGAGTTGATAGAAATGGTTTATCAAACAGCTCTCAGGATGTAATTAAAGCATAAATGAAAGCAATTTTTCAAGTGAAGCACTCTATTCTCACCAGGTCTATAATTGTCACGCTTTGGTTCAGCTTAAGAGCATCTGCAATCTTTTCAGCACCCTGACAAATATTAGGAAAACAAAATATCAACCGAATGAAAATCCAAGCTATAATCATCTTTCAGCATTAATTTGATTTAAATGTATCCAAGAAGCTAAATAGTGGATGCAGAAAATATTTCAGAAATTTCATCACCTCATCACCAATGTCATTCATGTACATATTCATCCAGAACAAGCTCTTGCTCTTCTTGATATATTCAGCAACGTGAAAAGCTCCCTTTGCACTAATTGAGTTGTTTCCAAGGTCTAGATGGGTAAGTTTAACTGAAGAGCAAGAATTCAAGCCAGATTTACTACAATGAACTTCAGTGTTTTCTGAAATTGATTAAGAAAGCAATAGGAAACACCTTTACTGGAAGATAAACCAGACATCAAGGCACGAACACCTTCATCACCAATAGAATTTCCTTGCAAGTGAAGTTCCTGAATGAAAATAACTCCACTGTTAATTCTTCATCCCTTCAAAAGCAACATACTTATATATTCAAAGTCGTAGCAGCATAATTCCATCTTAGCACATAACATAAGAAAACTAATAGATCAACTCCAAAACTTAGTAAGATTGAGATAACATTGCCTCACACCATAATTTATCCACTGAATTTGTTGCAGTCACAAGGCACTATGCCAAGCAAAGTAAGATGCTAGTTTAAAAAAAAAATAAAAAAATAAAAAAATAAAAAAATAAAATAAAATTTGCTCCAAAACAAGTAATCAACACTTAATTCTAGAAGCAAAATTGCATAAGCTACTTGAGTTCTAGCATGAAGAATCTTATGATTCACTCTCCTTTTTCCTCTTAATCTACTTGAGCTCTCAGAAAAATAAAATTCCTTTCTTTATGAGCATTTGTAAAAGATTGATGGTTTTTGCCTAATAGAAGATAAGAAGGTGGTAGATACTGTCTTTACATGGTATAATTTATATTGCATTTACACCTCAGTGCCATGCTTTTAGAAACAAATTTTTTGAAGAGACAGGAAAGGAAGTCAGTACTCATGTCAATTCCTTCATTCACAATTAGATCAAATCTAGAAATCTGTAAATCCACTTCATTTGGAACATCAAAGGATTAGAAAAAGTAGAAGAAAAGGCCAACATGATATGTACCCTTAATGCCTTGTTTCCCTCAAGTCCTTTAGCAAAAGCATTAGCCCCCAAAGCACCACCATAATTGCCACTTAACAGTGATAAAATGTCAGCAAGATTTCCAGAAGTAACATAAATAAGGTGCACCATTAGAAATATTTATCTAAAGCTGTTCAAGAACCCAGCCATTTAATATTCAAAGGTTTGCATAGATATATAGGACATACTACAATAGTAGCCCAAAAAGAAAGTTTAAAAAAAAAAAAAAAATTGAGAACTACTCACTTGAGATATATACTTCGTACAGTGCTATTCTCCAGAAACGCTCCAGCAAGACTTGTAAATCCCTACTTCCGGTTCCAAAAAGAAATCATATTTAGCAACTTTGACAAATTTAGCTAAAATCTAAGGAAGGTTTGAGGTAACTACATACAGAATAATCAATCATGTTGTTGTTGAGTTCAATCACACGCAGGTTTGAATTGTTCTTTAACAATTCTGCAATAGCCTTTGCACCCTGTGCAGAAAATGAACACTACTTCAGGCATATGATCACTGGAGATCCCTTCAGTTATGCATATGAATTTTATAGGTTCAAGAATGTGGGTCTCATGAACCAGTTTGAAACAAAATAAAAGCTAACCTCATCACCCAAGTCAGCACTGTTTAGCTGGAGCTTTTCAATACCCCTATTATCCACTAATATATCACATAAACTCTGTTTGCAAGAAAAGAAAATTAGTAACATCCAAAATATTAACCATCTATAATGAATTTTCAAGTAATAAATGCAGGATGATCTTAAGGTTGTAGGTTTACAATGGTTGAAATAATAACAGCAAGACCCTGAAATAGAAGAACAATAGTGTTCACTAGAAAGGTAATTCATAATCCCAGGATCAATCGTATCCATCCTTTACAGGAAAATGGAACAAGCCATTTGATATGGTTTTCCAATTAGAGGGATAAAAGAAGAGGAAGTTATATCTTTAGAAGCACAAAATTCAAAAAGTCACTTATAACAAAAGAAGCGTCATCCTAACTTCAAACATGTGATTCAAAAAGATTTCAGCAATAAACATAAAAAGCAACTATAATTCTTGATTATATTCACTGATAACCAATTTAAGACTACCAAAACTCATAATGAGTTTTTCTATAATCTTTTTCGTATCCAATATTTGTTGTCCTAATATATTCAGATGATTACAATAACCTACTTCAAACCTTTTTTCTTCTTTCCTTTTGAGATGCATTTTTCAAATGTTCAACAGCTAGTCATAGAAAAGTGGACAGGGCCTGACCTTAGCTCCCTCATCTCCAATAGGGTTCCCAGACAAGTTTAGTGTCTTTAATACAATGTTTGACTGAAGAACACGGTCGAAGGCTTTTATTCCTTCCGCGGTAATTCCATTTGCTGCAAAATTAACTTCCTCTAGAGTCTGAAAAACAGCTAATATACTATCAGTTAATTCATAAAGAACAATTTCATTGATGTGTTTTCAAAGTCGGTCAAATAAGAGTTAACTGCATTCAAAATTACCAAATAAAAACAACTAACACTAGAAGAATCAAGAAGAGATCTGCAGTGAATGTTCGAAGAAGCATAACCTGATTGTATGCTAAGCTCTCAGCAAGGAAAAATAGTCCTTCATCTCCAAAATTACATCCTGATAAATATTTGAAGTTCAAGATCAGATTTAAAGTGGAAGGCATGTAATTATATAACAATTATAAGTTTGAAACGTTGAAGAAGATAGTCATAACAAAAGAAAGAAAAAGCTGAATGAAAAGAAACAAATTCTTCTGATTGCATTTGAAATGTCAAAGAAAACATAGACCTAAATTATGCTCCAGCGTTTAATCAGCATTACCTTAACTAATATTTTTTAGTTTTACAAGTCCAGTTTGTTTTGATAGTTTCTGCTCCATAATTGAAGGTTGAATATATTTATCAAGTCTGATTATGACTATGGTTCTCAATATATTGTCTAGCATAGGTTACATTATCAAATCTGATTAGAGTCAAAGTTCACATATTTTCATTTAAGGGGCCAATAATTTTATGTGCTTTGCAGAAATTTCTGAAACTTTATAACAATCTTTATCTTTGGGATTGTTATATATTGATATAGCAAATTTAACTCTAATTTGACATAGTAATATACTGGAGGTGATACCTAACAAATTCTAGGCATGGCACGTAAGGATTTCACAGTTCACATTACTGGCAAAGTGATAAATCAGATACCCGAAACTTTACATTCCTTGCATAATTTCCCTTGAATTCTGTTATTTTGATACCCACACCTTTTCACACTATAACATACTAGTTTCACATCAATTGGTAGCCATCAAATTCTGAAAAATCGTACGAATTTCCATTCTCTGTTCATTAACTTAGGAGTAAGGACACTATCGAAAGATTATAAAGGACACAAAATGGTATCAATTGATTAAGGAACCAACAAACACAAAGTTTTTAACGACACTAAATGTTCACATTTTGCAATCTAATAGAGAATATCGAAGTATACTACAACTAAAAACCCTATAAACATGTAGAAAATGAAATTCTATCCGGAAAGCCTTAAAAGTAAACCGACAGCATGCAAATATTGAATCATTTCTCTCTCGCTCTACATAAACCCTAATGGACTCAAATTGATCTAGCCAGCATACCTGACATGTCAACAATGCTGAATGACCTAAGTTCTTTGGAAAATTGATTGAGCTTTTGCTTGGCCTCTCTGTCAATCTTTGCAGTAAGACCAGGAAATAGATTTGTTCCAGAACCAAAAGACCAATTTAATCCTTTGGATGGAGATTTATTTTCCATCACCACTGGCCTTTTTGGCTTTGGCATCATTACTTTCTCCACTAATTTCCACATAACTGTCAGCTGAAAGCAGAAATTAGTACATCTAAAAACAAGAGGACTAAATTGGCCAGTGCCCACATCGAATTAGAAACAAAAAGTATCAAATCCTGTGTTCCTATAATCATAGACAACAACTATTTTAATTCCAATTGATCAGATAATTGTATCGTTGTAGTTATGTTCAATCACGGAGGCAATGCTTCAAAATGGAGCTAAACTAACAATACTCTACACATTAAAAACCATCTAAAGCAGTAACCTGCAAAATTTCCATTTTCCATACCAAAAGTAATGGCAACAAAAGCCCCAGCAGGAACAACAAAGGAGGCAATCTGCTGGACCGGAGCGTTAGGGAACGCACTCTCTCCCTGAGACTGCCGATACACTTTCCGGCCACTAGCCGGCCGCCGCGCACCACCGTTCGCCCTCACAACCAGACTTCTGAACCTGAAACATCTTCGTCTACTAGCAAACGACGATGAAGCATAGGGCAACGATAGTAGCAACCCGTGGACACGATAGCACGAAGTGGAGCTGACAGAATCATCGGCTCGTAGCCTGAGTGAAATCTTTATCGAACAATAGAATTGTCATATTATAGCTCTAATAGTAGAGAAGAGAAAGAAGAGAGTAACGAATTGACAATGGAGTAGTACATTTACCTTAGGATGAAGGGAGGTAGAGAGAGTAGAAGAGTAGTCCATAAGTGTGACTGAGTTTTAGATGTGCATAGGGAGTACAGTTTCTTATCCTGCGGTCAGTAGTCAGTAGAGCTGCACAGAGGGATTGAGAAAGAGCAAGAAAGGAAGGAGATGATAAAGCGGCCGGTCTCCGGAATGTCGTAAAACCACGAGAAGAGAAGCTTTTTTCTGTGCTCTTCCCTATCAGCTATCCGAATGACTTCGAAACAAGAACCGGCGGGTTTGGTTTGGGCCTAATCAGGGTCTGTTGATGGAAACAAAACCTCACCAAAAAGGCCCAAAATGTATTTTCGGAAAGAGTGGCTAATATCCAGCCATTTTTTCTTAAAACTGGGTTTTGGTTGGGCCCCATTTTACAATTTACGTGCTCCAAGTTTGTGTCCTTTGTGGCCAAATTGGGCATTTTTGGGCCTTTGGGGCCAAATTAAGAATTTTTGGGCCTCTGTGGCCAAATTGAAAATTTTTGGGCCTCTGTGGCAAAATTGGAAATTTTTGGGCCTCTGGGCCCAAAATGTAATTTTCCAGGTCTCAGGGACCAAAATGTAATTTTTCAAGTCTCAGGGACCAAAATGTGATTTTCCAGCTTTGAAATGTAATTTTTTTTTTATGAAGTATGGGATGAATGCGTGAATGCGCACAACATCACAACATAATTAATTTTTAATGGAATGATTCAGCATTATTGGGTGCATACAATATATATATAATATATATATATTATATAATAGTATATATATAATCCTGAAAACGAAAAAATAATATTGATAATCCTGAAACAAAAAATATTGATGTGTCACTCTCTTCTTTCAGCTTTCTATTTTCGGTTTTTTTATAAATTTTTGGATTTTTTTCTTTTTTCACTATGATTTTTCTTTGTTTGTAAAAATTTGATCAGTCATTAAAATATTTTTAAATTTAGAAATTAATTTTTTACGATAATAATCAATATTTTTAAAATTTAAAAATTAATATTTTGTGATAATAACTAACATTTTTGAAATTTAATCTTATCTAGCTATATATTTTCCTACCATTGAATCTTAATTTTTATTTGTATCTCTACGCCTCTTTAATTTTTATTTTCCTTCCATTGAACATAAATAGCCTCCACCAATCATTCTCAGATTAAATTTTCTTTCACTTGCTTTCTTTCCTTTCTTTGAATTCTAAATAAGAAAAATAAATTTTGTTTATAGGTTTCCTTTTAGTCTTTGATCTTCTTTTCTCATTATCTTTTTGGATGCTTCTTTTCTCATGATTTAATTTTCTCATTTTTTTCTCTTCTGTTTCGCTTGCGTTTTTTTTTTTTCAATTTATGCTTTGACTTTGAAGGGAGTTTTTTTTTTTTTTTTTTGAGTTAGTAATATTATTATCATTTATTGGATATTAAAATTGATCAATATTTTATAGTTTATACAAAGGTAATGTTATTATCATTTCTCACTTCTAAGGAATTCCTAAAACTACTTAATTATAATTTTGACATAATTAATAATGTCTAAAACAATAAATTGCTTCATCTTATAAGAAAACAAATAATTTGATCCAAAAACTCTTAATTGGGCATTTTATGAAAAGTAATTATTAGCGATTTTAAAATTAATTTTGTTGTTATTAAAAAATCATATATTTAAATTGTTGATTATTTAGAATTTATAAAATACTTGATTAAAATTTTTATTTAGATATTATGAATTTAAATTTGAGTTTTATATAATATATTTATAAATTCATAAATTATAGTTTGAAATAGTTTGAAAAAAAAAAAGTAATAAGAATAGACCCATTGTGCGTTCTGGAGGGAAGTTTTATATTTATAAATTCATAAATTATAGTTTGAAAAAAAAAAGTAATAAGAATAAGACCCAATTGTTTTGAAAAAAAATATTAATAAGCACAAGAGTTTCTAGAAATTCTTTTTTAAAATTTTATTTACCGTCTAAAATTATGTCTTCAAAATTCTTAAATTTCTTTTTTAATTTTTTAAATAATATATAATTATAACTTCCTTTGGTATAAAACTTCCTATTTTTTAATGTATTTAAATTATATATATTAAAATATTTCTTATTTGGAATTGATAGATATGAATATAAAGAATTTTTATTTTGTATTTGTTTTTATATTTTATAGAAAAAATATTTAAAAATAATATATTATATTTGTATTGTTAAGTAATTAAATTAAAATAATATAATATTATATGATATATATCAACTATTAATTTATTTGAATCCATAAGAAACATTATTCTAACAATAGCTATTTTTGATAGAAGTCAAGTTTAAATTGTTTGAGATTAATTATAAAACTATTAAAACTCTGATAATTTAAATTTCATTATCTGAATCAATTAAACATAATATTTATTATATGATAAGGTAAATGCTTGTTCTTACAATTGTACTTGAATCTATAAAAACTTTATCTGAAAACCCGTTAGATAATTCACATTATATTCTACAATAAAATTAAAAATAATATTTTTTATAGATTATCATAAATTGAATAATTATGAATTGTAAAATTTTATCTATCTAATAGAATATATTTCTGATCAAGATAAAATTGTTTTAATTGTTCAAAGTAATAGAATCTTCCTAACTGAAATCTAAATATGACATAATTTAATCTGTTATTATTTAAAATAACAGTTAATGCATTCACAAATTCTATAAACACATCAACATCTATAAAACAAGGCCGCAGAACAAAAACATATATTTTCAATAAACTTACTAAGACGATTTATAAAATAAAAATAACAAATAGTATTTTCAAAAAAAAAATACGTAATACCACAATAAATAACTTAAAGAAAAAAACATAAGATTACTTTACATTTGTCATTTATAAATTATTAAACATATACCGATTAACGGGCAGCAAATGCAATGGTTTCAATCAAAATTCAACCAACAAAAATCGATAAAATGAGACATTTCTCTAAAAACCAAAAATGTACAGAGATGCCAATACCGTGGTAAATGCACACATAATATTTTATTTGAAATAATTAATTAAATTACATCATTCTCAGCTTCGTTCTACACTCCAGGCGGCAAATATACACACACCAAAACACTTAAATGTTCTCGTGTACAAAGTCTGCGTTATAGCTATTAACATAATATAGTCACAGATCAAGATATGGGTATCCCTTCCTTGACTTTCAATGATTTAAGAAATGTGGAAGCCATCAACCTCTGAGAATCCCTAGATTATCAGCGGAAAATTAAATCACGATTTGAACTGAACAAATCTGTACAATCAGCAAACAGATTAGCTGAACTTGGCACACTTGAACCAATAACGAGCCCTTGGATGAAACCAAGTAAGCCACTGAGCCGACCAAACTACAACAACAGACTTATATAATTCAATTCCAACAACACGTATTCTCTATATACATTCTCTTATATCTTTATTAAAGATTCAATTAACACTTAGTATGGGCTTTTGGGAATGGACTACAAGAGTTAGGACGGTTGCTTTAGCCATTTTATTTGCTGCATATCTCTGTTCGGTCATGGATTGTTTGGTCTGACTATCAATAAGCAATAAGACACACATTCCTGCGCATGTCACTGTCCTCCTACTTCAACTCCAGTACTTTCTCGCTGCCTAAAAGATTACAAGCACCTCTTGCGTCAGTCCATCGAATGCGCGTTGTATTGCTTACTTTCGCTTCATCTCTCCTGATCTTGTTTGATATGAGAACGGAGGTTTAAACTTCTGATGACTGAGTCTTGGTTTCCTTCTGAGTTATCCATTATAAATTGAAGCGATTTGATTTATTTCCTTCTGATAAGATCTCACGTTAGGAGGTTATTTTTGAGGATTTTCTTTTTCATTTCATTATTCTGAGTTCTATATAATATATATATTTATATATGTAGTTTATATACTATAATGTCAATGATAATTGACTACTTGTTAATTTGTGAATTGAAGAGACTATTATGTTGTGTTCTTATTATCAAACCGCCTATATTTGTGCCCTAAAAAATATTATGTGAACAAATTATTTCCTTTGTTTTTTTTTTTTTTTTTTTTTTTTTTTTTTTTTTTTTTTTTTTTTTTTTTTTTTTTATGGTTTGAGCAATGGAATTCAACCAATAATTTGATGGTAATTGTTTTGACAAGTCAAAAATCATGGAGACAACTAATTTGAGAATGATGGAGGCATGGTCCATGGACCATTAATGCAATGAATATGAATCACTAATATGGGAAGGAGGAGTTTCAACCTTGATAGTACATAAAAAATCTATAAAAAAAGCTAAATTTATTTGGTTTACTCACTAATACGAGGGGCCGTGAAGTTTCAATTTTAAATCCCCTCGATCAAGTTATATAATCCATTGTGTTATTCAGTCAAAAGTGTTCTCAGTCCACTGAGCTAAATCTAATCTTGATTTAGTTATATATATAGTTATGTTGAGTATATTCTCCAAGTTTAATTCTCCCTTTTTTTCCAAATGCTCAAATGCAAAACATAAAAAAGTATTTATAAGATCTCCACCACCTTGCTTTTGGCTCCTCCACTAGTCTATACATAGCATTTTGCATGAAAATGGTGCTACAAATTTCATCTAGTCTTTTACCATGTCAAAAAAAAAAAAATGTTGATTCATAGTCAGCACTACAGTTAAAAATATATAAATAAATATATGAATATAATTATAAAACTTTGCAAAAATCAACTTATTAGGACATTTTTTCAATTCATTATGATCATGAGATGCACACTAGAATAACATTGTTGACTTCAATCAAACTAAATATATTTGACTAAATTGTTTCAAAAAAAATGATTGGCTAACATAATCGTTTAATTAAGAAATAAAGTGGATAACAAAGTGCTATTTTATATTAATTTTAATAACAACACTAAAGAGTTTATATTTGTAAAATAGAAAAATATTTCTATGCTCTAATTTTAATCAAATTTAAAAAAAAAAAAAAAATGTAAGATGGAAGCAATCCTGGCCAATTAAAAACTGAATCAACTCATTGATATTTATGTGCAATTGTGGACCATCAAACATAAACATCAACAAAAAGAAGTGAATTCAATTTCCAAATAGGATTGAAGAATCATATTCACAAAGAAGTCAATTTTTTTAATGAATCTGAAAGGTAAGAAAGGGCAAATTCTGCATGTACGGCTGCCCCAATAGGAAACACATCCTCATCAACTGTAAAGTAAGGGCTATGCGGTGGATGCACGCATCCAAGTTTCTCATTTCTTATCCCTAAAAAAAGGAAAGATCCAGGAACCTTTTCCTGATAGAAAGCAAAATCTTCACTTCCCATGAAAGCAGGAGCTACTTGAGTGTTCTGTTCTCCAACTACATCAATCGAAACTCGCCGGACATGTTCATAAATTTTAACATCATTTACAGTTGGAGGAATTGTGGGATTCCCATTTCCTGTGAAATCAATTTCAGAAGAACATCTATGTACAGCTGCTTGCCCTTTAATTACTTCTTCTATTCTCTCTCTAAGTGCATGGAAACCCTTCTTGCTGAAAGCCCTGAAAGTTCCTGATATTGTAGTTGAATCTGGTATCACGTTAAAAGCAGTACCTCCATTGATCATTGCCACAGAAACCACCTGTAACAAGTAGCCATTCATTAGAACTGTAGTGTCTTTATTTTCTGTTACTGCAAGAAAAACAAATTGAATATATATTATTTTATAATGTGATTTTGACATGTTTTTTGTCATAAGAGTTCAAAAATATTAAACAGCAATTTCAAAAGTTCTAAAGTCAGATACCCTTTTCAACATCCAAAATGATAGGTTTAGCTTGGCGTAAGGCCAACGTGCGCACAAGGAAGTAATGGGACGGTGGGGCGGTTTTGGTTTATACTCACCCCATTTCTACCCTGAGATAACCCCACTATAAAAGAAAATTTCGCCGCGCCTCAAATATTGAAAGACCATCCGTCTAATATCCGGTTTCATAATGCTTATTGTAGAATTTTAAACAGTGTACATAGAAAAACAGGGTACCTGAGAATCTAAAGGATCCGTCTCCCTTGAAACAATTTGTTGCAAACTAATTACTGAAGCTGAAGCAGCCAAAATTGGATCAATAGATTGTTGAGGAACAGCTGCATGACCCCCTTTTCCACTTATTTTTGCAGTGAAACCACCGCAGCCGGCAAGAAATTCCCCAGGCCGTGAAGCAACAGCTCCCGTAGGATACTTTTGAACCAAGTGCAAACCAAAAATGGCCTCCACATTATCAAGCACTCCTGCTTCAATCATGGCTTTTGCTCCTTCCCCTTGTTCCTCTGCTGGCTGAAATATAAGCACAACAGTTCCCTGCATTTACATTCACTACCCGCTTAACTAATTTTAACAATTTATTCCATACATTGAATTTTTTTAGAAATTGAAGCTTGAACCATAATCTCCAGCGATTGAAATACAAACTTTTAATTACCTGCAACATATGTCTTAATTCTTGCAGGATTTTAGCTGCTCCAAGAAGCATTGCGACATGTCCATCATGGCCACAGGCATGCATTTTCCCATCTACTTTACTCTTGTGCTCCCATTCAGTCAATTCCTATATATTAGCATAACTTTTTGTAATTTAGTGGTGTTTATGAAAATCAACCAGACAATTAAATTTCGTATCAAACAACAATAACAATAATGACAACAAAACATTAATCCCAAATCACTCACAAGACAAATAACTTAAATTGAATTCCCCACCAAATTCGTATATAATTTTATATTTTTGAATTTTCAATAACTATTCCATACCCTTTTTGACATAAGGACTAATCTATTTTTAGGCTACCCTTCTCTGTAAGTGTTTTTCAACGGATCAAACTCTGACCTTACATAAATCAGAGCTTGAACTCTCTGTAAAATTCTTTTCAAGCGATGAAACCTGATCTTACAAAGATCGTCGCATTTCACTTCAGGTACTCCTTATGGGTATATAATTCAATTTTATATTTACGGAAACAGAACAGACCTGGATAGGCAGAGCATCCATATCAGCTCTTAAGGCAACAAAGGGTGGCGAACCAGACCCAATAGTCGCCACTACACCAGTTTTAGCGACGGGCCATCGATAGGCAATACCAAGTTGATCGAGTTCATGCCTGATTATCTTACTCGTTTCGAATTCTTCAAATGCAAGTTCTGGGTTTTCGTGAATTTTTCTCCTAATATCCTTCATCCAATTCACTGTATCTGGGTCATTAGCAAGCTCAACTGCCCTATCTTTAATGGAAGCATTTTCAAGAATTGGAGATTGCAAGTTCAAAGAAAAGCATAATGGTATGACTATGGAGATCAGGAGAAGAATATGTAGAAGAGGGGCCATAGCAGAGGAGTACCTGTGGCTGGCACTTTATGTGAGTTGTATTTCTATCTCATCTTAACCCATCGTGGTGTGATTTATACATGCATATCCTTTTACTGTTTCAAAATCAAGTCACGTTTTTATTTCTTCTTATTTTTTGAAATTTGTGATTCAAATTTAACCTTTTTTATTTTTAAATGTAGAGGACATTTTTAGAAAATTAAAATAACATTAATTATTTTATTTCAACTTAATTATTGCTTAGAAATTTATATTAAATTAGGTGAAGGCTCACGCTATGCACATGTTCCTTTCACTATTTATAATTTATAAATAAATACAAATTAAAAATATATTTTTTCTTTAAGTTATTTTATTGTTATTGTATTTTTTTGAAAACATATTGTTATTTTATTTTATAATCGCGTTTAGTACATTATTAAAATATTTATTTTTCCAAAGGCTGTTTATTAGGTAGATTATGGTGTTACAGAAATTGTAATGCAATTAACTTATTTTAAATAATTAAAATTCAATTAGTCATATTTAGGTTTCAGTTAAAGTTTATAATTCAAACAATTTAAACATTTTATCTTATCATAAATAATTCTATATAATTAGTCCATATTTTAGGTTTCAGTTAAAAGTTTAATAATTCAAAACAAATTTAAACATTTTAAGCTTAATCACTCAAATAATATTCATAATAAGATTAAAATATTAACATATTAAAATAATTTATAACTATGTATAATCTAGATAAAAAAAAGTATTATTTTTTATTTAATTAGTAAAATACAATTTAAATTTATCTTAGGTTTATTGAGATTATGAAGTTCTTTATAATCTCAAACCAATTTAAATAGTGTATGTTATCTAAAGATAAATATTATTTTTAATTTTAATGTAGTAATATAAATTTTAAATTAATGCCTAGGTTTAAAGTTTAATAATAATTCAATCACCAATTTAAACATTGTATCGTATCATCTTAATAACTAATGATAGACGTAATAGTGTGTTAACGATTCAAAATAAAATTAATATGAAATAAATATAATAGAAAATAAGTTATTTTAATTTAAATTACCTTAACAAGAAAAATAAAATATTAATTAATTAATATTATCTAATAAAATATAAGAAAAATGAAATAAAAAATCTTTTAATATTTGCATGAAAGATCTATCAATTCCAAAATAAGAATATATTTTAAAGTTTAATTTTAAATATATATAATATAAAATATCTAGATTAAAAAAATAATGAATGATTTTTTTTATACACCCAAAGAAATATATATAATTTAAATAGATTAAAAAATATGAAGTTTTATACCAAAGAAAGTTATAATTATATATTATTTAAAAAATTTAAAAAAAATTAAGAATTTTGAAAACATGATTTTAGACTGTAAATAAAATTTTAAAAGAGGATTCATAGAAACTCCTATGCTTATTAATATTTTTTGTAAAAACAATTGGGTCCTATTTTTTTTTTTTTTTTCAAACTTACTCGCTAAATTAATAAAAACTCTCATTCTAAAAAATGATGAATCCCTTCCTTGTGCCCAATTAGTTATGATATTACATATTTGATGATATATTCTTTTACATGCTGCTCCAAACGCGACTTCGAAACCACCCCAAAGGCGACTTTGAAAATTCTACTAATAATGATAATAAAAATATTTAAGTTGACGTCCAATCACACTTATGGAAATGGTGTTAGGTAAGTACTGATTCTCATGTTTCATGTTTGATAATTTTATTGAATGGTTCCCATTTTGACGTGGAAGCTCTGCGACTGCTCATGCTCATGCCAACGCCTGCAGCACGCAATGGATTTGGATTTTTCCACCGGAGACTCTGAGTTGGACTGGACACCACCACATGATCTTCAGAATCAATTATAGTTGTTTCTACACGTCACTTCACCTTTTCATCATATGCCAAATTCCACCACGTGATATAATCGCTCAAATCAACAGAAATTTGATTTTGATCAGTTTTAGCCGTTTCCTTTTGAAAATCAACTCTTAATTCGATCAAATTCTTTCCATCTTATTCAACTTTTCTACTTCTACAAGTAACAATCAACTTCTAATCGGATTGTTACTTGTACAAGTAACATTAATTCATAATGTGGTTGTCATATAATATTGGAGCTCCACCGTAAAATTTTTCACAAATTCTATAATTCACAATGTTGTTTCCGGCGTTGGAGTTTTCCAATAAATAAATAAAATTTATTTTTTCAAATATAACTTCTAACGACCAATAATAAACTATGTATATGTAATTATGTAGGTTAGATTCCAAACATGGAAAATAAATGAAGCGTGTATAAATCGACAAAGAAAATCTAGAAAAGCGATTTTCTTATTTGTTGAAAACAAACACAAAAAGATAATAAGTACCAAGTACGAGGAAGAGGTGACGTGGCTCTTGTTGTGCCACATTCACCTTGGGTGAAAAATATAATTTTGAAGAAACACGAAAGTGTGGAAATGCGGATACATACAATCAAAACTTATTCGAGTTTGTGGGTCTTTCATTTTCAAGGTGTGAGTTGTGAGTTTGCCAGGAAATGGCATCATTTACAGCTATATAAATCTTTCACATGTTTTTCACGTTCTTTAGGTGAAAAACGTGCTTTTTTCTATTTATTTTTCAGAAAAGAAAATTTTATTACGGTCATGGAATATCTGTACTGTTGGTAGAGCGGTTGGGTATTGGATTCTCACTCTCGCTTAATTAAGTTTTTCATATTAGCTGATAGCTAGTTGTTAGATGGTATTTTTGGTAACGGTCACTGTCAATTGATATAATTTTATACAATGTTAATAATAGTTACAACAATATGAATAAGGATTCTCAATTAGGTCTTGTTTGACTTAGCTATTTGTGTTAGTTGACAACTGCGTTTTAATAACAGTTGGAAATTATTTACTTGAATCGGATTCATAGCTCCATTGTCAACCAACTCAATAAAACTGAAAATTATTTAAAAACTTTATCTTTTTTTTTTTTTTTTTTGTTAGCTTTTGTGTTAAGTTGACAACTGCCGTTTTAAATAACAGTTGGAAATTATTTACTTGAAATCGGATTCATAAGCTCCATTGCTCCAAAACCAACTCAATAAAAACCTGTAATAAATTATTTTTAGAAAAGCTTATCTTTTTTTTTCTTTTTTTTTGAATGTATAGGAAGTGACTCAGAAAATACTTTGATTTTCAATAATGAATCTTTTTAAAAACATAGAGTCTTTTAGATGTAATTTCATTATATAGAATTTGATCTATACAATAAACGCCATAAACCTGTAACCTATCGAGTGTAAAATATCATTAATACATTACTTTGAGAGTAGAAGTTATAATATTTATGAACAATTTATATTAATAAAACCTTTATGATTTCCACTCAGTTTAAAATAATTGCCGTTTATTGATAACTTTGTTCTCTAAATTAAATATAAAATTAAAAACATCAAATGCTATTTTAATTTCTTAATAATAATAACATTTTATAATCGCAAGGTAACGTTTTTTGCTTATAATAGGCCTTCCTATAATTGGTTCCACTCTCCTAAATCGAAACAATTGCAAGCCTTTTAAATATTCCTAACCTCCATTTTAAATTAAATTTTGGTCTTTCTTTTTTAGTTATGTTCTTTATACTTTTATCGTATTGTGTAATGTCATACATATTTCTGACAAGAAAACATATCAATTTATTCCTTATCAATCGGTAACGTTTTCACACACCCCCCAAATCTACAGTGCAGGTGATTGAAGTCTACTTCACAAATCCTAGATATTGGGCTACAAAGCATACAAAGTAAATTTCAAAAAAAACTTTATTTTTTTTTTTTTTTTTTGAAGTATATGATCAGAAATACTTTGATTTCAATATGAATCTTTAATTTCATTTTATTAATTTGATCTATAAATAAAGCCATAACCTTGTAACTATCGAGTGTAAACATTATAATTATTTATATAAATTATAATATTATGAACAATTTATATTAATAAAACCTTATGATCCTTCAACTCAGTTTTAATAATTGCCGTTTTGATAACCTTGTTCTAAATTAATTATAAAATTAAAAAAGCAATCAAATGCTATTTAATTTCTTAAAAAAAAAATTTATAATCCAAGGAACTTTTGCTTATTAGGCCTTCTATATTGTTAGAACTCCTAAATCGAAAAATTGCAGCCTTTTAAAATTCTAACCTCCATTTAATTTAAATTTTTGTTTTTGTTATGTTCTTTACTTTTATCGTATTGTTTATTCATAATATTGACGAAACATATCAATTTATTCTCTACAAATCGGACTTTCCACCCCCCAAAATCACAGTGCAGTGATTGAAGTTAGCTATCAACAAATCCTAGATGGGCAAAAGTACAAAGTATTTCAACGGAAAAGAAGGGGCGAATCTAGAGCTCTCCATGAATAAATTATGCAATTTACAGATATTCTTGCAGGAAGGAGATAAAAGGGAAGTATACAATAAAAACGGCCATTGTCATCCTCCGATACAAGCTGAAGAAATAGAGCATTTGCACTTCATCATCTATTGACACATCGTCAAGGCCTTGTTTAACCATCAAAACAAATTTATGATTGCAGACACGGAGATTATGCATCAATCCTGTTATATGACTCAGCTTCCCGTATCCATCTAGATAAACATACCAAAATCAATTCATATATGTATAGCAATGGTGGGAGATATATCGACGAAAGAGCATATGTAGTAGATTTTTACCATATTTTAGCAAGGCTTTCTCTTGTCAACTTTTAAGTGAATATTGAACCATTTCTTTTTCTTGCTTCTATCCCTAATTGAAGGTTTCTTATCTCTCAGTTGTCCGTCTTCTTTGGCCTCCCTAGGTGAACTCTTACTTCTGCTCTTACTTGTGCTCCGCTTCATCGGTGGAGCAGATGTGTATGAGGCATGAATTTCATTCCTTTGTCTAAGAAGCTCATCAATCTGCAAAAATAATACAAAGACTGTAGTTCAGACACTATTGATACACTTAAAAATTTCAAACCTACGCATGGAGCACAGAAATATAATGATTTATAAACTAAAAAATATGAATTTATAAGATTTGACAATATCGGGAAAATGTTTTACTCTCTCAAAAATGCAAAGTTATTTTTCTTAAAAAATGACTTAATTTTCCTTTGACCGGGAAAATATTTTCCGTTAACTTATTTTCCTGAGTGCCCCAAATAACGGAAAATTGTGAAAAAGATTTTCCTGCAAGTTATTTTATGGAAACAAACGGAACCTAAAACTCACTT
Source organism: Jatropha curcas (assembly GCF_014843425.1). Next base: position 633,201 of record NW_023591289.1, on the reverse strand, counting down.
CTTGCATTTCTTGTGCATATCTGCTGGTCATTTCTGTAAATTGTGCCAAGACCTGTGAAAATTCCATGTGAAATTTAGCAGCAAAAGGGGAATGATTACGCATGATATGTACTGCTCAAGTCAAGTGTAGACCTCTCTATATTCACTTTCAAACTTGGATATTTCTATCCTTTTTTCAAGAACTTGAGCTTCAACATCTCGCAGATTTATCTTCTCTCCTGCAAATGGTGCAGCACAAAGAGCTTCTATTGAGTAGCTTGCACTTTTGAAAAAATTGTCACCTGGAAGAAATGAGACAGAATATGAAGACTGCAGTCAATTTCATCAAAATATATAATCAAGAACCACAGCAAACTGAAGTGAGCAAGAAATCCTAGAACTGACCATAGACAGCAAAAACATGGGTGCCAGCCTTAAGTTCAGTTATTTCACATGGCTGAAACCCATCCAATTTCTTGAAGAAGGCAGCATCAGCATCCTTTGCAGCTGCAATCTGAAGCCACAACAATTCCAAAAACCAAATGGAGAACAATGAGTAACACAATCTTAACATAAAAAATATGATTGCAATCCTTCGATAATATCAAATCCTTCTATAACATCACCAGCTCACCGAGTTGACTGCCTGATCAAACCGATAAACAGGGAAACAAAGAAAATACATTCCAGCAGATGTAACCTTTCCTGTTTTAGCACTGTCCTCCTACATCCAAAAATTATTAAGTAAAAAAGAGGTTGAGCTGATGAAATTTAATATGTTTAATATCAAGTTAAAATCAACTAGATGCAAGCTTTTATGGTATGACATCTAGGCCAAGCCAAGAGTCATCCTGGGACATGTATCATCAATTTAATGTAAAAAAAATTTTTATAGCCGTTAATCCCTAATTCCACGAAAGAAATTTTCACAGTTACCAGACTGAATTGGAAAATTTTGAACCTGAATAAACTCACAAGCACATTCTAACAGCAGAATCAATATAAAAACTACTTTGTGATTACTTATCAATGAATAACCAGTCAGGAAGTTGGGCATCGTTTGATGATTGAGAAATAAGCACAAGTTTTAAATGTGAATCAAAATACTGGGTCTTTACATTCTTTTTTTTTTTTTGCATAGAAGAGATTTTTTAAATGTTGTTTACTGACAGAGATAAACGGAGAAACCAAAACATTTATCTAAGGTAGAAGGACAAAAGTAAAGTGCGCAAAAGACTGAATGCAGGCAGAAGATTCCTACAAAGAACCTCTTGAATAACAGCTTGTCCTTCATTTTAATGGGGGATCTAGAGACTGACACTTGATAAAAGAATAAAACTCAATATCAATAGTGCTGAGGAGGATATCTACATATCCAGAGGACAATCTCCTAACAACTGCATGCATTTGCAGACACCTCCAAAATTCTGTCAGAGACTTGATAAATGAAATGAGCCATGACATACTTTAAGATCCATCTAATACTAGAATAAGCAACAATTCTTGAAAAGTGGGATATTAACTATAAAATTAATATCCATAATAAACAAGGGAGTGCTTAGTACCTGTAGAGCAAGGCTCAGTCCACCGTTTTCTTCCTGGTCAAAATACAATAACTGCAGCAAGATGAATCAGTAATGTTAATGGCCACTGTTCATGAATAGAAAAAGTTAGAACCAGAGCGACATTTTAGTACATGATCAGTTGAGAAATAGTTGTAGTAGAAACCCGTAGGAAATGGATGAAACAATCATTTGTGCATCTGAAAATGGTAGGATCAGAAACCAAGACGCCATAACCAATTAAAGCACCAGTAATCAGAAGAAAAATTAGAGTAAAGATGTCAAATACTTCGGTGATTTTCATTTCTCATGCTCTTCCATGCAACATTGTAAAAAATTCAATTTACATAAACTGCACAGATAACAATCTGCTCTTATATTTAAAGCAACTGGGAAACAAGCAACTAAAGAATGTCCTTCAGAGTTTCAAGCTATAAGCATAAAACCAAAACTCTTACTACATCCTCAAAGAAAAGAAAAATAATGACAGTGCTGAAAGGACACAAAGAAAAGCAAAAACAGCAGAAAACTTCCAAAGAATCCAAGAAAATCACTACTGACCAAGGGAAATACAAAATCACAAGGACCATGAACAGATGAACTGAAATAAATGTTCCAGAAAATTTCTTTCAGTATCGCCTAAGGAAGTTTTATATCTTTCTCTTCTGCTCCCTTCGATGAAAAAGATACTTTACAGTCGCTTTAGTTACCTCCCTTTATAATTTATACACTGCCCACCAACAGCACCAAGCACCAAATAATTTGTCTCACGAAGAAAATCAAAATGCCAAAAAACTCACAGACCCTAAAATTCCTGACAATCAATTAACCCCAGCATTGAGTCATTGACCACAATCATATGGATTAGCTACTTTAATCCTTTTTGCCACTTTTAGCCATATTGATTCTTATACGTATTGCCACATTGCAAAAGTGCCATTAACAGAAAGCAACAAAATAATGGACCTTGATTGCAGATTCTCTCATGGACTAAACTTCAAATCATGAAATCCATATTTCAGCTCTCTCATTCTGCATTATTATATCCCAAAATACGTTTTCAATGGCATTTTGCCCCCATCCAATTCTCATTCATGAAGATATTTTTACAAACCTGAGGTTCCAATGCACCAAAAACCAGAATAAAAGTAAAAAATTCTCAAGACATCTCTCATTACATGGCTTAATATGAACAAGGCTAAGTCCCTACATCAAAGCAGCCAAATACAAATTTTCTGATAAATAGTAGGATGTATTTCCTGGCCTCAAATTAAACCAAAATTTTGGTAGCAACATAATACTTTTGCACAGAACAGCTTCACAACACCATAATGCTTAACTTGCACATACAGCTCTATGATAAAAGCACCCACACAATTTTGCCAAGCAATTTTTGAAGCTGTTTCCTGAAATGGCTTTCTTAATCAGCAGAGATCCCCATGCAACTTACAACCCAAAGCTGATTGTGGATTAGAACATGATCTCAAAGAGTGACATAAAATGTATTCAAAACTATCAAGATTAGGAAAAAAAAAAAAAGAAAGCATACCAAACAAGAGTCCCACCCTTAAAACAGCATCTATTACGAGCGATTGGAGACCTACACTGTCGCTCTCGCTACATAGCATAAGACTTTCCTCAAGAAAAAAAGAAACTAATATCCCATCCTTTAAAAGAATACATAAAAAAGAGTAGAAAAGACATTAAATTCAGTACATGTCCATGTTGCATTGTGAATGAAGTAGGGAAGATCATGGATCGGGTTCGGGTCGGTTTTGCAATATCCATACCGACATGCCCAGCATTAGATCAGGTCGGGTGCAGGTCGGACTACTAGATATTTGTACCTGCTTCATTTATAAATGGATCGGATTTTATCCGGTAGATTTGGGATGGGTCAAAATAACCATCCCTAGAAGGGAGTTCTGATAAAATACTTGTACCAGACGTTTATTATATATTCAAACCTTGAATTTGCTTTTGTCAGATGATTGCACTCGACAGACAAATCCAGCTCTTGCTTCCTCTTCTGTTATTGTTACAGAGTAGAAGTGAGCACATTGCTTTTCAACCTGCTTAAAAAGGAAACAGTTTCCAATAAGCCCCAATGGATTACTCAAATTTTTAAATGCTTTAGAATTCAAATACCTAACCTTTCTAGTAATAGATTGCCCAAGTGGAAGTGGACGAATAGAGACCACACCGTTAAGTGCCTCCTCCAAGACAGTTGCTGATACAGTGGTCTTAATTGGCACACCAAGTTTACTATTATTTGAGAAACAGTGAATAAATCAATAAAGACACACAATAAAAGAACAGAATTGTTAGACAGAGAGACAGATAATCCAATGGATGAATGAAAATGCAAAAACTAAACACCAATCTACCTAAAGAGTGCTGCGAACATAGTGTTCACAGTGCCCAAGCTTGAAAGATCTAGCTCCAATTCTTGACTTTCTGATTCAACAGCCTGACAAAAATAAGCTTATGATTAATGCTACTGTCACATATAACATTAAACATCAATATAATCAAATGATTTAAATTCTACCAAATAGCATGTGTTAACAAACTGCCATAAATAATTAGCATGTTTGGAGCCTAGGCTCAGAAGCTGCAGAAAGAAACACATTGCTCCAGAAAGAACACAGATGACCTTATCATCAGTGTGAGGATTGCAGCAATGAGATTATAGGATCAATAAATTGGAATTAAATAATGAGGTGTAACAATTAGTTAAGCCTAGTTGTTGGACAATTACGAGTGTTGGTAGTTTGTTAATACTGGTAAGCATAAATATACAGGGAGATGATTTTTCCCATTTAAGCATGAATACATTAAACAATCAATTTCTCTACTTCTCTGTTTTCTTTTCAATTCTCAACTATTTTCCCTCTCTTTTTCTTCCTTCCTCACTTACCAAACAGCTAGCTAGGCTAAGGGTTGTAACATTTATTTCTAAATGTTAGTCATCTGGCAACTGTGCTGATATCTCACCTCAAAACCAGCTGAATCATACTGGCGTCGTTTGTCTGGATCAGACAAGATAGTATAGGAAAATGTAACTTCTTTAAACATATCAGCTGCTTCAGGATCATTAGCATTCTTGTCAGGATGGTACCTGAAATAATATGTAATTATCATTTAAGAGAACTTAGACCTTGTTTAGCAAAGGAGAACATTTTGTGGAGATAGGAAATAAAACATATGAATATGTAGAACGCTAAACGCATGATCTATTATATCATCTGAAAACAGAAAAGAACCAGCTAAGCATGAGATTTAATTTATAAACCATGTGCGATTAATGTGTTGAATATCTGTAAATGCTAAAATATATGGTTGCACCAACTTTCCATAATGTTAACCATATTGGGAATCTGAGGACTGAGGTGGTTAAAGCTTCACATCATAATCTTCCAACTATTAACTAAACATTCAGTCATTCCAAGCTAGTCAAGCATGTATTTTTATCATATATATATATATCTTCTGACTCAATGCAACCATTTTCCTTTCACTTCGCCGTGCTTCACTTGAAGCTGCATAGGTTTTACCTTGCATTTTGCCACATCACGTAACAAGCTCCTGCAACAACACTTAGATAGCTCAGCTATATGTCAATGTGACAGTATATCTCCATACATCTTTTTCCTACATATTCACTTTCCTAGTCGTGCCCTACGTTTAAGCTTGTAAGCACACAATAATCAATCAAATTAGTCATTGGTATTGTAGATGTTTCAAATTTGATTTCACTAGTAAGTCACTTTTTGTACTACCCTCTCCTATTTGCGATCTCCCGAAATTTGATTTCACAAGATGATACGTACTCAAGAGTACCCTTAAGTTAATGACCTCACAAAATCAAATGGCAAATAAGTACATTGTTAAGCTTCTCAAAACTGCATAAAAGCAGTAAGATATACAATATTCTCTGCAAATGGTATTCTAGAATCCACTGACATCATGAACCCGTCATACACTTCAAATCCACAAAATCAGCAGCCTTCATTCCCACTCCAAGTTCCCACAATTCAGTGCAAATCACCCAAATCCCAGATCAGAGTAATTCTCTCTTAGCAAACTCAAGCTGTTTTATTGCCAAGGGATCAACTACCATATCGTTTCAGTCCGGGAAATGAGTAAAATGGAGCTAAAATTTTAGTTCTCAGTCACCCACTCAGTCCTCATTGAACTTACAATCGACAGTCACCGGTGAAAAACAGCAACGGAGTTGCCGAATGTGTTAACGTTTACAACTTGTTTCTCCTAGAAATTAAATAGAACAAATACCCAATTAAATTTCAATTCCAACACCGATCCAGTCAATAACAAGCACTTCGAGAGTTCAACTAAAAAAGAATCCCAAGAACTTTCAAAAATAAAGAGAGATGAGAAAATGCCAAAAAAAATTTAAAAAAAAAAGTTCAAACAAAAAATAAATGAAAAAAAAAAATGACATACTTGAGAGCCATTTTGCGGTACGCGCTCTTGATTTCCTGGTCGGTGGAGTTCCTGGATACGCCAAGGACCTCATATGGGTCCCGCCGGAGCTGCTTCGACTCATCCAGGCTCTCCGGCCTCGACCGGCGAGCTGGCATTTCCAAATCAAATGCTAATATTTAAATTCAAATATTTGCAGAAAAAGGAAAAAAATATCTTCCTCTCAAATTCCGGTAGACTTTCCCGGAATTTTGGTTTAGCAAGTTAAGGGCATACAGAAACCCTAGAGAGAAGACTCCATGGGACCTCTTCTGAGCTGGAGCTGTGAAGAAGAGAAGAGAGAGACAGAGACAAGTGAACGAGAAAATGGAGGGGAAATTAGGTGTAAATTTTTGTTATTTTGTAGTCGCCCTCAAAAATTTCAAAAAACGGATATCCTCATTTGATAGAGAGGGCCAGTACACGCGGGAGGCTGCGATTCGATCTGGTCTTTGGCGTGGCACGTCAAACCTTTCTTGCTCTTGTGGCTTTGCTTAACATGCTTGGGTCAAGGAAAAAATGTTGAAAAGCTTTTCTTTCTATTTCACCGTATCTATTTGTATTTAATTGAATTGTACTATTTTATTTATAGACTTTATGGAAACGGCCATTTTCTGGTATTTCTTTTTGTTTAATGATTTTTGTTAATATTTGAAATTATATTAATTTTAATGGTACGAAGACAGTATATTTTAAATGAGTTGAATATAAATATTAATATTCTAAATGAATTCAGAGTGTGAATAATTCAACATTTGTGGATATCTAAACTTTTGTCATTCATGCATGTTTGTCATTCATTTTTTTGGGATTTTTTTGAAATGATAAATGATTGAGTAGGTGAGGATTTTATAAATAAATGATTAATTCCAATATAACCATCCTTAAACAATACATTTGCCACCGAGTTAAGATTTTAGTTTTTCATATTAAATTCTTAGAAATATTATCACATCATTGGAATGTTCTCACACAAGTCAGCAAAACTTCAATTTCCATGTGAGAATGACTTTTTATTCTGATAATTGAGTCCTGTTTGTTTGACAAAAGTTGAACTTAGGAAAATACACCAAGTCAAAAATAAAATGACATAGCTTTCAATTTTTAAATAATTATTTAGGCTTTTTTTTTGTAAAAAAAATAATTATTTTAATAGCCTTGAGTTTGTTTTAGTAGTTATCAGAAATTAATATAAAGTATAATCGCTAGGCCGTCAAAATATTAAGTATAATAGACATATTATTTTAACAAATTCATAATACTAAATGCTACATGAAATTTAAGTTGGGAGTAGAAAATAAAAACAATACCTAAATTACTTGTCTTATATTTTTATTAGGATAAATTACTTTGAAAAGTCTTGACATAATTGCACTTTACAGTAGTTTGTTTGAATAACATTAATCAATAGAATTTCTTAAAATGTTAGATAAACTAAAAAAAAAAAAAAAAAAAACTCAACACAAGTCAGCAAAACTTCAATGTCCCATGTGAGTAATGACTTTTTTATTCTGACTTTCCAAGTTGAGTCCCTGTTTGTTTCAACAAAAGTCTGAAACCAGAAAAATAACAATCGAATAAGGTAACCAAAGTCCAAAAAATAAAATGACATAGCTTTCAATTTTTTAAATAATTATTTAGGTTTTTTTTTTTGTAAAAAAATAATTACTTTTAATAGCCCTTGAGTCTCGTTTTAGTAATGTTATAGGCTAGAAATTAATATAAAGTCCTATTAATTCGCTAAGGGCCCGTCAATATTAAGTATAATAGACATATTCATTTTCAAACATAATGCATAATAGCTTGTAAAGTGCTACAATGAAGCACTCTTAAGTTGGGAGTAGAAAATATAAACAATACCTATATATTACACTTGGTAGTTATTGAATTAGGATAAATTACTTTGAAAAGTCTTACATTAATTGCACTTTACCAGGTAGTTTGTTTTGAATCTACAATTAGAGTGAGGATTTCTTAAAAATGTTAGATCTAAACATTAAAAAAATAAAAAAAAAAACAGTAGAGAATATTTATTTAACAAGTAACAATTCCTCGACCTAAATTGAGAGAATACCCTTATCGCAATTCCCTCTTACTTCTTTATTTTTTTTACTTATCTCTTGAATTTAATATTACGTCCAAACAATTATTCTCAGTTTTTTTTATTGTAAATTAAAATTTGATTCATACTGAATGAATCATTTATTCTTTCCATTCGGCTGAGAATTTTAAATTTTTCTCTTACGAGGAAGCTAAAAACCAAATACGGATGATTGACGACCTATAAAGAGGCACTTGATATGTCGGAAATCTAATAATAGAAAAGTGATTTGAAGAATTTTTTTTTTTTTTTTTTTTTTTTGAAAGAGTTGATTTTTTTTTTTTTTTTTTTTTTTTTGAAAGAAGTTGATTATTGAATTTACATGTTTGATTAGTATGGTATGTAGACATCATTTATATTTTCTCATTTTAAGTGGTGGGAGAGTTAGATTTCCATAAAAGATAAAGACAATTTAAAAAAAAAAAATTATTATTATCTAAACACAATAATTTAATTTTTGTACAAAAATTTTTTTATTTTTTGAAAATAATTTTTTATATAAAAGCTGAATTTTGATAATCAAGAAATATGGCTTGTCTCAAGCGCTAAAAACAAATACTATTTTGTTCTAAAAACAATTACTATAAAAAGAAATACGAATTCTTAAAATAAGACGTCCGGCACTCTCCAAAAAAAAAAAAAAAAAGATGCACTCCTCCAAAAAAAAAAAAAAAAGAGATCCAGCAATCGTAGTAACGCGCGCGTTAAGGCCGCGAGTACATTAAGGCCGCAAGTTGGGGGTGCGTAATGCGCACAGCTATCTGGAATTTAAATGAGGGATTTGAATGAGAGCAGAAAAAGATTGGCGTAATCAAAGCTGAAAAGTTAATATATTAAATCGCAATTGGTGGGTGAACGGGGAATTTATTATTTTTCATTATTACATCATCATCACTTCGTAATAGTATTTCTTTTTTCTAAAAAAAAAGCCATTCTTTTTGTTTTTTAGTTATTTGACTTGTTTTTTTCTTTTCATTTTATTTACTTGTTATTTTTTTTGAATATTTTAAAATATTTACAAGATTTTTTAATTTATATTTATATAATTATTTTTTATTATATTTATATAATTATTTTTTATAATAATATTTATGATTGTTAATGACTTCTATTAATATCTTAATGAATAAATGGTAAAAAAGGTAAAATATATAAGTATTTTATCAAAACATGCAAACAAAATGAGACGAATGGAATGTAATTATTCATCTATTACATTAAATTTGTTGCTTTTTAATTTTATATAACACTTTTAAAATTTTAAGATAGCATTAATTATTTTATTTTATTTTTATTTTTTATTAAAATAAAAAAAAATAATTTTAGTTCTTCAATTAACTGAATTTAAGGAAAACATTAATCATCTCTTAATTAATTTGCGGCTAAAATTAAAAGATAGAAATAAATTGAGATAAATGAAGGTGATAAGAAGTGTTTTACAAAATAGTCATAGTATTCATTAAAGATAATAATAAAATTAAAATATTAATTAGCAGTTATTTTTAATTTTCCCAAAATGACAGATAAAAACTTTAGTAAAATAATTTAAAAAAAAATTAGAAATAAAAGTTGACAAAAGAGAGTATCAAATAACTTAAAATGCAATGTTTTTTATATAGCTTTTTAGCAATTTAAAATAGAAAGTGTATTGAAACTATAACCAAATTCCTTGCATTTGTGCACATAAGATATAGTTTAGTGGTGAGTATATATATGGTCTGATAATAGATTCAGATTCAAATCCCAGTATAAAAAAAAAAAAAAAAATCATTACATTTGCTGTTGTTAGTTGTCTTTTCCATTTTTTGGTAATCATTAATTTGGATGCATATATAATTATAATGTGGTGGTCACCTAGAAACCTCTTAACCTTACACTTTCAATGATATGAAAATTAATTGAGTGGAGCAATTAAAATGTGTTTTGCTCAAAATGTTCTATATATATATGATCACTATTTTATCATCAATAAATAACCATGAGCACAAGCGTTTATCATAATTTAAAAAAAATTAAAATATAAACTTATTTGTGGCAGACAGTTTCAAATATGGTGCACATTTACGTCATATATTTTAATTTTTTTTAGATTAACCAATGATTAATTTTTTTTTTAATTAATCTATAAATTTGTCATTAGTTGTTTGAAATCCAATGGAATTTATATAATTTCATGTTTGTCATTATTAGCCTTTTTTTTTTTTTTTAAAAAAATTGTCATTATTAGCTTGGCTTAAGCTTTGAACCTAGTATTGCTTTCTTCCAAAATTACTATATTAAAATTGGAATACACTATGTTGATTCTCTTTGGATTCTATGATAAAAAATTCTCACAGTTTACTAAGTGAAACTCATTAGTATTCTTCCTAGGGATAGGATTATCAAATATAATTATATAGAAATTACAATTTCTCATTCTTTTTCTTTTTCTTTTTCTTTTCTTTTCTTTTCTTTTTATAATAATTTGTTTCGAGTGGGTGAAAGTAACTAATACAATGCTTGGCAATGTGGTAATATTCTAGACAAGCACTAGCTTTCAAACAAAGTCTCAAGTCCTTTTCAATAATTTATATGTAGAAATCCCAAAGGAGAACCATTTATCCACCTAATTAATATTTTTTTTTTGAAAGAAAATGTTGGATTTTATTAGTCATCCAAACAAATTAACGATGAAACAAAAGACGGGAAATTACAAAATCAATCTCCCACATTCGACAAGGAACGAGATGCTTGAGCTAGTCAGTGAGCAAACTCGTTTGACGAACGATAAACATGCTTAAACTTAAAAATACAACCAGATTGTAATGATAACTGCCGAATAGAAACGATAATATCACCCAAAATCGAGCCATACATAAGCCCACTTCCCTGTAGAGCATTAATGATTGATAAGTTGTCAGATTCCACAACAATTTGATGCCATCCTCTCCCCTTTAACCAGCTTAACGCTTCTTTGATGGCCATTGCTTCTGCTTCAATTGGCCTTAAATAAGTTGTCAGATTCCACAACAATTTGATGCCATCCTCTCCCCTTTAACCAGCTTAACGCTTCTTTGATGGCCATTGCTTCTGCTTCAATTGGCCTTAAATTGGCCTCAAATTTGCCAACCTTAACACCCAGCAAAATTGCATCACTATCCCGTAAAACTGCCCCATAACCAGCACCAGTACCACCTGTATAAACAGCTGCATCCACGTTTAATTTGACCCAATTAAGTTCCGATTTTTGCCATTTAGACACAGCAGATGGTGTTCTACCTGACCCAGCAGCGGCCTTCAACCAATCAGACAGAAAACTCGAGGCTCTATGCCAAATCACCATCGGTGAGGAGTGCTTCTGAGACCATATAACATCATTCCTCGCTGACCAAATCTGCCAGCAAACAGTCATGGCCACAACCACATCCTTATCATTAAAAATAGCAAAAATCTTCCCCATCCACTCTTGGAAAGAGGCAACCATAGGAGAATACCAGCCAAGGAAAGAAGCTCTCCAAACTTGCTTAGAAAATGGACAATGAACCAATAAATGAAAAATATTTTCATCAGATTGGCAACACAGAGGACATATGGAAGGAATATCCACACAACGCCTTCGCAACAGATCACAAGTTGGCAAAATATTATTGCTAGCTCTCCATGCAAAATTAATTGCTTGCGATGGTGCTCTAATCTTCCATAATCGAGTCCACAACCTCCTCATATCTGCATGGATCATTAATGGTTGTTTCTGCACAAGTGCTCTATAGGCAGTCTTCACCGAGTATGACCCATCAATCTCAAACCTCCAAATGATCTCATCAGCGACTCCAATGATTATGGGTATTCGTAAAATGAAGGATACATCTCGATCATTAAATATCCTCCGTATCAACTGCTCATTCCACCCTCCATTTAACAACAAATCCTGCACATAAAAGACTCCAACACCAGGATCAAAATTCGTAGTAATAAACGGGTAAACCGCATCACGAAGCCCACCTAATTAATATTTAAGTATCAATTAATCAACCTCTAATATAATCCAACATGAAAGAAGTTTCACATTAGAAAGATATATCCTAGAGAATAGGGGTGATCAAACTTTGGAAAAAAATCAAAAACCAAACTGAACTAGATTATTTTCTATTTTTGATCGGTCATTTGATTTTTGATTTCATTTCGGTTTGTAATCTTTCACAATTTCAATTGTTGGTCTTTGAATCGGTTATTTAAAAATATTTATTTTATAAATAAAATTGAATCGATATCTATCGAACTGAACCGACCAATTTGGTTCGATTTTTAAATTTATTTCGGTTTGGATTGATTTTAAATAAATTCTATTTTCAATTTTTTGCAGTTCGGAATTGAACTGCATGTTACTAAAGAAGGGGAAAAATAGTAATAATTATTACTACATTCGTCATCTCAATCAATATATCCTCATATATTTTAACACTAAATTTATAAATACGGGTTTCTTGTTAAGTTTTTCTCTCTTTTTTTTCGCATATTTAAATCTACCCAGTCAAATTATCAACAATATATTTATTAAAATTCATTATTAAAGACATAATATATTAACCGATGAGCTTTTGCTTTAACAATACATGATTCGTTATAGATAATTAAAATTATAAATTTAATCTTCAATTCGAGTCTAAATAACTCAGAAAAAGAAATCCTAAAAGAATTTGATTCTCTTAAATAAATCATTTGATGATTAAAACTTTATTTGATAATGAAATTATGAGATGAAGGAAACATAAAGAAGGGGAAAAGGAGTAAGAACAAGCAAATAGCATGTGGGGTGGAGTTATCTAATTTTGTTGTGTAGTCTTGAATTGATAAAAGGGCTTTGAGAATGACTCATGAACAGTATTTTTGCCTTGAAATTGGTACAAGAAAGGTGACCCAACATCTAACCAAGCTCTACATATGATCTCATTTTCTGTGTTTATCATCAAATGACAAAGATATAACTCCAAGTACTTCATTGTTCTTCTTGCAATAAAAGTAATTACTTCATTTTTTTTTTAGTTTTTTGTTAATTAATTTCACTTCTTATTACCAACACCAAGCAATGATCCCAAAATTCCCAATTGGAATTAAGAAATGGACATGAATCTGCAAGCCCACAAAAGGAATGGGCCATTATTATGTTTGGACACTAGATAAGGCCCAACAATAGATCTTAAACCCAAAGTGTTCTTAAAAATCAATTAAATAATCAACCTTCTCGTGATAAATGAGGTAATCCAAATCTCAAAGTTAATCACATGGGTAAAGGAACCTTGTTCATTAAGTTTGAGTTTTGATTTTAAAATAAAATCCTAAATTAACGATTTTACTCTTTCACAAGTTTTTTTAAGTTAAGAAAACAATTACTTTCATATCAATATCAATATGATGTAACATCTGATGTAATATTATTTTATTAAATATAATTTATTTTAAAAGTATATCGATCGCTTATTAATTAATGTTAATCAATATTCTAATTTCATATCATGTGATATAATAAGTTGACTTACAAATGGCACAAAATTTTTTTTCTTAATTTCTATTATTGATAGAAAGATAAATTGAATTTAGTAATTTGTTTTAGAAAAAGCTAGTCCTTCAACGTTGCAAACTATACTCAACCAACATTTATGAGTACAACATTTATGATATTAACATATTATATTAAAAAGTAATTAATTATATAACATAATCCAATACGACAAAACAAAAATGCAAGATATATATAAAATAAATATTTCTTCGAAGATAATTATTATAATCAATAGTATATAGATTGCAATTTGCAAGTAGATTAAGATTAATTAACCTTTGCTTGGTGGAGACAACACGCCAGAATTCACTCAACTACTAAAAATTAATCTAAAATTGATTATGTTCATAATAATACGCCACATGCCATGATTAATAATTTTCACTTAATGTCATTAATTACTAATTAACAATGACTTGGAACATTTAAATATAAACTAACATGTATGGGTTTGAATATAAAATAGACATGTATAATTAAAAAATGACTTGACTATTTTTATTTATTATATCAATCAATTACGACCAGCTAATTAAAACAAATAATAAATTTAATTTATGGATAAATGTCTAAGTACAAAGAATGTTCAACAAATGACAAAGGATAAAAGATTGATGTATTTCCTTGTACATGTGACATTTTTGTATTTTTAATGTTCAAATAATACACGTTAGGTGTCTTAAATTTAGGTATATAAGCCTCTCATGCTACGTAATGTAAAAATTATTAATTATTTATAATTACAGATTAATTAGGGTCATTGAGTCCATTAAAGATCTTCTAATTAAGGATTAAGTTTTACACAACAAGTAACAATTTTTTGAATGATTTTGTTTTGAAACGTGTTACTAATTAATAGACTCGTCCAATATGAAATTATTTTATTTGAAATATTAGATATATAAACGTAAACTCTTTTTTTTAATCTTCTAATTTTCCAACTTGAATTTTCTTAATATGAATTTTAAATTTGATCGTCAGAATATTATATTTCATTATTCGGCGCATACTAATCTTGATTAATTAAGCACAACGGAGAAAAACAAATCTCTCTAAATAGACTAATTTAACAGATAATCCAATATTCTGTGGAAGAAGTCATCAGCACAAGTTTGAACTGTAGGAAGAAGAAGACGAGGAAGAAAAATAATCACTCAAACCAATAATAATGAAAGAGATTATCCATTATGATGTATATACATTTTAAATGCTCGACATGGAAAAGGAATTAAGAAATATAAGAAAGAAAAAGTTTATTCACACGAGCAAGTAGTTCTTATGCAAAACAACACTATATATTATTATTATTATTATTATTATTATTATTTCATTAATGGATGATTAAAGATTTATATCGGTCAAGATATAAAGATTACTATTATAAAGATTTAATGGACCAATTGCTAATATAAAGATTCATTAAAGGACCAATTGCTAATATAAAGATTCATTAAAGGACCAATTGCTAATATAAAGATTCATTAAAGGACCAATTGCTAATATAAAGATTCATTAAAGGACCAATTGCGGACCAATTGCTAATATAAAGATTCATTAAAGGACCAATTGCTAATATAAAGATTCATTAAAGGACCAATTGCTAATATAAAGATTCATTAAAGGACCAATTGCTAATATAAAGATTTATATCGGTCAAGATTATCTTCAAGGGAAAAAATCCAATATTATTTCTAAAATAATGTTTTTTTTAGTGAATTATTTTTTTTTTAAAAAAAAGCTTAAAGATTCGTTATTTGATGGAAAAAACATTTATATTATAAGAAAGATTAGGATTCTTGGTTTAAGAATTTAATTAGGAGGTCGGTCCAATCCTATCCAATAAAATGAATAGGTCAAAGCCCGAATCTTGATATTCTAAAATTTTTAGGGTAAGAGTTAGTTGGTTTGCACTTTGGAAAATAAAAACTAAGTGGCTGACAAGAGCAATATATTCATAAATATATATATATATATTATATATTATATATATATATATATATAATATATATATAAAATAAATTAATTTTTAGGTCATAGAATAGAAGTGCATGATGCGGTTATATAAAATAAATTAATTTTTAGGTCATAGAATAGAAGTGCATGATGGGTTACAAAGTGGAAGCACTTTTAATTATCAAGACCTAATATTCTTCTTCTTCTCTAGCTATAGCGTTAGAGCACCAAATGAAGAATTATTCTTTGTTACTCACATTGCACCATTATATATATTTTGCTTCAATCTAATCATGCATTAAAGTGTTTGCCCATTATATTTATTTATTTATTTTTTTCTAAAAAAAAAAGGTAAAAAGTTACATGGTTAAATGTGAATTACATGAGCCACACATGTTGGATGTGTGAATCCACATTTTCTAGTAACATGTTTATTCTTTTGACATTTGTTCCATTTTTTATTATCTTTGAACTTTTAGCTTTAAATTATGATCATACTCTTTAATGTAATTTATAGGTAATTGCAAAGATGATTAACTTAATTTTATTCAAAAATAATTATCGTGTGCAATAGATCACTAATAACAATGAACTCCACCTTTTAAAATCCAACTGAAATCAAATTACATTATATAAACAAATTAAATTGGTTCAATTTGATTGGTTTAGTTTTATTTTCGAATAAATTTGATTAATTTTCTCTCAGCAAAATGAAAATGGGAAATTGAAGTTACCTAAATCATAAATCAAATTAAACTGATTAAATCAAATTTCGAAATCGAAAAATAAAACTAAATAAATTTGGTTCAATTTTAAGCTTTAACCTACACAAACTTTTCCTGAATTACAAGTGTATCTTTGAAAGTTAGTTTTCTTTTTCTTGACAAGTTTAAAAATGTATTTTTCTTTGTATCTGCACAAAAGAGACACATAATACATCAACGCATGATCTAACAATAAATATATATAGGACATTATAATAGATCCAGGTTTGAATTCTTCCACTGCTAAAAAAAAAAAACTTTCGGTGCATTTAAAATTCAAACGGTTAACCCGTTTACCGATTTAGTAATCTTGCCTGCGCACGAAAAGAATGAGTATGACCAAAATTTTCCACAAAAGTATGAGAAAAAACAAGATAAGAAAAACCTGGAATCATTTATGTTTCAAGATGTGCAATGTCAAGACAGGAGCAGAAAGAAAGAAAAACATCTGAGCCTGGAAGTTTCCTGCAACAGATGCCTTGGCAACCAAAACTCATCAAACTCGAATCAACAATAAATTAAAATAGTAATATTGGTTATGTATTTTCTCATTTGTCCAGGAAATTTGCAGAATTTACATAGTCAAATAATTGTAAGTAAACTTAAATGAATAATTGTAACTAGAATACATTAATATC
This sequence comes from Jatropha curcas, assembly GCF_014843425.1. The sequence continues at coordinate 616,180 of NW_023591289.1, read as the reverse complement.
TTAGTTCCTGATAAATCTCAACTGCTAAAATTATAGCAAAGCTTTTAATTATCAGGCAAGAAACTGTACAAACTGAAATTGTCTCAGTCTCGCCATCTAATCTGTACGTCTCCTTCAGTATGTAAATACAACATTTTTTGTATGATTAATTTCATACGATGGAATTGAATGATGTATACAAATGACATTATGTCTGAATTTTCCAAGTAAAATCTTGTTAATGTCATCGACCGAAATCTTGACTGTGAATTTTCTTGTGTAGCATTAATTGAGAATTCAAGGAAAAGGTGTCGAGCTTCGAATATTCGATTGCAAGCTAAGTCCTAACTGAAGATCCAAAGATTTACAGGTTTGTTTGGAAGCAGGCAAAGCTGAAGGCTTCCTAATTACATTCCTGCTATTTCTGGATCTATCAGCACGTGTTAAGGTGAACATACAATTTTCCTGTTGAAAAGGAGCCTGAGCAGGAATACCCATACCATACCACTTTGATAACTGAGACCCAGTATTAATATGGGAATCTTGATCATAAGGAGTGAAACTAATCTGAGACTCCTCGTAGAGTGAGAATTCAGGAGAACAACAAGAAGGATCATAAAACCATTGAGTCGAATTGTTGTAACTCAGGTTGTTCTGCAAAGGTTGAAGATAACAGCTGATGCTGGCTTTCCTGGCTTGAAGCTGCAATCTTTTCTTCTTCAATCTTTCTTTCTTATGAGCATTTTGATGACCTCCTAAAGCTTGTGAGTTCGCAAACTCCTTGAAACAATATTGGCACTCAAACTTCTTATTGTCTTCAGGTTCTTTTGTTGAATCTTTATGCATGACAGGCTTTTCCCCTTCATGTGAAACAGTATTCGATGAATTTACACTCTCATCTCCTTCTGCACAACCTTTCGGGTAGCTTTCTTCATTTCTGCATGGGTTTAATTCGAAACCAAATAGTTTGAGTTTCTTCTCAACACAGGATTCTGCAGAATGGCAATTTTCTCCATCTAATGTGGAAGAAAAGACGTTAGAGGTTTCCTTTTCCATCTATCTTGATGCGAGTGAAAAATGAAAAAGGATATTTGTTTAGTTTAGTAGTTCTGATACACCTTGTAGTTGCTTGGCTTCTCTTCCTTATATAGTAAACTCTATGGTTTCCAACGATCATTGCATCTCAAAACAGGATGGACTAGTTTTGTAATAATCAAGAACAGTATCAAAAAATACACCAAGGTCAATAAAAAATAAAATAAAATAAAGAAAGAAAAGAAAAGAAAAGAAAAGTCAGACCAAAGAAGCCGTCTCATGCAATATTGTTTTTCTTTATATGTATATATATAACATATAAAAAGAATAATAGAAAAAGAAAAATTGCATTTTGTAATAGATACACCTCAAAGTTTCTCCATCAAAGAGGATTCAGTGTGCTTTAATAACAAGGAATTCCATGGTCTGTAAGCAATAATAAATATATAAAAGCATGCAATTATAGTACCACTTGAATAGTTAAAACATATATTCCATGCTTCAAGACAGGATAAAGGTTATTATATTAATTGTAATAACAAAAGTCAAAGAAAGATGGGGATTTAATCACCTGGAAGGAAGGCGCTCTAACGCTGCAACAAATCTTCCACTGTACTTAAAAATGCATATCTAACATTATTTTACTAAACCAACTAATGAGTCAGTGGATTCATGTATTGTCCTCTAGCTGAGATTATATCATTATATTAATATTAATATTAAAATAATATAAATAATTAAAAACATTAATTATCCATAAATCATAGCTGTGGGTACCCAGTCCCATCCACTAAATGTCTCTAATCAATGTTTATAAAATTTTGAGTTCTGTAGAAACGTGATTATTCAGCACATATGAAGCTTCTTTGTAATTATCTCTCCACCCACATGATTAAATAATAAAAAATAGAAAGGAATGCTTTGATTAAATTTTAAAATGTGTCTATATCTTGACCATGTTTAGGAAATGCTATTTTAAAATAGAAAGAGCTAAGGGAGAGTAGTTGCTAAACAAAGGAATATAACTAAGTGGGTAATGATGCAAGCATATATACACTAATTAGGGTCTTCAAGAAGATCTGGGCATATCTTCTTAGAGCAGGCAAAGCTCTATATAATATGCTTAAAAGCATATATTTTAAGGTGATCAAGTCATCAATTAATATTATTGTATAGATATGAAATGAATTTGTGTTGGACAGTTGTTATAGTTGGACCCCACTTTTTGTAGCTTTAGAGACAATGTTAAAAACTATTAGATTGTGTTGTTATTCTATTGTCTCTAACCAAATCTTCCATTGGTGGAGGAAGTCCACCAATGGATCTCTCATGCTCATCAATTCCCACTTCTTTTCTTTTCTTTTTTATCTTTTTCTTTCAGGTCTATTCAAATCATTTTCTTGCTTTAGGAGAAGAATTCCAAGTAGGCATGCTGTCATCAAGCAATTCATCTCTTCCATTCTAAATTTCTAATAAGTGGAATAAAATGAAACCAAAGGGAGGAAGATTGGCATATGGTGGCTAGGTGGGTGGGTTGGTTGGTTGGTTGGTTGATTGATTTTTTTAGCTCATTTCATTTCATTTATCCATGTGTTCATAGAATATCAAAAGGTGGCCCCTACCATCAGCCAACCCTAAAATTAAAAGCCTTGTTCTCATACTATATTTATTTTACTTCACTTGTGGACAAGTCCAAAGGAATTTTAAGTATATTAAGAAACCACAAAGAATGCCAAGATTGACCAAGTAAGAACAACTAAAATAATTCATCACTTGTTTCATATTGCAGCAGATGAACACAATCAAGAAAAAAAGGCAAGGATTGTTGTGGAATGTTAAAATGTATATATGTTATATGCTACTTACTTTTATAGCATATCTGAAGCAGAGAGTTTCTGTTCGTCAAATTATGACAATTCAGCAGCTTTTCGGTGTTTGTGTTTCAATCAAAGGTTTTCCTTGGCCAAAAACAACTGCAAATGCAAAGAAATAATTAATGAAAACTTAAGCTGGAACAAACAAAAAAAAAAAAAAAAAAAAAATCATCACCTGTTTCATATTGCAGCCAGAATATCTGAACACAATCAAGAAAAAAAAGGCAAGGATTGGTGCTTGGAATGTTTAAATGTATATATGTTATATGGCTAACTTTACTTTTATAGCATATCTGAAGCATGAGAGTTTTCCATGCTTCGTCAACATTATGACAATTTCAAGCAGCTCTTCGGTGTTTGTGTTTCAATTCAAAAGGTTTTCCTTGGCCAAAAACAACTGCAAATGCAAAGGAATAATTAATGAAAAACTTAAGCCGTGGAACAAACAAAAAAGAAAAAAAAAAAAAATAGAAGGAAGTGTGCAGCGAAAGATCGGTTATTAATGTGCACAATCACATCAGGTAGGCTTAACAACGGAAAGAGCAAGGAAAATTCATTCTTCCTACCCGTAAGAAACCTAACAAACCATTTTGACCTCATTATTTCAACAGATAACATTTCTAAGAAAAAAAAAAAAAAAAAAAAAAGAAGGAAGTTGCAGCGAAAGATCGGTTATTTAATGTGCAATCACATCAGGGTAGGCCTTAACAACGGAAAGAGCAAGGAAAATTCATCTCCTACCCTGTAAGAACCTAACAACCATTTTGACTCATTATCAACAATAACATTTCTAGATAACTTGGACAGGAAAAACATAAGTAAAACAAGAAAACTATGATAATTAAATTACTGGTAACTATACAAGAAGTTTTTCCAAATTGTATTTTATTAATAAGAAACCGGTGAAAATCTAGCATAGCATGGACAGTAGTACAATCTTGACCTTGACAAAATTAGTTGATCTCATTCTATAGAAAGAGGAGAATAAGGAGGCAAAAGGCTTCTATTTACAAAATTATTTTTGAGAAATCCAATCCCAGCATCTTCTTTTTGGCAAAGAAAGACAAAAACGTGACTTGCATCCTATGATTGCTAGCTATAATGGCAGCAAAATTGAAAAGACACATATTTAGAGAATATGAACCTAGCAGGAAGCCACTCTACATCTCACTCGGTTGCCACTTTGGACATTGATGGTACACGCACCATGAAGATGCAGGGTGCTAAGTTATTACGATGGTCAGAAATGTAGTGAATACATGATATTGCCATCCCATAAAATTATCTAACCTAATTTGGCCAACTGAATAGTTATTCACTCTAAATCTTAGGAAATATAGTGTATCTTGTATTTATAAGTAAATGAAATTTGGCTTGAAATTAAGGATAGTAAATCTCAAATAAAATGTGCATGAGAACATATATTATATCTAACTAATTAAATAATTTTCTGTCAGCAAATGGAAAAATTCAATAGGATGTTTCTGGGCATAAGAAGATTAACCATTTCTCTTACCTAAAAGGTAGAGAACTGGTTCAGTCACAAGGAAATTGTGCTTCCAATTTAGTTGTAAAAAAATTGAAAAGCTAAACTTGCTGTGGGGTAGTTATCTAGCTGTATCATAGGGCAATGTATCTTCAGCGAGACCAAAATTCCTACTTACCTACTGTTAGAATCCTGTTATGTATTTGTTAGGGACTTGGTTTTGCTATAGAGTGAAATTGATTCTACATTGTTTGAATTATTAATGATAAAAAAACCCAAGCAAAATATAGGAATCCCAATCCAATTAAACCCACTTGCATCCACGTGAAGCCACACTTAAATTTGTCTATACCGATTATCATTTACATAAAAATAATCATATGATAAGAAAGTCAGAAACCAGTACGGAAGTGTGAACACAATTTCACATTTGAATATAAAAGAGGCATAACTGCTGTTTAAAAAGCATGAATGGTCGTCGGAGTATCAAAAAGGACAAACAAGAAGAACGCGTACATTAAAAAAATGGAGATAGGGGAGAAGGAGAGCGAGAAATCTTACAACGGATCGTTCACACAAATCATGCTTCAAAGAATCCAAGGCACTGGGGCAACATAACGATTTCACCTCTTTTGGCTTTTTCATCGAACAGTTGGTGGGCATTGGCATGGGGCGATTCTGGCAACGGCCAAGGAAACAACTTTATTAATGGAGCATCCGACGTGCCCATCCGCAGTGCACCTTCAATTAAATTTACAAATCTTTTACCGGTTTCGAGGAATTTTGTTAATCATTATGATATCACAATAGTGAATGAGGAAATACTTCATCTATTTCAGTAATTTGTTAAAAGCATACTCTTGCCACCGCATTCTCACCGTCCATTCAACAATCTCTCAAAATAATTTTCCTCAACAGATAATACAACAAACAGAAATCCAGTTCACCGCTCCTAAAATTGGCATAGCATTCATATCCAAGTTAATTTTTTACATTCAGTTTCATCTCACCATGAACAAATTCTAGGGATATGGTTCAAGTACACATAACATACAGGGTAAAACAAAAACCGATACATGAAAAGTAATCTAACAATATTAGTAATACACTACATCTCAAAAATTTTCCCCGGATTCTATCAAAATATTAACCAACAGAGTTGTCTGTTAGACGTAAAAAATTGACTACTGGTTCACTGGAGCCTTCAGAGAACAAATTTTGCAGGGTGGTGCTTCATGGAAAAGATAGTAGATGAGCCACCCCAAAGCATAGCTCGGCTTTGAAAGTAAGTTCTCTAAGGTTGTCTTCTGTTACGAGGCAAGAGTGCAAGAAGAATCTTTTTTCTTGGTCCCTGCAATATAGACACTTTCATTAAAGATAAAACTGCATCTATATAGCAACTGTTCTAAAAACAAGTAATAATAGCCAGCAGACATATTTAAAAAGAATTATTAGAAGTGCTGTGATATCCCTGCAGAAGTGATCCAAAGGCCCACAGCTCTTGCTTCAACTTGGAAACCACATGTGAACTATCATACGAGGGATTTAGTTGACTGAAAAGGAAAAGAATCATGATTTTGTTCAAGCTGAACTTTTAACCTATTTTAGTTCTGTGCGAGTGCAAGGTACCTCCACATCTATACTCTATGGCCCTCATTCCACATTCTTCACTTTAGTCAGTGAACTGCTTAGGAAAAGAAAAATTGTCCTTGGCAGAACGTTTAGTAGAGCAGGATCACGAATTCAATTCAATCCCCAATGTTACTGTCCTCAAGAATTTCCGACATGCCCCAAAAAATAATGGGCAGAAAAACTCAGTAAGTCTACTCTCACAATTAGTCACTTTATATATCTAAATGGCCAGTATGAATTGCTGCATTAAATAGAAAATTCAAAATTTGAACTAAGGACAAAATTATCTTATTTTTGTCACTGAAATTTACCACCAAGAAGAATGATAAACTTTTTTTATATAGATGGATATAAATAAAAGGATATATTGGTTCCCCTTAATGTTTACATTTTACTGATCACCAGATCTCATAGAAATGAAATTGAATTAAAGAAAATCAGTGCAAATAAATAAAAAAGAAAAATCAATACACCCCAAAATGACATGCAGAATGTCAAAGATTAGATGTTTATCAGAATTATCTGAACATAAAATTGAGTTCAAGAATATAATAGGTGAAAGAAATCCTTTTGATATCTCAGGGAGGAAAAAATTACCATAGGTATTCCCAGCTCTTTGAGATCAGTTTCCCCCATCTGCTTCAATGCAGTCATATCCACCTGTTCAATAGATCACACAAATTAAGAATCGGGTGAATCAGAAAAAAGGAAAACGTGATCAATAGCACTATTTGCTAGTTTGGTTCAATCAGACCGTGAATTTCCACAATAGTCACAAGGTTCACTATTCACAAGAAAAACCAGCTATCAAAAGTGACATACAAAGGGACTTCGCAGTTTGCTTCCACATACAAGATAGTGAAAGCATCTTAAAGCAAAGAATTGAATGATGACAGGCACATATGCCTGATCCTTCTTCAAATAACTAATATGCATTAGCAGTTATATTACCTATAACCTGTGAGCATCTCAAAAACAACAAAACAACATGGCAAGTTATCATATGGGTAAAAAATATTCTGACGTTTTCAAAATTTGAATCTTCCACTTACAGTTATATTATCTATAACTTTAGTACTGGGCATTTAGCATGTATGCATGTTCGTGATTGAGAGAGAACCACAAACAAAACCAAACAGAAAGAAAACAAGTCATTCAGCCAAACCTTAGTCCTGTAGTGGACAAATTGCATACAATTTTTTTTTTTGTCACCAAAAAATGTGCACATTTGTAAGAAATTAAAAAGCAAAGAAACAAAATTTACCGTTCCCATGATTCCATTCAATAATTCATTGCAGGGTAAATCTAAACTACCTCTTCAGCCTTGAAAAGAATGGCATATTTCCCCAATCCTAATGAATGTAACAAGCCTTCAACAGTCTGTTGTTCTTCAGCCTACATAACAAAAACAGACAAATAAGATTTCCAGACGTTTTTCTGATTATTGTAAACAGACAAGATGCTAACAATTGATTCTCCCATGCACATCAGAAGTATGAACTAGTGGAATTGTTCATGTCTAAGAACTTAATATTACAGTACAACAGAGAAACATTTATAATGAGCTACTGAGCAAAGAAGGTAGCAAACCAGTTATTGAAAAAGTAGAAAAGAGAATCAGAAAGTATAGTCATAAATACAGCTGTTGATAAATGTGGTTATGGTGCCAACTAGCTTAATTAGTAAAATCTCCAGGCATTATTCCAAGAGACCTGAAATGAAATTCAGCTCACGCTCAGGATCATGGGTAAAGCTGATAATTAAACCAAAAAAATACACATACAAAAGCAGGTGCTCATGGGATGAAAGAAAAGACGTAAACTCTTTTATCCCGTTGCCCCAGCATAAAGCTGAATAAAAAATAGTAGGGTCTTGCAATTCAATGCTAAATCATTCCAGATCAAGCAACAAGCATAAGGGTACAAACTTTATAAAAAATGTTCAGTAGAAATCATGCCATCAGCAGAAAACCACTGAAATAGAAGTTCAATTCAAGCTGTTAACATACTTAGAGTTTGATCAGAGTTACTTGAAATGAGCCACCAAAAGTGCACCTAGGTTCCTGGTACTGCAACTACTGAAATCAATCATACAACATAAAGAAATTCATAAAAGAGAAACACTCCTTTTCCATCAACTGACAAAGAAGTGATCTATTCTTTCCCTTCAAAACCTGTTGATCACTTTTCATTCCCCTAAACTGGTTTTCCCCTGTTTTAGGGCCCCAGAGACCTTGTTCTTCTTTAGTAGATATTCTAATGCATCCAGCTTAATAGTTTAAAATACAGCATCCAAAAAACATCCCCTATCCCTTTATTGAAAATCAGAACTTTCATTAAAAGATTAAAAGAACTTCTGGAAATAAACATTTGGAAATAAGAAAAGGAATGGGGGAAAGAGAATCTTCCAGCTTAGTGTTGTACTATACAATAGAACTAGGGTGCATCCACACTAATGTGTGAATGAAAGACAAAGGTAAATAAAATCATACCACATATGTGCTCTTTTGTACCATGCCACTTGGTGGAGCTAGTTGAGCCATAATAGGTGCTGCAGGTTTAGAAGATACTGCAGGCAACACAGATTTAGTCATGAAAGCTGCAGAACTACTAACAGGCCTTGGAGCATCGAGAACATCCTTGTTCATGTATGAAACTGTTCTTGCATCATCAAATGACCTTCTTTGTAATTCTTCAACATTTCTAGGAGGGGATAGACCCCTAGAACTACCCATAATTCTATCTGGAGATCTCCTTCTTATATGATCCAAAGTCCAAGGATTATAAGGATTTCGCGACAAATCAACCTGTGGCAGATTATCTACACTTCTCGTGGAAGGAATTCGACCCAAGATACCAGAGCCCTTTGGATCAGGCATGCGCTGCCGTGTATCAAGAGAACTGAGAGGAGGGCCTGGAGGCTGCACTGTCCTAGATAACTTTTCTCGGAGGTCCATGGTTTTCTCATCATAGTTGCTAGTAGGTCTTCTAGATACACTTTTTTGCATGAGTTTGAATCGAAGATCATCCTTACCAATGCGAACATCTTTAATAAGAGAGACAAGGGTCAGTTCTCCAAAAACTGAAATAAATGATATTTCACTGCTGGAGTAGCAAGTTTATTACCTTGCATACCATTAGCAGTCAAGCTGGTCAAATAACTGTCGCCTCTTTGCCTACAAGAAGATAAGGTATGACCATAACATTCTCCACAGGCAACTCATCATAAAAGCATGCCCTTGGAAAACATGTAAGAACACAAAAACAAGCCATGAAACATAGACTCTAGTGACTCTAAAAGGACACTGAGAGCAATTAGGTCATCAACAACATACACCAGTTTCAATTTATACCCAATCACAAATTGCCTAACTCTATTTAAATGCTGTCATATATTCATAATTCCAATAATCCATAAAAAATTAGAAATTTTCAAACATGAGTGACCTGAAAGCTATTTCAAATAGAGGGAGCCACATAGGAATTGCATAATATTATAACTCCAATCCGTAAGAAATTGTTAAAAATGAAGAGAAGCAACACTGTTTCTCACACGTCTAATCAAATAAAGACAAAAAAATGAAAGCAAAACACACACCGTTTGTTGTTAGCTTCGCTTCCATTAGACAAGAAACCGTCCAAATTACTTCCTAATCTATCTCTTACAGACCGCTTATTTCCAGCACTTCCAGCACTTGAGAGACGATCAGCATATTCAACATCTGATACAGTTGCAGATCTCTTTACCACCTGTGACATTAGACTTACCAGTGAATGCAATCATACAATAGAAAAATGAATGAGAAATTTTATTCGGCAAACACAAAGCATACAAAAACTCAACTTTACAATATAAGAAATTGTTACTAAGAAAAGATAAAGGCAACCAAACAAGCCTAAATAGTTACGTGAAGCTCAGCTTAAGAAGACGTCTGTGAACCTCTCCTATAGAAAATACTGCGGATATTTCCGAAAGACAAGTTCATTTTTCTTTTCCTCTTTTTTTCACGGCAACCAAACAGTATTAGCAAAACTATCAACCAAAACAAGCAGCAAAACCCCCAGTTCGAATTACCAAAACAAACGAGAAAAAAAAAAAGATTCAAAAATAAATAAATACCTGACCAGAGCGCCCAAGAGTAATTGTGACGCGACCATTCGAAGCTCCCGACATGTCAAAACCCAAAACCCTAAGTAATCAATTAACTAATCTGCTCTATCGGATCAACCGGCACATAAACTAATCCTAATTATTAACCTAATAATAAGAACCCTAACCTCATTTCCACTCGCTAGCTATAACAGAAGCACAAAGAGAAGCAGGAGAGAGAAACAGGAAATTGGTACCAGTTACAGGCTCCGGAGAAAGAGACAGACGGACAGCGTAAATGTTTTGTTTCGAAAAAGGAAATGAAAAGAAAAAAAAAAAAAAGTGAAAAAGTTGATGGAAAATTAGAAATATTAAAAATGTTGTGATCTTTCACTTGAAATAAATCAGCGTGACAGGCTGACAGCGTTAACGAAGGACGTCTGATCTGGAGACTACCGCTCTACTACTCGCTCTGTTTTTTATTTTTAATTTTGTTAAAAGTTCTTTTTTTTTTTTGAACAAGCGAAACGACTTACCATCTACTATAATATAATTAATTAATTGAATTAAAATATAATTTTTAATTTTATTAAACATTTATTAATTAAATGTTTTTATTTCTCATTTGATTATAAAATTTAATATAAAAATGAATAATTAGATCAACTCAATTATAATAATTTACAATAAATTTATTATGCTATTAAATTTTTTTGAAAATTTAGAAAAATATATATTTAAAAATGAAATATATAATGTAATATTAAATTTTCAAGATATCATGTGTGGTTTTCTCATATATGTAAGGAGTGAAAAAATTTAAATTTAAATAGCCACGAGTTTTCACAAATTTAATTTATTTAAGGAAGAATATTTCTATTATATAATAGATATTTTTATTTAGGTAATTGTTATTTCAACCGAAATAAATAAAAAAAAAAAAAAGGGAAGAGACACAAGAATGGTGCAGGAAAATTTTTTCCAGTGGGCTCCATTTTCATAAGGCCTTTTAATGGACTTAGTTGCCACCGTGCTATCATTTCAGTCAGGCCCAATATATGACCCAAAAAGAAAGTAACAGAGAAACATTTTTGCATCCAAGGGAACGGCTGGTTCGCATCTCTCTAACAGCCTCCCCCTACCCTTTCTCTTATTCGATTTAACTTTTTGTTTTTTTCCTCAAATAAATCTTCTATTTAATAGGATTGTGTATTGGTCGGTCTCGTTTTTTAAATTAAACCGAATTAACCAATAAACGAAATAAAGAGAATACAAAGTTATCAAAATTGCCCATAACAATATAATTGAATTGAAACCAAACCGAATTTTATTTTTTACTCCATTTAACTTTTTTGGGCGTAAAAATGAGTTCTAGTAAAACTAAAATGGATTGCAAACAATGAACTATCTCTATTAAAACAAAGGAATGAAAATGGTTATTTAAAAAACTGAATTGGAGTAAACCAAACCGATCATTATATGGCTTTTCTGTTTTTCTTTTTTTGACATGTCTATATTTTTGAAGCACCAGTGCTGTATATGATGATATTCATCTCTTAGAGTATAATGGTAGGAGTATGACATGTTTTATATTTATAATGGTAGTAGTATGACATGTTTTATATTTATAGTAATTGTCAGAATTTATGTATAAGTAGGGTTACATAATAAAATTTAGAGATTTTTTCTAGCCAACCACCACGAAGATATATTTGTTTTTTCATAGATACCATCAAGATTAATTTCTAATAACAACAAAGCACTTGTCTCTAAATCGGATTTCTTTCCAAAAAGCGTTTGGAAATGGAAAATTGATTGGTTACGAGATCTAAGGAGCTTTGAAGAGCTTACTTGGGAGGAACTTCTTGCATAATTAACTGGTATTGCTCTTAAACTAGAAAGAGAGGATAGAGTCATTTGGACTTTTGACAAGAATGACTTTTTTTAAAATTGTAAATACTGCACTTGACTTTAATTGTAAATTGTTGTGGTCTTTTTTACTGCCGGCTAAAATTTCAATTTTTGTTTGGAGATTTTTCTTGCATAAAATTCCTTGTAAGTACAACTTACTTCGTAGGAATATTCTTCATGATTTGAATGCAAGCTTATGTCCATTATGTATGAGAGAAGTTGAGACGGTGGACTATTGCCTGCTTAGTTGCCGTTGATGTTTAATATATGGATCTTAATTTTAAGATGGTGGGGAATTTCAATTGTTCTTCCTTGCACCGCAATTCTTCTTGGATGGTTGTGGAACAGTTTCCTAGCTTTGAATGGGAAGGCTGCCGTTTGGGAGCTATTCTTTTTATTTCCCTACGGTCTATTTGGTTGAGAAGAAACATAGTTATCTTTTCAAATGAAGATGTGGTTGCCTTGAAACTTCTAGGCATTATCAAGATGAAGAGCTTTGAGATTCTAAAAGCTAAATGCAAATCTTTTTGCTTCTCTTTTTCTGATTGGAGCTCTTTCCCACTGTTGGTATGCTCTTCATTAGTTAGATATGGTGCAAGAAAGAGTCATGTTTCTTTATTGGAAGACTGAGTAAGTCCACCTGATGGTTTTTTAAAATTTAATGTTGATAGTTATGCTATCGGAAACCCAGGCCTAACGGGTATCCGAGGAGTTTTAAGAAATTCTTCACGTGTAGTTAATTGGATGTTTTACAAAGTGGTGGAGATATTAGACTCTAATGAAGCTAAATTGTTTACATTGTTTGAAGCTATTTAGATTTTTGTTTTCTCCTTTTTGAGATCTTGTCCTTTGATAATTGAATTGGACTCTAAGAATGCAATAGGTTGAATGTTGCATAAGCAGAAAAGGCCATGGAAATGGTGGAAATTGTTCAACAAGTTGGATGAGATGATGTTGTCGTATTTCTATATTTGTTTTGCTCATATTAGAAGATCTAAAAATCATTTTGCAAATTTTCTAATAAAGAAATGGGTGAATGCTGTAAAAAGTTTTATTGCTTCGTCATAATGTTGTGGGTTTTATTTGTTTACTCTTGCCTCAAGAGTGAAGAATTTAAACTTATTATAGTTGTTTTTTGATCGGGTTTTATTTAACTGATTCAAATCTTAGGTTAGGTGTATTGGGAAAATTTATTGTCTTGGGTTAAATTGTTGAATTAGTTAAACTTTATTCCGGTTTTCTCTTTTTTAATAATATTAAGAAATTTATTTGCTGATAAAAAAAAGATTAATTTCTTATAGAATCGGTAAATTCGGTTGCATTTTTTTTTTTCTGTTTTTGGTAATGATAGTTTTTATAAACCTGAATTTTCTCAAACGATATATAATGACTATACTTTATCTGTGTTTCTTTGAACAAAAATGAAATCTATAAATTTTTTTTTTTTTGATAATAAAATGAAATCTATAATTAAATTGAAAGGATAACAAAATAAATTAAAAATTTTAAAAAAATCAAAAACATCAATAACAGAATCAACTGATGAAAAATGGCAAACAAGATTTGTTAATTCATATATGTTTAAGTATAACTTCCGGAAGGCAAATTATCAAGAGAGCTGAGATTAAATATATACATGACGATCTATACCATTATTTTGTAAGCTCTAGTCACATTTAAGGGTAATCAAGATGCTCTTGAATCTTAATTAAACTGCAATTTCTCTAAGGATGCAATGAAATATTTTATTTATATATATATACCGACCTGAGTCGTATAATGGAACTAGTTCTCCTATCCGCAAAAGGCACCAATCACACTCACACCACGAATACACTATCCACTCGATCCCATACCATCTCACACTCTACGTCACATTCACCTAATCTTACACTCAAAGATGCTCCTTGAATATCTCTCACACCTCATATAAGGGAACTCTGCAACCCTGAATGCGTTAGTGTCCGTAGGCATAATATAACTCACATAGTATATTATATATATACTATAAGATTACATAGTAGGTGGCAGAAGAAGTTTATGGAGGCTTGATTATATATATATAGATAAAGTAGGTGCAGAAGGAAGTTTATGGTCTGATTCAATGAGCAAGAAGAAAGACTTGGAGTTGGAGGAGGGGAAAGAAAAACAAAGATTGATCTAAAAGCATATATATAGAGGGTTGCTATTTACTAAAGTAAAAAGTTATTTATTTAATATCATTATTTTGCAATATTAATTATGTATAGTAGTAGTTTACCTATATTAGGGTTCCTCAAGAAATATAAATTAATATAAATACATAAGATAAGACATATGTCAGAATTTCAAAAAGCACATCAAAGCCCTAATTCAATATATATGTACCAGCTGAAAGTATGATTGATATAGTTTCACAAAAATGGATTGATTTGTATGTTTACATTAATTAACATGGAAATAGAAATATATATATACGACTCCATCCAAAGAACAAAAATTTATTGTCATACATACTCATGATATATATTTAGCAGAAATTATTCAGATCTCCACCACTTCCTGCAACTTTCAGAAACTTGCACCAATACAGTCTCCAAAACAAACAAACACAGAGAACTCAAATACAAAAATAATAATCACATACATATATGTATTCAGCAGTAGAAAGAGAAAGAGCTGATCAGGATTGTATCTTCATGAAAGCAAACTAAAATTAAAATTAACACTCATATCAAAACAAATCGAGCTATACTAGTTGGATTCCATCATTCAATATTTAAAGATCTAACCCATAGAGATAAAACCTTCAAAAGTGCTTGTATAGATATTATGGTTGATGTAGGAAACAGTCGGACCGTGATGCTTCAATTCCCGAGAGAGAGAGAGATAGAATAAAGATGGAAGAGAAGATTCAAAGTAAAATCTTTCCAAGAAGAAAATTAACCCATTTTCATAGTGGTAGTAGAGTTACTGGAAATGGAAAATAAAAATAAAAAAAGTAAAAATAAAAGTAGGGTTTTTTCTTCTTGATAAGATCAAAAAGATAATTAATCTTCATCTCGGATCTTGAATTAAAGACTCGAATAATAGTCGCCTATATTTCTTTCTCTTCCTCTTTCTTGTTCTTGAAATATTAGAAGAGAAAGAAGAAGAAGAAAGTAGTTGTGGCGGTAGATTGTAAAAGAAGAAGAAGAAGAAGAAGAAGAGAGGAATAATACGTAATAATGATGAAGAGAGGTGGAAGAAAGAAGAAGAAGACATGATGATTGCAGGAGGTTGTGATTTGCGTTGAATAGAGTGATAAAATTCCAAAGAATTGCGTGCTCTTTCTCAGAAACGATTGATGATGGGGTTTGTTGTTTCACATGGACAGATATTATACTTATAATTATTATTATCATTCATCAACCCCACCTCATCAATTACTTTCTTTCTCCCCTTTCTTCTTTCTTCTTTCTTCTTCTACTGCTCCATATATAGGAAGTGGAACCTCTACTTGTACTTCTAGTTACTGTATACCTAATATATATATACTTGCTCCATAATAGGAAGTGGAACCTCTACTTGTACTTCTAGTTACTGTATACCTAACTATACTATATATATATATATATTAAAGAGCAGATGCCATCTGCACACTATATATATATGTATATAATATGTGAGAAATAGAGATCCTATTCACATTTTCTTGCAGAAAAGTTCTTGCAGAAAAGAAAATGTTCTTGCTGTAAAAAATAATGGATTTAATACATAAAACCCCCTCCTCAGGAAAACTGGAAAATTTCTTTTCCTTTTTGTTTATTTTTTTCCAAAGGAGAACCCTTTTTTTGGCAGAGAGGGGAATATAGCTCAAGAGACCCTGTAAAAAAATTGAATAAAATCAAACTGAAATTTTAGAAATAATAAAAAAAAGAGCTAAAATAACTGAATTAAAAGAAATTTTAATAAATATATAGTTATATTATATTTACAAAATATGAATGTATTTTTATATTTAAATATGTATAATTTAATTCAATTTGGTTATTTTTATTTTTTATTATCAAATCAAATTATTTAAAAATTGAACTAAATTATTTATATTAGAATCTACTTGGTTTGATTTGATTTTGGTAATTAGCCAACATATATTTCTTTTAAGTATTCCAATTTAACCATGTATGTGCTACAATTAATGTTTTTTTTTTCTTAATAATTTATTTTACTAATAAGCTTGAGCTAGGGCTAACCTTTTCTCTTTCGTTTTCTTTTTTTACTACAAGAGCAAAGTGCTAAATTTGCGATTTAGATTTAAAAAAAAAAAAAAAAAAAGAGATTTTAGTCCCGTAATATAGACCGAAAAATAAATAAATTTTGATCTCTAATTTTAAAATATACATTGGACTTACTCACGCTATTATATATAATACATATATATATATATATAATATAGCTACACACACATGTTGTGTGTGTAATTATTCACTTAAATCAAAGTAATTCAGTCTTGAAAATGCTAATTTATTAACAATAATATAAGATTTACAAATTAATCATAATAGACTAGACATAAAAAATTTTACTATTAGTAACTAACATGATTCGTTGATCTTTTAACGAAGCCAAAAATAATTTCATATTTTTTTAAATAATGAAATTAAAAGTTAAATAATGAAATTAAAATTAAAAAATATATATATTTTATATTTCCCTGGAGTTGATCATGACAAAAGATATAAATCTTTATAGCAACAATTAGTCCGTTAATTGATTTATAATTCAAAGTAATAACTTCTCTGAATCTTCTATAACTAGATTGTTTTTTTAGAAATTTACAATAACTAACGAACACAGATGACTTTCCGTCACTATGCTTCAATAGCATCAATAAAGAAATATGTTGCATTAGCAGACTCTGCACCTGCAAATCAAGATCTAAGGTCTCAAATCAAATAAAATCAAATATCATATATAGTTTTATTTAGTAGTAAATCCTCACAAACAAATGATAAGAAAACTTCAAACATAGAGATAAACCAACAATAACCAAAAAAAAAAAAGACATATATGTTATAGAAAAATAAATATAAGTATATTCAAGTAAAAGAAGATAAAGCGAAAGAGTGAGTAGACAATATAGGGTTAAAAGACTAGAGAAAAAAAAAAAAAAAAAAAATAAAGCGGGAAAAGAGTTGAGTAGACAATATTAGGGTTATAAAAGACTAGAGAAAAAAAAAAAAAAAAAAAAGAAAAAGAGAAAAAGAAGAAGAAAGTAAAAAAAAAAAAAAAAAAAAGAAAAGAAAGAAGAAAGTAAAATTAAGCAAAATTATCGTAGCTTGTTAGCATAAAAGAATAATAATGTATATGCGAAAGCATAGAGCTCGTGAAAATGAAGTAATCCAAGTGATTACACATTGGAGCAAACAAAAAATTGCACAACGCTGTTGACACGTCATTAGGTGATTGGATGTCTAGTTTAATAATTCAAGTTTATGTAATTAGTCAAAATCTAATTAAGTGAAGTTCAAGGTGGTTAAAGCCAGCAAAGTGTCCAATCTAACATAGACGTTTGTATAATTAATGGCTATTAATGTCATTATAGGTGATTATCTTTTAAGTTTCTCTCCAAATTTTCTCTATTCTTTCCCATCAATATATTCTCCTCACCTTTTCGTTTGTAAAGAGATAATGAGATAAAACATTTTCGAAGCAAAATAATTTAATTATGAGTATATATATTAATATTCCCCAATTAATATGGAATAAAATGAAGGAAAAATATTTAAATGAGAGCTATAAGAACAAATTTTATTAAATACGGTATTTTCCTTTCTTAATTGTGTTTGGATTGCAAATGATGAAGAGGAAGCATCCATTATGATGGCAGTCATTGTTGTTTTGCAAACAAAAATTCTAAATTTTTGCAAAATAATAAAAACAAAACTAAAATCAGCAACCATTTTCATAATTAATTAAAATAAACTACAGCAAAAATGTTCATGTTTTATTATAAAATTAAACCCTAGCTCGATGTCAGTTTCATGTTTGCGCCATTTGTACTGATATGCTGATGATATGACATATGCAGTGACGATGAATACAAGCAAAAAGTCTAATTAGCCCTAAGCAAATTAATCATAGAATTAATTGTTAATTAATTAACTGAAACTTAATACGTATGTATTGAAAATTAAGAACTACATAGATATTACTTTGCATATTATTGTTTGCATGCATGAAGGATTTAGATCAAACATCACCAGCAAATGCAAGGTTTTTTTTTATAATTTTTAACAGTTATATACATTGGCTTTGCCTTCCTCTCATGCAAAGATTTTCAGGAGGAATCATCATCATCTCCGGCGTTGTATTCTCACTACAATGTCTACTGACAAATTTACATCCGAGCGTAAAGATTTGTTGGCCTATCAGCAAATTTCGTTTCATGGACCGTATTTATATTATCACCCGTATAAAAATTAAGATTGCTTATTACTCCAGTCGACACTATTTTCTTTTAATGAGCTTATTATTATTATTATTATTATTATTATTATTATTATTATAGTAATTGTAGTTGTTAGTCTATAAATTGCAGCGTTGTAAAATATATACCTTGTAACATAATATTTTTAGCAAATTTTTCCTTTCTAAAAGATTTTAATTTGGTGAGATTTGAACATCTGACATCTATATTCAAAGTGATATTATGTTACTGCTAATTAAAAAAAGGAGAGGTTAAAAAAAGAGAAAATGTCCTCTTCCACTAACTTTATGTTTGACCCTAGAGATAATGATGTTACCACTTTCAATGGACTTATCTTTCCACCTTCTTTCTTTCTTTCTTTTCCCCTCTTTTTCTTATATTTACCTTATCAGATAGGTCCAAAAGGCCAACTACATTACAAGGCATATATTATATATATATATATATATAATTTCACCACCAAAGAAAGAGGAAAGAGTGTCATTTCAGAGGAAAAAGAAGGGCTGCAAATCAGCATAAACAAACAGGCTTCTTCTTTTCTTGCCACCCTTTCTCACTTTTGAGGCACCATTTTACTTATCTAAATTGGTACATAAAGAAAGAATCTTCTCACCTTTCAAAAGATCACAAAACTACTTTTCTTTTTTCTACATGGCCCAATACAGAATCTAACACTTACACATAATTGAATTTCAAAACTTTGGATACTACTGTTCAGTAATTATTAATTAATTAATCATCCTTTTTTGTCTTCTCTGCTGTAAACTTTGATGATTTAATCAAAAAAAAAAAAAAAAAAAAATCTCTGCCTGTAAAACTTTGATGATTTAATCAAAAAAAAAAAAAAAAAAAAAAAAAAAAAAAGTACTTAACTATGGACAACTGAAGTAGAGAGTGATTCACTCTTCAAGTAAAAGACAAAGGCTTTAGAGTTTCTCCATCGTTTTGCAGTTACCTAAACCTAAGTAAGAAGTAAAAGCAAAAAATGAAATCATTCAATTCATTTCAATGATTATGGTTCCAATTTGGTGGCAACCAAAAAAAGGTCATAATATTTGAATCCAATTATTTCTTTTGCTTATTGTGGAGCACACAGTAACCCCAGCTGCCATTCACCTACCTTGGGCTCCATCCCATCTATTTACTTCTACCTTCCTCTTCTTCCCCAACCTAACTTTGCAATGCTTAGTCAAATCTATCTCAAGAGTAAGGCAAAAATTTCTATATTCTCTTTGTAGTCTTAACCAATCATTTTATTGCGTGTGGTTTACCTCATTTCACATTGTCTGTTTGACAGATTGTATTTCGCTTAAAAATTTATTAAATAGTATAGTGCATTTAACGGTAGTATGCAATTTTTTTCAAATTCATAAAAGAAAAAAAATTGAATAGGGAGGAATTTGCGGTGTGACGTGACGAGAATGCAGGAAAAAATGGTTGAATTTTGCACTTCTCCTATCATTATCGAAATGGAAAACAAGATACATTTTTTCTCCATTTTTCTTAATGTGAAAAAGGCAAATTTCAAGAATGACTAACCCTAAATGGACATAATACCGGCCCGAATAAATAAAAAGCCCAAGATAATAACCTGAATTGGGCCACAACTGGTCACCCTTTTCTAATCATATGGGCCCAATCAACAATACGGATGGCCCAATCTGTTTCATTGTTGCATTATTATTACCTGAATTGGATATAACTGATTCATTTGAAGGTTTAAATGGATGGAAATAATGTATTGGACTATGCAAAAAAAAAGATAATCTTTCTCTTAATTCACTAATTGAATTGATTTGATTTAGATATTGGTGGAAAATAATAAAATAATATTATTATTTATTAATAATATTTTTCATTGTTAGTTTATCGTTTTTTCCCCTTATGAAAAAAAAAAAAGAAGTTATCAACATTAAAATTAGAATGTTCAAAAAAAAAAAAAAAAAAAAAAAAATTTAGAATGTTCAAAAAAAAAAAAAAAAAAAAAGAAAAGAAAAGAAAAAAAAAAAAAAAAAAAAAAGAAAAGAAAAGAAAAAAACGAAATGCCCTTCATAATTGTTTTCAAAATTTAAATCTTGATTAATAAGATAATGAACAAAAAGCCTAAATTAACTAATTAAAAGTAAATATGAACATTTTTGTTACAGTATCATTTTTCTTAATTTTGAAACATAGATATGGAATTTGGATGATTGTGAATATATAAAATCCTATTTCGTATTTCATTTTGATTCATGGAATTGAAATATATTTTTAAATAAAATTAAGCAAGTAATTAATGACATTTGCATAAATATAGCAACATATAACTGTTAGAAATTACTTGCCTGGACCGGGTTTATAACCATTAGCTATGGACCAAATCAATGATAGTAAATATTATTTAAAAAGTGTTCCGACTTTATAATTTTTTTCTCAGTGTATAGTTAGAACTACCCTCATTTCAATAAGAAATTTTATTCTCTATGAGTGGGGCCAACCCAGTTTAGATAAAATTTTTCCATAACTGTTATATATTCAAGAGTTGGTTGTACCTTGTAATGGAGCTTAATTTGTGTTAGGTGTAATGTAGTTATCCGTTGTCATTCTCCTGAAAACGATCTATAGCCATATGTACATACAGAAATTGAATATGTTGTCCTTTTATTGCCCTGGCTCAGATACACTTAATTAGATCAAACTGACGGTTGTAGTAATCAGTTTGTATCAAAATTCTAATCTATCATTTTCTTTCATTAATTGCCAATTTCTCAAGATAAAAGGAAAGCTTCAACTAGAAGAAATGAGGATCCTTTCTTGTTTTAACGTTTATATAAGAGTAAAACTACTACATTATCATTAATTAAATTGTGATATAAACAAAATTAAAATATTAACCTTTATTTTTTCAAAAAAATATATTTAATTAAATGTTCAATTACAGTATGGTTAATGTCGAAAATAATTTAATATGAATCGTTTAATTTTAATAGATATTAACATAAATGTAATATTAGAAAAAAAAAATAAAAATTATAGTTTAACTATTTTAACTAAATTTTATTAATCTATTTAAAAGTCAAACCAAAATAAAAATTATAGATGGAAAGAATACTATTATACAAAAGGATTAAAATTCAAGGAAATTACTTAATTAACTATAATATTAGGCATTTGATATTATCAGTAGAGGGAAATTGTGAAATATCAGACAACAGTGGACATGAAATTTGATATTTGATGCTTTTAGCATCTCTTGCAGGCAAATTGTGGACCACAAAAATAATTGAGAAGAGAAAAAAATTAAAGAAAATACGAAATTTCACATATGTGGTGTGTCCCTTCTTTAATTTGATTTGGACTATGTTGGTCATGTTGATCTATTCACGTGGTGTTTAAAGATTAGGTGTTTTTTTTTTTTTTTTTTTTTTTTTTTTTTTTTTTTTTTTTTTTTTTTTTTTTTTTAATTTTCTTATTGGACTATATACATATTATAAATTTTTTTTTTTTTTTTTTTTTTTTTTTTTTTTTTTTAATTTTCTTATTGGACTATATACATATTATAAATGGTGAAATCAACTGATCAACATGATAAAGCCACTACAAAAGTGACGATAAATCACACATAAATGCGTGCTTTCATTATTTGAGAAATGAAGATATCATTCATTGGCAGAAACCTAGGTAGAGATTTTTTCCACACAAATCATTATTAGTCCGTCTCTTATTAGTATAAAAAAAGATTGTTGTTTGAAAGAAGGAAGAAAGTTGTGATTGTCAAGTGTTTGGATATAAAAAACGATTCAAATTTTTATTTGAACAGTCCTGCATTTAAAATTAAAATTTGCCATTGTTATCTGAATATCATCTGGATAAGTAGATAGAAGATGAAAATAAGACTAAGCTTGTGAGTAATTGAGTAAATATTATCTTTACTGATGAAAAGTATCACTCCCCTAACCTTGCATCACTGCATGAGTTGTTCATGTAAAACTAAAGAAATTGGGAATTCTACACAGTACACACACTTCCAATCCCTATCCTTATCTTTTAATTTTATGATAACTCCCCTATTTACATACAAAAGCTCCATGTTTTTCACAAAATAAACAAATACTTAAAATATCATAAAATGGAAGAATTAGAACCCAAAACTATTTTCCAAATTCTAACATCAAGGTCCAAACTACCACTGTAAACCAAATAAGATGTACCACCTGGTTCCTTATCACTATTGTTATTGCTATCATCGCTATCAACAATGGTAGCACTCAGACACTTAACTGCTCTTCTATGTCCTTCACAAACTGCTAGACAAGTATAATCATTCGTCCCTACTCCTCTCTTCCAAATCCTAACTGTACTGTCGGCAGATCCACTGCACAACAAGTCTGATACAACTGCCAAACACAAAATCGCCTTTCTATGACCTCTAAGCGCACCTGCCAACACCATATGTCCTCCGCCTCCTCCGCTACTGTCTGTATCTTTTTCCCAAACAATAATTGACCGATCACAAGCACCAGAATAAAGAACAGACCCATCTGTACTAATTGCTAAAGCGTTGACAGCTGACATATGACCCTCCATTGTTGAAACCAATGAATGCTTTGCATGTAATTTCTTCCAAACCCTAATTTTCTTGTCTGCGCTACCCGTATAAACAAACTCATCGTTTGACAAAACTATAGCGTTAATGGCATCATCATGTGCGTTTGCTATGGATTCCAAACATTTAAAATCCGAAGTTCGCCAAATCTTGAACGTTCTATCCCATGAAGCAGAATATAAAAGAGAGCCGTCTTTTGACATTTCTAGTGCTGAAACGGTGTCGACGTGATGAACCCATGTGCATTTTTTGTGTCTTCTGACTTTTACGTAGTTCTTGCTCGAAAAGAATCTTGAAAAACGATCTTTTATTGTAGGAAGTGTGGCTATGCATTTATAATTTTGCTTTTTGTTGCTGTTGTCAATTTTCCATACACGAATCTTGCAATCTTGATGAGCGCTGAAGAGCTTGTCTCCTATGATAATTAGTGACTTTACAGCTCCATTACTAGTACCTACAGTGTCTTTGATAATTGAATCTTGATGCGTCCAAGGGTATTTGCTCCATAAAGTTATTTCGCTGTTTGAAGAGCCACTGTAGAGGAATTTTCCGGCTAAAGCTAGGGAGAATACGTAGGAAGACTGGCCTCTGAGGGTAGCTAGGCAGTAGTGGTGGATGGTGGAGGTTTGCTGCGAAGATGGCGGTGTTAGGGAAGGAATAGATGGCAGACTTGGTTGAGAGGAGAGGGAAGAGGAGGTAAAAGATTCTGAGCGGAAAGGATCAGGACAGGACTGAGATTCTTTTTCTTCTGGACATGCAATGAGTTCCATAATTTGCCTAAGAAGCTAAAGATAGTTGGGGAGACAATATGGTTTGGTTAGTTGTTTTGGGTTTGACATATAGAGGATTGCTTATAAAGACATGTATACATAAAATTAAGAAGTAGTTCATCTGTCAAGTACTGTCAATTTTTATAGCTGAATAATTGAGGAGAGTACTCATTTTTTAACTAGACCTATATTATATCAATCATAATGTCAATTTCACTTGCCAATAAACAAAGGTGAGATTCCCTACATGTTTTTAGAATTTCAGTTTTAGATTTTAGAGCTTTAAGATTTAGGGATTAAGTTTTTAAAATTTTAGGGTTCAAGGATTTAGAATTTTATGGGAATAGAATTTTATTATGATTTAGGACTTATAGTTTAGGTTAATGGTAAACTATTTTAAGGTTTAGAGTTTAGAATTTAAGATTTAAGATCGTCTAAAATTTAATAATTTCATTGTTTTTAAGATTATGATTCCAAGATTACATCATTTTTTTGACAACCATCTAACATTTTGCACTTCTTGCATTGCAAAACCAGATTTTCACCACCAATATTTGAAGGGCTTTAACTGAATATTTTATATCACTTCTCGAGTGCAGAAACATGTGTGTGCAGAAAAAAAAAAAAAAAAAAAATGAGAAACATGTGTTTGTGCAGAAAAAAAAAAAAAAAAAATTCAACTGCTACAGTGTTATGCATCCAAAAAAAAAAAAAAAAAATTCAACTGCTACAGTGTTATGCATCAATTATTGAGATAAAGCTAGATGCCTCCTTGGGCTACCCTACATGATATTTACGAGTTGGTAAAAATATACAACCTCTTTCTCTTTGTGCGTTTCTTTGTGAAAAAGAAAGCAGTTAGCAAGTGCGTACAGTTCACATGCACAGTGACCCATGTTTAAGGAATGTCACCATTGCTCTTTTTGAATGTTTATTGTATTATTTTCATTTTGGATTTGTTGGAGAAGAAAGGTTCACGTGTTTCAGAAATTACAATTAAGTTTCTTGTTCGATCTCAATCTGATTATCTAAATCTAGATAGGTCCAGCATAAAGTCGAAAATTTTCTTTTTTTAGCCTTTCGTTCATGAATGTTTCTTCATATAAAGTTATTATTATTATCGATTTACAAGTCCACTGATTGACAAAACCAATAAAATTTTTTTTTTAAATGAAGATATTTTTTATTATTTATTGAGAAAATGATAAAATCTGAATAATTTTTTGAAAAAAAAAAGTCTGTGTTTTTATTGATTTGATCTATAAATGGAATTATAAATTCAATTTAGACTTGTCTAATCCTTATTATTAAATTTTTTTTATTCTTTATGCATAAGTTCTGCGTATCTGTAATGTATGCATAAACTCACTTGAAAATGATTTAGATTTATTTAGACCGAGTCTATGTCCTCATTCATGAATCAAACCAATGAATATAAAGGTTTTTAAATATTGTTCTCATTTTATCTCTTTTTTTTAGTGTATAATTAGAGATGTCCTCGATTCAATAAGAACTTATTGATTTGGTCCATGAGTAACCTTGTAGACCCAGTCTAGCCAAATCAATCCTCTTGAAAATTTGGTTATCAAAATACTTATTAAGGAGAATCACATGTCTAGACTGGATCTAATCTCCATCTATAGGTCAAATTAATGAAATATATATATATATATATATATACAAATAAATCCACAAGATCACCTGACTTAGTATTTAACAATTGATTTTTAAATAAAATCATATATATGCAAAGCGCTATGATTATTAATGGGATTTAGATACACACAGATACAAATATTTAAAGACAAATCGTAATTATAAATTAAAATACTATGATTTAATGGATTTATATGAACACTTATAAAATTCATTTACCTCAACTTATAAAATTCATTTACCTCAGAATCAACATACAAATTAAGTATGATACGTGGCTTTGTTATACCAAGAAGATGACTATTTAAATAGTCCTTTGGACTAGTAGCCTGCACCTCTGGGTTTCCAGCCTATATACCAATAGTTAAACAAGTACTGTTTAGATTCCTTTTAAAAAATAGTTACTGTTTATCGTTTTTAGTATGAACAAACAATTACTGTTTAAATCAAACACAAAACAATATTTCTGATGTGGACGATCAGACTAAGCTGCATCCACAGAGCATACTTATATATCAAACTAATCACAGTTTAATATTTATCAATTAACTCAACCAATTTTAATTGATTTTAATTAAGGTTGAAGGTTCCTGCAACCTTAGCCTGGGATCCCCAGAACTAAGTCAGAGTGTGGAGGGAGAAGAGAAGGAAGCCTTTAACAACCTTAGCCTGGGATCCCCAGAACTAAGTCAGAATGTGGAGGGAGAAGAGAAGAAAGCCTTTAACAGGGCTTAATAATAACAATTTATAAATTAAAATAAAGAACTTTATTGAAATACAAATATGAAATACAAATTTAACTTACAAGTTTAATGTTTTTACAATCCAGACTCCGAGCGTTGAATTCTTACAACAATCTTGGAGAGAAGGATGAGAAAGGTTTAGGGTTCTCTAAGATAAACTTATCAAAATAAAACTTATGCCTTCACAAGAGGAAAGGCTCCCTTTAAATAACATAGAAGTGGAATCTTTACTGTTTAACTTTTACTATTTATGAACAGTGGTATGTCTGCCTCTGCCACCGAATCTTCAACAGTGATGACCTTTACTGTGGATGAACAGTGGGTTGTCTGCCACTGTGTCTTGACCTTTACTGTGGACATCATGTAGTGGCTTTTCCTGTTGAAACAGTACATTGGCCTTTACTATGTGAATGATGGTGAAGCAAGGTTTCACCTGCCTGAAATAAGGTTTCACCTGCCTTTTACTCAGATGAGGACGATGTGTCCTTCTTTTTCTTTTCTTTTTTCTTTACTTTGCTTTTTTGCTTTAATTTGTCTTTTGCTTTTTTGGCAGCTTTACTTTTGACTATTATTGAATGGAGAATATCATCATTACTGTCTTCTTTAGAGGAAAGCGATGATGAAGATGATGAAGAAGAGGACGCCATATCAGCCCATCTAGGTTTACTTTTGTGGCTGGATTTGGATGATTTATCTGAACAAACTGCTGGCTGTTTACTTGATGAGGGTTTTACTGGAGAATCTGAACTTGTAGAAAGTTGTTGGAACATTTCTTGGCAGATTCTTTTATACTCAGCTCATCTGGAGTTTTAAGCAGCAGCTAACGCTAGCTTGACACTGTTGCTTTTTTGGATTTCCAAATGTAAGGTTGATCCTTTTAAAGCAAGCGTAGTCGGCATAGGTATAATGAGAAACCTTGTGAGCAGTTTATTACGGATCCATTGATGCAATTTTAAGTTCAGTGTAGAGTTTCTTGAACGATCCCCCACCATTTAAATCTTGTGTCTTGTTTTAGCCAAACATAGGAATCTGATATATGTTCCTACGGCATACTGAGTGTCCAAATACCATTGATATACCCATGGCGTAAAGAAGGCCATACAATAATACATGAGTGAAGGAATATGGGCTTCTGTAGGACTGGGTTTATAATGGGCTTTAAAAAACTGATATAAGGCCTGAATTGGAGGAGGGATAATTTCATTGGAAATACCCCTGGTTTGCCACCATCTTTTAAACCAGTCAGGCACTTTACAATCAGTATGGAATGAAGTATCAAAATAGATTAACCATGAATGCGTAGCAGTGGGGTTTTGAATAGCAAAGACTTTTTCCCATGCATCGCGGTAATCAAAATAATTGATCAAAATAATTGTAAGCAGTACTGTGTACATGCTTATATAAAACTTTAAATTTTACAGGTGTATAAAGAGAGGGTGCAGGCCAATCCTTGGGATGGATAATCCTGTGGATTTTAAGAGAAGAATATAAAATAACAAATTTATTTTTTGAATCATAATTGTGTTTAATTTTTACTAATCCTGTATCCAGAAGAATATTATGATAATATTCCTGAGGTTTTGAAAGATCGGTTGGAAGAAAATACCAATCCTCAGAATAATATTGTTTTAAAACATACCAAGGATTAATATTGTTATATCCATCCTCAATCTCAATTTCATAATCAAAAATATTTTTAACAAACCATTTATGTATACTTGGAGTATACTGGATTTTTACTGATTTTTGGCAAATCCACAGCACACATCAACCGGATTTGATAAGTCTTTACTGTACTACCGTTTGAAGACAGACTAGTCGTACCATGAACGGGTACAGACTAGCCGTACCATGAACGGGTACGATCGCTTTAGGTTGTGAAGACATACCTGGCGCCTCTGTGGAAGAGGACGCTATACTCTGTAACGCCTTTAACACTTCAGGGGATTGACTAAGTTGTTCAATGCATTTTTTAAGATCTGAAGAGGTTTTAGTGTTTAGGGTTTTAGGTAAATCTTCTGAGTGCTCAGAGAGAGCTTTAGTGGGTGATTCTGATTCGTCTTTAGGGGCTTTGCCCTTATCCTTTTTCCTTCCCATCGTTCTGTAAGAATTCGCGAGTCAGAAAGTCTGGAATGTTATTGCTGTTTCCTTTAATAAATTCAATAATCAAATTCATATACTGAAGTAGGCTTTGCCATCTAGCCAAATTTGTTTAGAAGCGAGGTTTTTAAACATCCTTTTGCAAAACACTTTTTGCAAGATTTAACAATGCATGCCGAAGTAAAAACTTTTGATTTAATAATCAGTCTGAAATTTTTTTTACAATAAATAACTTAAAATCTACTTCTTTTATCAGAACAGTTTATTTGGTTTGGATTTCATGAGAGTTACGAATAATACGTTCTTTAATTATGAATCAACTTGTTTTAACACTACCACCACATTCACTGCAGGCATGCCGTTTCAACAATTTTAAAAGGCTGTTGGATTAAGGGATGTAAAGATATGGTTATTTCCTTTAACTAAGGCCTTTTTCACTCTTTTTTACTAAACTGTGTATGCTGAGGCTGCTACACATGGGCCGCATTTTTCTTAGGCCTGTCATGCATGGTTTTAACCATGCACCAATCTGTTTCGCCGATAAAATCTATAACAATAGTTTAAAAATCCAAGAAACGTCTTGGGAGTTCGCGTTTTATTAATGTTAATTCATATTAATTCATCAGGGAACTTGGACCCAAAAACCATAGCTCGTTCTATGGGCTGGATAATACCCTGTTCTATATAGTGACCCAAAAACCTAACTTTGGTTTTAAACAAGTTCATTTTAGTTTTACTTAGAGCTAATCCATTCTTTTCAATTACCATGCAAAATGTTTTTAAATGTTTAAAATGATCTTCTAATGTTTGACTGAAAACTAGAACATCATCAATATAAACTATACAAAATCCACTATGGGGAGTAAATATATCATTCATGATCCTCTGAAATTCAGAAGGAGCATTTTTTAATCCAAAAGGCATCACATTCCATTCATACTGTCCGAAGTCCGAAAAGGAAACTGTGAATGCTGTTTTATATGCTATCATCAGATGAAATCTGGAATCTGCGCAATAGGACCAGATTTCATATCAAAATTTACTAAAAATAATTCTTGCATTCTATAATTGGTTTTAAAGGGGATCTTTCCTTATTAGGTAATGATACCGAAATCCATTTTAAAGTTGTGTTTAATGTTTATAATTAATTAACTAATCTAGGTACTCCTCTTTCTATCTGCAGCATTTTTATTGATATCTCAGCATTTTTATTGACATAAAAAGCTGCACAAGACCAAGGGCTTCTAGATTTACTAATTAATTTTTTATTTTCTAAATCTTTAATTTCTTTTTTTACAGTGCTCTATGAGTTCAGGGCTCATTTGAATGGGCCGTGCTTTAGTTGTAATAGACTTTTCATCAAAGTCTTTTTCATATGGTAAATCTACTATATGCTGTTTACGAGCCCAAAACGCATTTGGGTGATCTGCACATAGTCTATTTTCCATAAATTCTCTTAATTTATTAATTCTAGTTTGAACATCTTTATCTTCTAATTGGTTAATCCTTTGAAGATATGCATGATTCCTCAAATTATTTAAGTCTTCTTCCTTAGAATTTATCAAAGAGTTAATTTCTAAAGTTTTAATAGAGTTTAATTTCTAAAGTTTTAATAGAGTGAGCTTTTAATAAATTTAAATTCTTTCTCCTAGGTTTTTCAGTGAATTCTAACCTAGCTTTACTACCTTTTATCTTAAATTTAATACAATCTTCTTTTACTGAATATGATGTGATTAGGTTTATAAATGGTGTTCCTAATATTACCATATAATTTATTTGTGGTGAAAGCAAGAATATGGTTTTAATTTCTAATTCATTATTTACAATATTTGCCTCAATTTTACCTAGAATTTCTAGTTTAGATTTATTAGCTGTAGTAAGTTTTTCATGCGTTTTTGACCAAAATCTATGTGGTACTAAGTCAGATTTTAAATACAATTTAAAGTCTGCGCCTGTATCAAACCAAAGCTATACCATTTATAATAAAATCATTAGAAATTTTGGTAGGGTTATTTTTACTGGTTATTTTTACTAAGTATTTTCTCGATGTTATTTCTTGTAAAAGAAAGAGAAAATTAGGGTTTATTTCTTCTTCTTCATTTAGTTCATTTATTTCATCTTTTGTTTCATCATCTGGCTCTTCCGAAGAGGAACTAGATATTAACTGAGTTTCTAAATGTTTTATTTTTGTAGCATTTACTTGTGCCTGATTTTTTAATTCTTTTACTTCATGTTTTAATTTTGAAATTTCTTTATACAAATCTTTAAGTGACATATCTGTTGCTACCTTTTTATTTCTATTTAATATAGTTGTTAAATCATAAGTGTGAGTTTGAATTTTAGGTGTTATAATTTTTACTTCCTTATCTTCTTCAAAACTTTTAATTAATTTTTTAAGAAGTTGACTCTTAATATCATTATCTGTTATAGTATTTACTACTTCTAAAAGTGTTCTTTGATCTTTAGTTAACATATTTATTGATTTATCCGAAGAACTGGTTGTTGAACCAAGTTCATCAATTTGATGTTCACTTTCTTGTATCTCAGAATTCTTGTATCTCAAGAATCTGATGTATCAGAAAGTAAGATTTAAATTCATGAATTTAATTTATCACATTATATCTAAATTTAATTTCATGCAATTTTTTATTGAACTTAAAAATTTAGATGTGTGTCCTGTGTGTCCTTTCTTGCCACATTTAAAACAAGTTAAATCTTTATATGAAGTTTTATCAGACTTTTTATATGGTTTTTTACTTTTAGATTTCCTATAAAGTTGAGGTTTTTCTTTATGATAATAATTATCTTTACTGGGTTTAGACCTATAATGTTTTTTATAGTGTTTCTTAGAGCTTGATGGTTTAGAGCATTGACCACTACATTGTTGTGTAGGTGTTATGCTATAATCAAATTGTTTACAAAAACTTCCTAATTCTTGTTTAGTCTTTTTTAACTCATATTTTAAAGTTCTTTGAAGTTTTTGAAGTTTTAAATCCCTGACAAAATCTGTAATCATTCTTTTCTGAATTAATACTTATTAAATTGACCATAAGTTAATTTTATTATAAAGGTGATTGGTTACCATGTTGTTGTTTTAAATATAATTCCTAAACTCTTTCCCCTAAAAAATTAAGGTAAACCAGCTAAGAAATTTTCTTTCCAAAAAAAGCTTGGTTTGAATCTTCTCTTAACATTAAAACGTGGTAAGAAAAGGTGGTTTTATAAAGTTGAATTGTCCCTAAGTGTTTTACATTTTAAAATTACTTAATAGTTCAGCAATTTTTAATCTTTTTATCTTTTATGTGGGATGGATCTCCTATGAAATGTAATGAAATGGTTAATATTAAGGTTGCAACTGCATCCTGAATAGGTTCACCATGTTCATCATATAAAAGTTCATCCTGATCAGTTACTTGAACTGAATTTAAAATATCTAATTGGTCTTTCTCAGTGAGATGATAATCCCACCAGCCTTTTAATTGTCCTGTAAATCCTGCAATAAGGATTTCAGCAACTGCTTTATCAGATATGGGTGACTGGGTTTTATAAGCATTGGCAGTCATTGTCATTTGTTGCAAAATACTTAATATTTTATACTCAGACAATCCATCAATATTCCATTCATATAATGTGTTAGCATTATAATGAAATTGGGATATGTATGGAGGTTTTTCAATAAGTCCTAAATCTGGTGCCTTAGAGACTAATTCTCTATGGGTTGGGTTTTATTATTATTTACAAATTGTTTTGCATCTTCTAGAATCAGGTTTTCACGAACTCAGTGTTAGAAGTTTCTTCTAAAAGGTTTACATTTTTAGAAATCATGAGTGGTATTCTGAACTACATGATGAGTAGATTCTGAAACTTCCCTCAAGTTGGACTAAGGTTGTTTGTTTTAAAGTTCCTAAAAATTTTGAATTTTAATTCCCTTTTGACTAGACTTAGAATATTGAAATGGTTTAAACATATGTGATTTTACTATCTTCTTTTTCCTCTAGATGGTTCAACTACTTCTGGCTTAAGTTTTGAAGTAATTGTTCTATCTTTTTTAATTGTGTATTTAAAACAAAATTAAACCTAGCATTACTAAAATTAATTTTGTTCAATTAATTTTTTAATCAGCATCAAAATTTTTCTCTAGCTACTACTTTATATGGTGCACAAGTAATATCATTATCTTGATATTTAAATTTACTTATTGCCTTAGGTGGAAAATCACTCTGAATTATCCTATCATTTATTATCCATTCTGGCCTTTTATCACGAATTGTTATTGGATTGAGACTTTTATCAGAATTACTTTTAGTTAATGAAAACCAATCTAAAAACTTTATTTTAGTCTGGGTTTGAAGTTGGTAAGTTAAATATTCTTCTTTTAATTCTTCAAAAACATGAGTTTTTAAGATTTTATTAATCTTCATTAAATTTTTAGTTTTTGTAATTTCTTTTACCAAATCTTTATTAATTTTTTCTTTAGTTAAAACATTTAATTCCCTATTTATTTCACTAACATTTTCAGTGATAGCTGAAGCTGTTGGTGACTCTGGTGACGTGTTTACTAAATTAGATTGTTGATTTAAATAATTGTCAACAGGATTATAGACTGCCTGTAGGACTGAATTACTATAATCAACTCCTTTCATTTTAAATGATTGACTAGATGCAGGTATATCTGATGTAGAATAGTATATCTGATGTAGAATACCTAGGTTTTACTAATGTTTGAATAATTGGTTTAGGTTCATTTTCTTTATATCTTGCATAAATTACTGAAGGTATTTTGGTTTATCATCATCTGTAACAACAGAGGATGTAGATTCTGTATACCTAGAGCTTTGACTTCTATTAAATTTTAATATTACTTTACCGTCTTCAAATTGTTCAATTTTCTGCAAATTGACATTTGGTTTGACTCTTTCTTGTTCAGGTGGAGGGACAATCCCTTCCAAAATCCATTCCTCTGGTAAGGTGATATCCTTCCATTGGATGCCTTCCATTGGATGGTTTTAGGTATAAACAGTATTGGTTTTAGTCAAGTCTGTTTTGAAGAAATCGTGTTTCTCAAGTTGTTTCTCCAAGTTTAGGTTGTAACTTATATTTAGTGCTAAAACCAGAGTTCATAGCTTTATAATGAATTTTATAGATTAAAGCAATAGGAATAGATCCTTGTTTCATTTTATAATTGTGGGTTTTTATTTCCAAGACTATACTTTCCAAAATATTCAAATCATTTAAAGAAACAGTCATATCTGGATAGACCTCAAAAGAGATCGGTCATTCACTTAGACTAGTTTCTACAGATCCTAAAACAGATCCTAATAAAGAATCTTGAAAATTTAAAAATCTAGCATCCCTTACTACTGCAAGAATACTAGTGTTTAATCCTTCTCTAGTTAAGGGTTTTATTCCTACTTGAATTAATCCTACATGAAAATATTTATATTTTTTACTTTTATGATGTTGTAAAGTTTTAGAAGAAAGAAGAGTTATTCTTTCAAAAGGTTTACTTAATTGAAAATCTCTTTCTTCAGTTTTAATTACATAATCAGTTTTAAAAAGATTAAATTTCGAAACTTTATATATCTGTTCTTTATCTACTTTAGGTATTTCCCATTCATCTATGGCTTTACTAAAATCTTGCAATATTAATTCAAAATCTTGTAAAATTAATTCATTTCGGTTTATGATCCGTTTGATTTCAGAGTTATCTGAGTCATCAGATTTAATACTACTAACTGATCTACACAGTAAAGGATCCATGTTAATAGATACCAGAAGCTTTGAGGACTACCTGGTTATACCTTTCCTGGTTATACCCTTCACTGCCCACAACACATAAGGGACTTACAACGGGTTCAGTAGGAATAGGTTCAGTAGGAATAGTCAAGACAGCTTAAGATATAGACTAAAATGAAGTCTTTAGATGTAGATTGTTAATAATACTAAAGTCGTAAGGCTCTGATACCAAGATATATATATATATATTATATATATAATATATAATATCTCGTAAATGAGAGAGTTTTTTGAGCATTCACTTAGGAATGAACTGGATAAAATATATCTCGTAAATGAGAGAGTTTTTTTGAGCATTCACTTAGGAAATGAACTGGATAAACAGAAAAATGGATAAATATGAATAAGCCATGACAAAATGGATAAAATAGGAACAACTTAAAATATCTATTTTCATTGGTTGGTTCATGAATGGTCCAATGATGAGAGCCAGATAAATTTTATCTATTACGAATTAGCCACGTAAAGGAATTTAAATTTTCAATGGCACATATACTACTATGAAATAAATTCCTAATCATTCATTAAAACCAAATTGATTAAAATTGATTAAAATTAAAACCAAATTCAACTAATTTTGTTTATTTGTTCATATTGATGAATTCGGCTTTCGTTCATAATTTTGCGCAATTTTATATTTTAGTCTGATAATTATAAAAAATAATCTGATTTATTAAAAATTAAGTTGAATTGATCAAATTAATTGAATCAAATTAATTATATTCGGTTTAAATTTATATACAATTTTATTTTGATTCAATTTTAAAAATATAATTCGATTTTAAGTTTTATTAATTTGAAACTCAACCCCATAAATTGCACATCGATGGACAAGTGGAACCAAAAAAAAAAAAAGAGCTGCAACGCTCTAATTATTTCTATTTATGCCCTTTAATATTTAATATACGTGTCACTTTAATAACCCCATCTATCCATATTCATATCAATCGTGTATAATTAATATAGGGCTTAATCAAAAAAAGCTTAGCATATTTTTTTTCAATTATAATAAATTCTTTTAATTTTATCAATCCTACCACTGAATTTAATTTTTTGTAATAATTATACCCATTGTCTAAAGATAATATTTAGAAGTTCGCTGACATGGCAGTTAATAGGCTATGCATCATCACCATCTTCATGACACATGATATGTCATGTCATCATTTCAAGAAGGCTTAAAGATTAAAAAATATATATAAACTTCCTTTTTAAATTTGACCAATATTTTTTATTTTGTCAATTATTAACCCCATATACTAAAAATTCTGTAAAAAAAGAAAGAATTGTGTTTATTTGCTTTTCGAAATGATAAAGTTTTGTTTTTAAAGAGGATAAAGTTTTGAATTAAATTAATAAAAATCAAGAATTAAAATTTAGTGAAAATATATAATTTTATAATAAAAAATAAATACAAAATGCTATAAAAATACATATAAATACTATGATATAAGAGGAGGAGTTTAATTTATAAAATTACTAATTTATCCTATAAAATGCTAATTAATAGTTAATTCAAAAAAAATGTGCTGTAGAAAAAATAGATATTTTATTATACACAAGGCTGGCAACGAATAAAAAAACTAAATTATGTAAATCTCACACATGCTCTAATCCTATACTAAACTATATGAATCCCATGTCAAATAATGCAAAATAATACAAAACAAAAAGAAAAAAAGAAATCGAAAAAACTTTACAAAACCAGACAAAAAAATCCAACGGCCATCAACAAACTGATCAGGCCCCAATTGGAATGTGCATAATGGGCCCCACTAGTATCACTTTCTTGAACGGACGATGTGGATGATGACCCGTTATAATTCGGGTTTTTCCCGTACAACTGTTGTACACCGTCAATATCATCTTGAGCCAATTCAACCTTTCTGGTTCTTGAAGGAATGGTGGGATACATAATGGCATCTTCAACGGAGGAATGTCCTAACCCTAATAAATGCCCAATTTCGTGTACGGCCACCGATTCTAGATCCACTGCCGATATTATGGAGGAGTCGCTAATATCTCCAGAGACTACCCAGTTCTCGTCGCCGTCCAAATGGAACCGTCCGCTTGGTGGAGAGAAAGCATGTGCTAAAGTTCCCAAAACTCCATCAAACGGCTCTCCGTCGCCGTGATCTCCGCTAAAAAACCCGATCCGGATATCGGCGATGGTGAAAGAATCCGTCTCCGCAAAAGTCATCGGTATCACGGTTGACCAGCGGTCAAACGCACGAGTGAAAACGCTCTTCGCCTCGGTAGTCAAGTTATTACCAGGCCAAAATGCGTAGGTCAAATCGCGTTTGCTGTCCGGCCAGCGTGGACTACCAGGAAAGAATGTGTAATGACCGACAGTGTGGAAGTGCGAGGTGGTGTTAAACGGAGGCGTCCACTTGCCAGAGTTCATAGCCGTTGTACCGTTGACTATATCAGCGTTGCCGCATCTCGGTTTTATAAGCTGACTAAGTGTTTGTTCGTCGAGTTCACCGGTGACATTGAGATTGAAATTCTGTTGGTAAGTCTTGAGAGCGGATTCGAGTGCGTCGTCGAAATCGTCGGTGAAGTTAGCGAAAGTATTTGGAATATAACCGAAGTCATGGAAGTACTGCTTAAGTTTGTTTAACCCATCGAGCTTTTGGCCGGCGCGGCAACCGGAAAGTTTCTTAAAGTTGTCCCAAGCTGCGGCGGTGGCGTTATTAGGGAATAAACCCGGTGGAATTGATGATGTGTCGGGGAAGATCCTAGCCGATACTGGAGGAAACGACAGCGACGTCAGTGAGAGCAGAAAAAAAATAATGAAATTATGCAATCCCATAATTCGGTTTGCCGTTTACAATTACAGAGTGAGAAGAAGCAGAAGAAAGCAGAGTTTTAATGGTGAATGGTGATTGTTAAGAAGGAGATTATAAAGGTTGGGTGGAGTGGAGGCCGGCGTCGCACAATGTGGTTTCTTGTTATTTTTCAAGGTGTTCGTTTCTGGTCGCTATCAATATAAAATTATTGTATTTTTTTTTCAAACGCGTTGAAATTTCTTTTGAATGGTTCTTTTATGTTCGTCTTCCTCGAGGTTTCTGCGTCGCAGGATAAAACGTGCTATTTTTTAAACGACGTCGTGACGACTGGCGGCTTTTCCTAACCATGTATATTTTATTTTGTTTTATTCAATGTTGAATAGTGTCAAAGTACCTGGGTATCTTATTCTTACAAAAATATTACAAAAATTGTAGCGGAGTGTACCTTTAGAAGAATAAAAGTAAAAAATTTTAGAATTGTAATTACTGATAATCTTTTTCCCTTAATTAAAAATTTGAGTTTAAAGCATAATTATAGAGTCTTTTAAGAAGACGTGCGCTTTCACTAGCAACCCGATGTAAGTACCAAATTATTTTAGTCGGGGTCCGGCGGATACCAGGTGATTAAAAAAAAAAAAAAAAAAAAGAGTCTTTTAAGAAAGACGTGCGCTTTCACTAGCAACCTCGAGTGTAAAGTACAAATTTATTTTAGTCGGGGTCACGGCGGATACCAGTTGATTAAATAAAGAAAAAAAAAAAAACATGAAACTTATTTTGACTTTGTAAAAAGAGGAGGAGGTCAAAGTTGGGGACGTTGAGTGAAACGCTTCGGAGGTGGGGTCTTTCTAATGTCTATAAACGGGTGAAGAAGGAAAGATGCACCACCCAATGATTTGTGACAAACAAAATAATTTAATTAATAATCTTTCTATAGAAGAATAAATGTATTAATCTAGGAAAGTTATTGTTTATTATAAAAAAAAAAAAAAAAAACATGAACTATTTTGACTTTTGTAAGAGGAGGAGGTCAAAGTTGGGACGTTGGTGAACGCTTCTGGAGTTGGGTTTCTAATTCTATAAACGGAAGAAGGAAAGATGCACCACCAATGATTGTGACAACAAAATAAATAATTAATAATCTTCTATAGAAGAATAAATGTATTAATCTAGAAAGTTATGTTTATTAAGACACGCCAGCGAATGGTCAGATTTGCATTAAATTATAGTAAGAAAGTAATTAAATTGGCTTATTTTTATTGACATTTGAAGATGATGTCCATCAACCTTCTTGTGCATGAATCATAAGGTGGAAAATCTTTATACTCTTATTTTATAGAAATTGATTGAATTCTTGAGGTTTAATTACTTTTGTAGTTTATTATATTATATCGTGCATTTTATAATAAAGAAGTTTATAAATTTTTTATTAGCAATAAGAATTTTTATTTTACTAAGAGAAACTTAATATATCAAGAAAAATATATAGTAAATAAAGAATAATAACTCTAGAAATAAATTGTGATAATTTATAATTCTGTACATGTAAGGCTTTATATATTTTACCAAAAAACTTCTCCTCGAGATTTTCCAATGTCTGTTTCTAGCATTAGTCACAAATATTTCTAATTTATTGGGCTAAGATAAATCTTGTTCGTTTCAATTGATGGATAATAGACTCTAGATATTTGAATTTTTAAAGAGAATATTATAAATTTTTAATAACACAATTCAATTTAATTTTTAAAATTTTCCATGCGAAATAACTACGTCTCCATTATCGCGACATCCGAGAATCTCCCCTAGGCAGCAATTTTGGTACATACGTCAATCGTTTGAAATCTCCACATGTTAAAAAAATGTCAATTGAATGAATCTTTCCGATCTTAACGGATTGACTTGAGTTTCTCTGTTGGTGATGAATCAGACGTTAGGTAACATTTCTCTGTGTTTTTGAAGGAGCAAGAAAGGTCGGAAATGGAAAATTGTAAATCAGAGACAAAGTCTAAGAAGAAGAGTAAAAATGGTGGAAAATCAAAATATTTGAAGAAAATAGGAGTCAGCTTCAAGAAAGTGAAGGATCAAGCCTATTTAATTTTTGTTTCGATCAAATACGCTATCTGGAAAAAGAAGAATTAGCTTATTAATCATATGTAATGTATGTATTGCAATAACATTCTTTGCTAATAAAATTTATGCATTAATTCTATTTTCTCGAATTTTAATTATCTGTGTTTTTGTAAAATCATCAGATAATACCAATCAAGGCCTCATTTAATTGATCTATTGAGTTTTTTAATATTTAAAGTGCTCATAATAGCAGCTTATCTTCAAAATTATTTTCTCGGAAAATATTAACTAAATTTTCTGTTATTTTAAATCAATTAAATCTTCAAAATTAAATCAATTGCTATGTTGCAATAGGCGAAGCTATGCCTTAATACAAACAGTGCAGTGTGTTTTTGTTTATACAAGGAAAAGACAAAGTTGTCCTTAAATTTGCGTTTGCGAGTAAAATTTGCACTATTTTCATGCACAGGCTATTCCAACAGGCCAATAGGTTATTTGTTGAAGAAATTCAATGAAGAGAAATGCAACACGTGTCACCTAGAAGAAGATAGATAAAAGGCTTCCAGTTTTACCATATAAGAAATGAATGGCAACACTATCATTTGGGAAACTGTTAATCACTCAACTAATTAACCTACATTACATCTAAACCACATAAACAAAACAACATAATAACCACTCATTTCATTAAACAAATTGAAGACAATGTAAATTCAAACTTCAAGCCTCTATAATGAATAAAAAAGAATAAAACGTAACAGTTTAATTACAAAATTTGTTATTTAAAAAAAAAAAAAAGAGAGGGGAAAAAAAGAGGCTTGCGGATCAGATCAGAAATGGAAGAGAATACAATGGTTAATATTCCAGAAGTTCTTCTTAACTCAAGCGATAGGAGAATGCCATTACTGGGCATGGGCACGACAACATCTCCTCTAGTAGGATCAGATGAGATTAAAACGGCAATTCTTCAAGCAATTGAGCTTGGTTATAGACATTTTGATACAGCTACACTTTATTTAACAGAGGAACCACTCGGTGAAGCCATTGCTGAAGCATTGTCCAGTGGCTTAATTAAATCTAGAGATGAACTCTTCATCACCTCTAAGCTATGGTGTAGCGATGCTCATAACGATCTTGTTGTTCCTGCTCTTCAAAAGAGTCTCCAGTAAAGCCACATTCTTGAATCCTATAGATAATAAGAATAATGATGATGCCAAATCCCGTACCCGCCTCCTAATTATCATCATTAAAAGAAACCTTATTTTTTATTTCTCATATTATAATGTATGATTATGAACATGCTGATTTTTTGTTATGCAGTTCTCTTCAGTTAGAGTACATTGATCTTTACCTGATTCATTGGCCAGTGAGCTCAAGACCAGGGATTTATGAGTTCCCAATAAAGAAAGAAGATTTTTTACCTATGGATTTTAAAGGTGTATGGACAGCAATGGAGGAGTGTCAGAAACTTGGGCTTACCAAATGCATTGGGGTGAGCAATTTCTCTTGTAAAAAGCTATCAGACATTCTTGAAATTGCAGAGATACCTCCAGCAGTTAATCAAGTAAGTTAATTTCAATTATAGTGGCTACTTAATTAATTTGATTTGCCATTGTTGAATTATCTATGTGATAATGATAATTACAAGTAATTAAGTGAGAGATGTTGGGATCTTGAAAGGTAGAAATAAACCCACTATGGCAACAAAAGAAGCAAATGGAGTTCTCTAAGGCCAATGGAATTGTTTTGACAGCTTATGCTCCTCTAGGAGGAACTCTTTGGGGTATCAATAGGGTTATGGAGTGTGAAGTGCTTAAAGAGATTGCGACTTCCAAAGGAAAGAGTGTTGCTCAGGTACTCCTATCACGACTTCCTTAATCTCTCAAAGCATTTACGCTTTGTTATTGAGTGGTAACAAAATGTAATGCAATGTAATCAAATGTATTTATTTCTATTACAAACATTAGAATAAAAAAACATAAAATTACATAGCATTACATTTCATTACATTACAGCTCACAAAAATGGAGCCTTAGTGTATAAATTGCTGAATGTGACTGCACATGCTTTTGTAGGACATCCTAAAATGGGTGTGATTAATGAAATCGATGAACTATATATTCTACAGATGATATTAAAATCAAAAGAATTGATAATATAAAATGCAAAATCTTATTTTATTATTTTTCCCTTCCATGAATTACTTATTAGTTCCAGAAGGATGAACTAAAAGGCAGAGTTTTGAATTGATTAATGTTACAAAAACAGATTTGTCTGAGGTGGGCATATGAACAAGGAGTTTGTGTGTTGGTGAAAAGTTTCAACAAAGAAAGGATGAAAGAGAATCTTGACATATTCAACTGGACATTGAGTGAGGAAGAGACCAAGAAAATCAGTGAGCTTCCACAGAGTAAAGGAACAAGTGGAGAAGATTACATCTCAGATAAAGGCCCTTTCAAGACACTTGAGGAACTCTGGGATGGAGAAATCTAATCTTTCTAGTAAATTTTTAGCTTTGTTATTCATATATAAAGATAATGCTACTTTCCTTTCTGCAGTGCACATTCTTATTTCTATCCAGATCATTAGTTAGATTCCACAAATTTCTCTATAAATGAAAGGTATAAATATAGTAAAATATACTCTTTTTTTTTCTTTGGTTCAAGATCAAGATTTGCTATGAAATGCATATTCCATAATTTACTTTTTCGTAATGAAATGGCACATTTATTTATTTCTACACTATCTAACCACTAATCATCCAAATGTTTAATCAATAAAATGAGATTAAAGTTGAACTAATCAGAGATATTTCATCTTCAATAAAAACCACATGTCACCATTTTAGGTGGCCTTTTAAAGGAGCTGTCATCTTTCCAGATGCGACAATGTTTGAATTCTGAACCTACACGACAAGGAAAATGTTTCCATCAAAAGAAAATTATTCCCAACAATTCTAGGGAAAGAAGCAACCTTTTTCCATCCAGGGAAAGTTCTCCTCTAGTTTGAATTGTTATTCTCCGGACGGGACAGCAATATGTTCTCGTCATCAATCAATGAAGACAGAGCATAGAATATCAACCCCGAATCCAAAAACGCATCAATTTTGCATTTCAATGTCTGAGATTCTTACCGAGTCGTTAATCGAACAAAGATTCTGCTTTATGGCCTCGCAAATCACTTGAGCAAGCTGTGAAGTGAAACAAGATGCTATTTTTGACCTATAAAAGCATCAATCGAGTGGTTGCTTTGTTCTGTTCTTTCTCCATTTCTCCATCTGATGAATAAAAGTCAAACTTTTACGGCTTCTGGGAAAAATAAGGTAACGGAGCGAACATCCAAGTGTAAGCTCATGGTCGGTGAAGAGACGCCGCCGTTTCATATTCTATAGGTTTTGGCTCGTTATCTATTTTGTTGAAGTGGTTATTAAAAAAACATTTTAGTAAATTAATATTTTATTCTAGTTTAGTAAAATTTATTAGTGAGAATTTTATTTTTACAAGTTAATTAATAATTTTTTATTTTATTCTGTTTGACTAAATAGTTTTTTGTCAGAGTTTCACTGATTTTTAATTGATTAATTGAAGAAGAAAATAAAATGCTTTTTATTCTAATTTTATCTTTATTTGAGAAAAAGAAACTAAATTTTATTGTCAATCTTTATCTAAATGGTTTAATCAAAACAAACAATTTACTTGTCTTTTTCTAATGAGTTTTTATTTATTTATTTATAAAATATGATTCTTCAACAAAAACACATAATTGATTAGTCAATCAAGTATGGATCTAGTTGGTCTCGTTACTTATACGAAGAGTAAGAGATATCAATATCGAGTCACCGATTCGGTGAGTCTTGTTGCATAACACTTAGCATTATTTCGGCTCATCGGATTTTAATTTGATGGTGCCATGTGAAAGAAAATTTAAAATTTTATTAATAATAAAATTGATTTTTTTTCATCATAATTTAATTAAAAAATTAACATAATGACTATGTAATATATATAGGAAAGCTAAAACAGATTCAAAGCTTCTCTCTATATTTACTATATGCATTTCTCCTTTTTTTTTCATATTTTTAGATTATCTTTCTATTTTCTATGATTCGATTGGATATATGTTTTTCAAAAATTAATTTTTAAAATTTTTAAATACACATATAGATAATTAACTTTTTAAAATATTTAAAATTTAATTTTCGTTTAGATAAACACAGTCAAAAAAAAGATTAATTTGAATACAATACAAACTGTTATAGCTTCTGATATTGCCAAACTAAAATTAGTTTCTTCGAAGTGGCAGGTAAAGTTTCTTCGAAGGGAGAGACAGAGAGTCCGACTTGTATATCGTGGATAGTTACGACATATCAACTCATTTCAAACAGTTACCATATAAAAACAAGGAAGACATATCAACTCATTAAAAGAAAGTTCAAATTTGTCTGCTGCAGAGAAAAGAAGATGGATAGCAATTCAAGGATCAGTATCCCAGAAGTGCTTCTTAGCTCTAGCAGCCGGAGAATGCCGCTACTGGGTTTGGGCACAGCATCTTACCCACAAGCGTCATCAAAAGAAACAAAAGCAGCAATTCTTGAAGCAATTAAGATCGGTTACAGACATTTTGATACAGCCTCATTTTACCAAACAGAAGAGCCACTTGGTCAAGCCATTGCTGAAGCATTATCTATTGGCCTAATTAAATCAAGAGAGGAACTCTTTATCACATCAAAGCTTTGGTGCAGTGATGCTCATAGTCATCTTGTTCTTCCTGCCCTTCAAAAGAGTCTCCGGTGAATATATAAAACAGCAATATTGAACCCTAAATAATTTTCTTCTTCTAAAAAGATAATTCATTTCAAATTCAAGCCTGAGATATGAATCCGTTGTTTTATTGCTGTGCAGCGCTCTTCAATTGGAGTATGCTGATCTTTATCTCATCCATTGGCCTGTAAGCTGTAAACCAGGGATCAATAATTTTCCAATCCAGAAAGCAGATTTTTTGCCCATGGATTTTAAAGGGGTATGGGCAGCAATGGAGGAGTGTCAAAAAATAGGGTTTACCAAATCAATTGGCGTAAGCAATTTCTCCTGTAAGAAGCTTTCAGATATTCTTGCTATAGCAGAGATCCCTCCTGCTGTTAATCAAGTAAGCGTGTTTGCCCTTTTTTCATTTCAAGTGAATATTTTGTTTTTTCTCGGTAAATGAAAGCTGTCTGGATATTTAAAAGGTA
Source organism: Jatropha curcas (assembly GCF_014843425.1). The sequence continues at coordinate 571,984 of NW_023591289.1, read as the reverse complement.
GAGGTAAACCCACTATGGCAACAAAAGAAGTTAATGGAGTTCTGTAAGGGCAATGGAATCATGTTGACTGCTTATTCAGCTTTAGGAGCTAGAGGAACTATTTGGGGTAGCAACAGAGTCATGGAGAATCAAGTGCTCAATGAGATTGCGAATGCCAGAGGAGTAACAGTTGCTCAGGTTCTTTTCGTTTGTTCTTATTTTTTTATTTTAATTTGCTTGCAATTCATATTTGTAGTGTAATCCAACCCTTGCAAGAAACCTAGAATGATTGCAACTCTTAAATTTCACGAAATTTTCAGTTATGCCTCAGATGGACATATGAGCAGGGAATCTGTGTTTTGGTGAAAAGTTTCAACAAGGAGAGGATGAAACAAAATCTCGACATATTCAACTGGGAATTGAGTGAAGAAGAGTCTAAGAAGATCAGCCAGATTACACAGAGTAGAGGATGTTGCGGAGAAGTTTTCATCTCAGATAAGGGACCTTTCAGAACACTGGAAGAGCTTTGGGATGGTGAAATTTGATTTGAAAATAAAATTCTTAGACTAAGCTACCAAAATATATGGAATATACTCATGCTTAGTTGTTTTCTATTTTTTGCTATTCCCTTAGAGACCTAATGGGTCAAAATAATGTTACAGTTTACACAAAGAGCAGTCTAAATCGAGAGAAAACAGAATTAGTATGATTAGTATAGTCGTTAAATCATTTCTAAATATATTCTATTTTTATTTTTAGTTAAATCATTTTATTCGGCTTTACATGGAACAAAATAATGGTAATAAGTTATAATTTTTCTATATAAAAAAAAATCAGATTCTTTTGGGAAGTATTTTCCCTCTTTATCACTTGTCAAAATTTTAATTTTCTTTACTAATTGATTTGTAGCATGAGCCTTGTTATTCTTAAACAAAATACAAATTTCATTTGTGTTTTAACAAACACAAACATATCCAGAACTATAAACAATAAATTTTATGAAGCATTTATTATCTCCTCTTGTCAAATCTAACAAATTATAGTATCTCACGGTTTTAGAAGATTTGTTAGTCATTATTATAGATTTAACATACAATTTCATATTTTTCAAATATATTTGTATTAAATGAAATGAAATGAAATCATATTTAGTATTCTTTTTATAGCACTTAAACGGTTAAACCAGTATGTGCTAATTTACAATACCACAGAGAAATAGAAGCAAAAATATTATTTTTATTATTAATAGAATTATTGGATGGATAGACAATTTGACCATTCCATCATTAGAATATTCCTTTCTAATATTTTTAGTTGTGATGTCCTCTATGTCTGGAAATATCACCTTTAGATTGTTAGAAATATAACAACAGTTAGGTTTAAAATACCGTTAAAAATTGATATTTGCTCCCTCTTCTTCTGAGATTGCTTTAAAATCAATACAAAACAACTCTACAGTGAATATATATATATATATATATATACTTGTTATTTCTTTAGAAAAAGATATCGGAAATTTCATTTGTGTTTTAACAAAACGACAAGACATATCCAGAACTATAAACAATAAATTTTTATGAAGCATTTTATTAGTCTCCTTCTTGTGTCAAATCTAACAAAGTGTATAAGTATGGTGCACGTGTCTTGTGAGAAGGATTTGTTATGTCATTATTAGTAGATGTTAACAACAGATTGTCATATTTTTCCAAAAGGGTATTTGTATTATGAAATGAATATGAAATTCAGGTATTTAGTATTTCTTTTGGTGTAGCGAGCGTTAAACGGTGTAAACCGAGTATTGTGCTAATTTTACAATTACCACAGAGAGAGATAGAAGCAGAAATATTATTTTATTATTATAGAATTTATGGATGGTGATAGGACAATTTGACCATTCCGCGATCGAGGTGGGGGTAGAAGGTATCGCGGTGTGCTAATATTGTTTTTAGTTGTTGAGGTGTCCTCTATGTCTGGAAATTATCACCTTTAGATTGTTAGAAAAGTAGTAACCAGAGCGAGTTAGGTTTAAAAGTAGCCTTAAGAAGAGTTGATTATTTGCTCCCTTCTTCTTCGTAGATTTGGGCTGGTTAAAATCGAGATGAACAAAACAGACGTCTGTACAGTGAATATATGTGAGGTATATGTTAGAGGTATATAGTAGTTGTATATGAGTATTGGTGACAAAAGGATAGTGCTAATCTAGCTAAGAGGAGTATATTACAGTCCTAGGGTTAAGAGAAACGCCCGACGTAACATCTATGGAGGAGCCACATTGCGCATCCCTGCCGGATGAGGAACATCTCAAAATCTGAAGACCAGATGGAAGTTAGATTCCGCACATAACGTTGCTAAGTGCCAGCAAGTGCAAATTTGCTTCACGGTACAACATGATGCGTGTACTCGTGTGCCCACCCACGGACGGCGAGAGAAAATCCCACAGCAGCTACCAACTGCTTCGGGGAGACCATTATGAGGGAGGTCAGGCTGTGAAGAAGTTCACCACCATCTTCATTATCACATTCAATCACAGATTTCCAACTCCCAGAACCATGCCAGCTTGATACATAACCTCATTAACGATCAGCTCCTATATTTTATATATATTTGGTGACAAAAGGGATAGTGCTAAGCACTAAAGGAACTATATACAGTTCCTAGGGTAAGAAACCCCACTAACATCATGGAGGAGCCACATTTCCATCCCTGCCGGAGGAACATCCAAAATCTGAAGACCCAGAGGAATAGATTCCGCCAAACTTGCTAAGTGGCCAGCAGCAAAATTTGCTTCACGGTACACATGACTGACTCGGCCCACCCACGGACGGCGAAGAAAATCTTCCACAGCAGCTACCAACGGCCGGAGACCATTATGAGGGAGGTCAGGCTTGTGAAGGAAGTTCACCACCATCTCATTATCACATTCAATCAACAGATTTCCAACTCCCAGAGACCATGCCAGCTTGATACCCTCAAACACAGCCCATAATTCAGCATGAGGAACTGAGCAGAAACCAACATTCATCAAGAAACCCTTAATCCAACTTCCATTACTGTCCCGCAGCCAGACCTCCACCATAACCTTGCAGCCCTCTGACCGACACATTAGAGTTGAGTTTGCAAAAACCCTAAGTAAATAGTAAAGAAATTCAACTGAAAAAGCAAGAAAGAGATAATCTTTTTAAAGGATGAAAATTGGACAATAGTTGATTAACAAGAGGAAAAAAATTTTTCGTTATTTTTAAATTTTGCATGCAAAAGACTGTTTTTTAATTATCCAAATTTTAAATCAGTCAAATTTTCCAAAATTTCTATTTGATCAATTTCTAACAGCATGCAAGAACCGCCCGCCAAAGTTTAATTATCCAAATTTTAATTTGTTTTATTTAAAAAAAAATTAAAAGCTTCTACCTTCTTCACTAGCGATTTCTCCCAACTTCGATTTTTTTATATATTATTTTATTTTGTTGTACGGAATCAGCCACTTTTGTAACGTCAATGCAATATTTTCTTTATTACTTTTAACTTAAACTTCCGTAATTGTTTTTTTCTGCACTGAAATTTCCAATTGATAACGCCATTTCAGTGTAACATTTTCTTTTGGAAATCGAATAAGTTATCGCAAATTCAAAAATAAAATAATTAGAAATAATTCTTTTCTTTTTCAGTTTGGCTCAATTAATACTGAAGGGCTTTAGTTTTCAAAAACTAATTTTGAAATCTCTAAATTTTAATTCTGCGAAGAAATAGGTCATCCCTTCCAAAATTACATATTTTTTTCATTAGTCTTAGCCATTTAAATTAGTTAAATGAGAAAGAAAAGAATTAAATTTCAAAAAACACCTAAGTGCAGCCAGCTCCACCTACCTTTTATAACCCTAGCCCTCTTCATTCTCGGCGAGCATTACCAACTCATTTGAATTCTGTCATCGATTCGAAAAGGTTGCAGCAATTCTAGTTTATTATTATTTAAAACTTTTGCGGTTGCTTCACTTTTCATCGGCTCTGTCACCTCAACCTCTTTTAATGTGTTTAAAGCTTTCCACATTCACAATATATTGATTGGTGAATACACGAATTTATATTTATAGGAGAATGCAAAAGGCAGGGATCAAAAGAGATGAGATGCGATTGTAGAGTTAATCAGGTTTATAGTTCTATTGGAGATTCAAGATTGAATCTCTCAGTACATGGGTATATGATTAGGTGAGGAATAGGCATGGATGATGTCCTCCTTCATACTAGCCATGGATATGCATGCTAAGGATGGGCAATTGGAGCTTGCTTCACTTGTCTTTTAAGTAGTTGAAATGTAAGAGTGTGGTTTCTTAAGGAGCATTAATTTTTGGCTTCGCTCAAAATGGTTTTGTAGAGAAGGCAAATGTATTGGTGGTTGAGATGCAGAGTTTCGGATTTACATTAGATTCTATTTCTCTTATACAAACAATTTTATAAATTTTGCTTGATTATTGGTGAGATTGGTAAATGATGTCTCGCAGTTCCTTTTTAACTTAAATTTAATTTGCTAAAATTTTTAATTGGATTACAAGAAACGAGGAGAGAAAGAAGAACCACCAAGCACATATGAAGGCATTTCGTATTTATATATCAATTTAACGGTTAAAAGTGGGTATTTTGATAGGAAAAATATATCTATTGACGGAATTAAAATTTAAGAATCTCAAAATTAATTTTTAAAAATTGAGATTTTCAAATGTTAATTATGCTAAAACTTAGGAATCCAATTATTATTTTCCCTTTTCTTTTGCTCTTTAAGCCACTGATGTTTCAGTGCAACTTTCTCTTTTTTTTTTCTTTTCGTTGTTTCATTGCTTTCAGATCGCCAACATCTAATTAATAATGTCACTCATTTCAAAGACTAAAGAAGAAAAAAGAACCCAAAACTTTCTGCTGCGAAAGAAAAAGATGGACATCAATTCAAGAATCACTATCCCAGAGGTGCTTCTTAGCTCTAGCAGCCCGAGAATGAAACTGCTGGGAATGGGCACAGCAACTTTCCCGCGAGTGCCATCGAAAGAAACCAAAGAAGCAATTCTTGAAGCAATTAAGATTGGTTACAGACATTTTGATACAGCCTCACTTTACCAAACAGAAGAGCCACTTGGTCAAGCCATAGCTGAAGCACTGTCTATTGGCCTAATTAAATCAAGAAAGGAACTCTTTATCACATCAAAGCTTTGGTCCAGTGATGCTCATAGTCATCTGTTTCTTACTGCCCTTCAAAAAAGTCTCTGGTAAATAAAATAACCCATTCAATCTTGAACTCTAAATAAAGCAGCAATCTTGAACTCTAAATATTATAACCCATTCAAATTTAAGCCTGTGATATGAATCCATTGTTTTATTGCTGTGCAGGGCTCTTCAATTGGATTATATTGATCTTTATCTCATTCATTTGCCTGTAAGTTGTAAACCGGGGATCTATGAGTTTCCAGTACAGAGAGAAGATTTTTTGCCTATGGATTTTAAAGGGGTATGGACAGCAATGGAGGAGTGTCAAAAACTGGGGTTTACCAAATCAATTGGCGTAAGCAATTTCTCCTGTAAGAAGCTTTCAGATATTCTCGCTATAGCAGAGATCCCTCCTGCTGTTAAGCAAGTGTCTTTGCTTTTTTTCTTTTCAAGTGAATATTTTCTTTTCTTGGTAAGTGGGAAAGCTGTTGGGATGGTGAAAAGGTAGAGATAAACCCACTATGGCAACAAAAGTTAATGGAGTTCTGTAAGGGCAACGGAATCACGTTGACTGCTTATGCAGCTGTAGGAGCCGGAGGAACCATTTGGGGTAGCAACAGAGTTATGGAGAATGAAGTGCTCAACAAGATTGCAAAGGCCAAAGGAGTAACTGTTGCTCAGGTACTCTTTGCTTCTTGTTATTTCTTTCAATTGCTTGTTTTTTTTTTTTTTTTGACATTTCTTTCAATTGCTTGTTGTTACTCGTTAAACTATAATATTGTATTCTAATTGGCCCGTAGGATAGGAATTTGAATAATTTGTATGCAATTCTTATTTAATTTAATTAATAGACCTCATTTATTCAATAAATTTAAAATGGAAAGCTGAAATACAACAAGGGCCAAGTTTCAAAAATAAAATTGTAAATCCTGAATTTGTAGTGTACTCCAATCCTTGCAAGAAACCTAGAATGGCTGCAACCAATGCATTTCACAAAATTTTCAGTTATGCCTTAGATGTGCAAACAGAATCTCAACAAGTTCAACTTGGAATAGGGAATCTGTGTTTTGGAGAAAAGTTTCAGCGAGAGGATGAAACAGAATCTCAACAAGTTCAACTTGGAATAGGGAATCTGTGTTTTGGAGAAAAGTTTCAGCGAGAGGATGAAACAGAATCTCAACAAGTTCAACTTGGAATAGGGAATCTGTGTTTTGGAGAAAAGTTTCAGCGAGAGGATGAAACAGAATCTCAACAAGTTCAACTTGGAATAGGGAATCTGTGTTTTGGAGAAAAGTTTCAGCGAGAGGATGAAACAGAATCTCAACAAGTTCAACTTGGAATTGAGTGAAGAAGAATCTAAGAAGGTCAGTCAGATTACACGGAATAGAGGATGTCGCGGAGAAGATTGCATCTCAGATGAGGGACCTTTCAGAACAATAGAAGAGCTTTGGGATGGTAAAATCTGATTTGAAAATAAATTCTTAGCACAAGCTACTAGGGATTGGATTTTCTGTGTCACGCTTAGCTTAATTGTTTTCAGTTTTCAATTTTAATTTCCCATAAAGCTTAAATTAGATTCATGTCAAAAGACACAGCTGGCTTTATTACATTCTTGCAGTCCATATTTCTATTGAAAATCAAAGGAAAATTGTGCTATTCTCATAAATAGAATAAAAAAAAAAAAAAAAATAAAAAAAAAAAAAAAAAAAGTCATTCCTGCATCCCTATTAAAATAGGACTTAGCAAAAAAAAAAAAAAAAAAAAGTCATTCCTGCATCCCATTAAAGAGGACTAGCTAATGCACATGCCATAGATTTCTTAAACCAATATAAAATATGTGACTGCAAACATAACGTCTCCACTGAATAAAATTTATATACATCATTGAGCATTTCCAGACGAGAGTTGGGAAGAGAATATGCAGTGCATGTTCTAGAATGATATCCGTACAGCTTAGAAACTGAGAAATTACAAACTTGATGGTCAGCATTTCAGTGTTAGCAAATTGGTTGAATTCAAATCAACATCGACCAGGCCTATCATAACTGGGAGGTAAGGACGGGCAGTTTTCGTTCATGTTGGCATATGGCTCTACAGTGTTATATTCTGGCAATTCCATCCAGTACTCGCCAAGAATTTGGCAGAATGGGAGCCGGCCATTGTCATTATTGCACCAACCAGGTAGGCGTGTTTGGTTATTTTCGAAAATTTTAAGCATGTAAGCATCACGAATCTGCCAATGGTTAAACGTCATGTTATACTACATCCAAACAAGTGTTTAAAAGGGTGCTGTGCCAATTTAAATAAGTATGAACAAGTAAAGCATTTGTAACTTACAGTAAATTCAGTAACTTGAATGGAGCTAGAAATGGGACCAAAGACTCCAGCCTCCTTATACATTGCAAGGATAAAGGCAACACATGTTGTTGATTTCCCATCACTATAAATCCATTCATCTTGTTCTGGCGCAGTAAGCAATTCATCGAAGGCTATGCCACGCTTTTCAATCTCAGCTAGAATTCCATACAAGTCCAGATCCTAAAAGAAAAAGCAGATGAAAGAATGATCTCAGTTGAACAGCTCAACAGTTAAACCGCTTGAGGAACAAATAACCACAGCATCATAAAGCATGATTCTGGCCATTCACAATATACTAAACAATCCATCAATTCTTTAACATATATTTGTCCAAGCAGTGCATAAGCATATAAATAAATATGGGTTTTCTTTTGCAATTACATTCAAATAACAAATAAATACAAGTTTAAATGCTTAACCATTTTTAGTTGGTACCAATTTGAAGACAAAATTTACCCATACTCTTCCAGACTCCAGTCCAGTACCAGAAAAGCCCAAGACAAAAAGGAGGGAAAATCAGCAATTCTGCACAGATGCTTTCAGCAAATACAGACAGCAATCAAACTCATTTCAGTCCTAGAAGATTGTGGGCAAACGTGTAGAACTATTTTTATTTCAGAGTTTTATTTTTTAAGAAAATATTGCAAGAAAGTTTAAAAATTCATCAGAATTAGAGCATAACTCCTGATTAAAATATATGGATCTGCAAGCAATTCTATAGACCATATTTCAATCTCTCATGACTAGATTAACTATTTTCATTCATTTACTTGTGAACATATTATTGGTGGCAATATCAAAACTAATTTCTGAATAAGACTAATCTTTCTCATCTTTGCATAATATACCAGTTTTAATGGTTAGCTCAAACATAGATTAAGAAAAAGAAAGTAAACTAAGACATACCTCAGTCCCAAGCCGTTTATTTAAGGCTTCATTCCACATATTTGCAGCATAAGCAGGCTGCACCCGAGTCCACATAGACATGACAGAAATGACCTGAAATCAGATTCACCCAGTTAAGTAAGTTTAGAAGAATCCATATAAAATCCAAATGATGTTTTTCTTTTCTACACAAAAGGCGTATATAAGTAATAATCATGCTAAAGATATAGCGTTTTATAAATGAACATCGACATACATACAATAACTATGAAATTCTTATGAGGAGATTAAATACCAAGTGAGCATCAAGAGGTGGCGGATAGTTGTCTGCTATTGTGTCAATCCAACTAAATATCATGTTGTGATAACCATATGGCTTGCCTGACATGCTCCGAGCATACTCCCAAGCTGCAGTTGAGTTGAACTTGGCACGCACATCTGGATGTAAAGGAAGCAAAGCTATTTGTGGATTAGAACCGTCCTTTAGAGACAATTCCCACCACTCATCCCATGGGATTACAGCTATAACCTCTTCACCCTGCAAATTCGCATCAGAAAATGCTGTAAAAAGAACCACTTTTTCAAGAGGAAAGAGCAATGAAAAAGGATGACTTCCTCTCAGTATAATGTCCTTTTCCTGAACAAACAACTCCATGCCATATCTACCCAATGCAGTAAAACAAATTGAGAGGAAAGAAAAAATAATCTGTGCAACACCATATTTCTACAACTTCAATCTTTGCAGGCCACCGTACTTGACAATTAGGCCTGCCCTCTTTTCCAATTGAGAACTCCAAAGACAAGGAATACATTTTTTTCTTTGTGTTCAGAGCAACACATGAGAATGACTTCACTCCCACTCATGGGATGCAAGTCCATAATCTCTCACAATTACCTGTAATTTCAGATAATAAATCTCGCCCAGAAAATTTCATAAATTCCAGCCTTTTATGGCTGTATGACTATAATGGGTATCAACATATCTAATAAACTAAGTATGGATCTGAAGCATACAGGTCATTGAGAAGGCTGTACCTAGGGATGGAAGCGGGGCGGATATCCGCGAATTTTAAACTATCCATATTTGTATCCGTTTAAAATTATACTAACCATATTCGTTAAAAACCCGTTTAAATATCTGTTTAATTATCCATATCCGAATCCGTTAATTATTTTATTATCCATATTTGTTTCAAATCCGTTTAAACCGGTTAGGGTACCCGCAAAATTTTAATAACCCAAACCCGAATCCATTTAAACATCATTTAAATTAAAGATTCAAACCACTAATTTTTTTTTTTTAAAACTAAAACCAGTAAGCATTAACGTCAAAATCTTAAACAACACTCGTAAAATCTTAAGTAAAACTATTAAAACTTGCATAATTTTAAGTAAAAATGAAAAAGGAAGTTTAAGTTCTTCCAAGAAACAACCACATATTATTTAATTTTTAAATGGATTTAATCACTATATCTATATATATTTTTATTGAAATGTTAAAATAGAAAATTGATCTATTGTAATATATTGATAAATTGTATTACTTAGTATTAAAAGCAAAAAGTATTAAAAGCAAAATATATTCTTTCAGAAATCAATTAAGAAAATACTATCCTAAAAAGATAAAACAAGAAATTATAATTAATAAAAATTCGCGAATTCTAGTTAATTAATATGTATGTATAGACTTATATCCTTTAAATTAACAAATATACTAATATGGTTTAGCTGTAAATATTATTCTTTTTTTTAAAAAAGATCAAAGGTTCAAATCTCTAAACCAACATTTATATAATAAATATATTATTATTATGGATAAACGGGTAGGGTATCCGTGGGTACCCACAAGGCTACCCGTTTAATCTAACGGGTAGCAGGTAACGGATACCCGTTAACTGAAATCCGTATTCTATCCGAATCTATCGCATTTAATAATTTTTACTATCCATATCCATTTTAAATTTGTTTATAACTACCCAAATCTGTAATAATTGGATCGGATCGGGTACCCTTAAATACACATGCTCCTTCAGGCAAGTTAACAAAGTAATGCAGCACCTTGACTTCAAACATTTCTTTTAGGATAAAACATTAAATCAATACTAGGAACATCATATGGCAATGGAGCATCAATAAACCATTGTTTTTATGTGTATCTAAGAGTAGTAAAATTACAAAAACATACACCACTTCAAAAAAAATAAAGAAATTAAAGTAGATTTTCCAAACAGATTTTCTTACCACTTCTTATTTCAATAGGAAAATATTTTATACACTTTTGAAACATAATATTCCTGTAACCACACAACCACGTGGAATGAGAAGAAACACCGCAAAACCAGAATCATACAACAAGCACTGAATACTAAAAGGAACTTGAGAAGACATCTGGTTGGCGCATGTGAAGTTTCAACTTTCAAGATGACAAATATATAATGCATACAGATCTTTCTGCAATATAACATTGTGAAACACATACCTTTTCATTCTCATGTCCAGATTCACCAACCCAAAGATTCCCCATTTCATCTTTCAAGCAAACTGCTGTATGACCTGCAAATGCACCAGTTACCCATTTCTCCAATGTCTCAAATCCACCCCACCGACCACGGATCTTTGACACAGCCAAAAAATCACCAGACTGAACATCATCAGGATCAATGGTTGAACGCCAGGGTTCAGGGCGTTTCTCAAATTTGGCACCCATGTGCTTCTCTAGGAAAGCTAAGTTAGCATTCTGACCCCATCCAGTGTTAGAGAACAAAGGCAAAACATCTATTAAAGAAAGCAAGGTCCCCAGCATTCCTGATGGCATGAGAAATACAGAAACACCATGTTGCTTCACCTGCTCAATAGTCAGTGAGAAACAAAACCTTTATCCATTGAAGTTCTTAAACACAAGCTTCAAACAAACAAGACAGAACAAAAGCATACATATTCCATCTCCGCTTGTTCTTCCCATGACTCAAACTTCAAAGTATGCTCTCGTGCAGAAAAGTAGTAATCCCACGTAATTCTATATGGTGTTGCAAAAACATACAAATCCATACAGGTCCAGCTGTGCGCTGCAGATGTCTGTTGAAGGAAAAAGAATTACAATAGTTGCTAATTAACTAGGAGGCACTGTTGATCAATCAACAACATGCACTAACATCTGCCAAGAAAATATCAATTTTAAATGACAATACAATCTAAAATTTAAATTATAAATCTACTGTGCCAATAACTTGAACAAACATAAAACCAAAGTACTATTTATCCTTTTCTACTCTTTTTCTCTAATGTCCAACTACAAACAAGGGGAAAGAACTATTCACATAAAAAGCATCAAGCTAACACTGAAGGCACCTAAATGCATGGATAATACGACAGACAAAAAATTAGTTAACAAAAGCAATTAGGCTGAAGCTATCAACTAGCAACTATTCCAAAATCCAATGTCCACTAGTTCACAAAGCAATTACAGTATCAACAAAAGCAGCACCTTGACATGGAGAACACCGCCTCCCAAGCCAGATTGATTTCGATCACCTTCGGTGAAGTCGATACGGGCCTCGTTCTCGTAAAAGCAAGCACCTTTCCACTGAATAGAGCCATTTTGAGGGGTCACCGATCCAACAAAATACGGCAACAAATCAACGGGATTATGGAGATTGTTCAGCACTGGCCATGATATCTCACGTGGCAATACGGGAAGCAAATCTTTAACCCTAAAAGGTACCTTCAAAGCTTCACCATAAATTGAACCAGACCCTAATCCTAGAAAGCAAAACAATACCAACACCAAATGCAGTGTCGTTTGAGATGATTTAGACATGGCTTGGATTGGATTGGATTGGATTGGGTTGGTTCTCAATCGGTGCAGCTCTATAGAAGAAAGGAAGATTGAGTTGCAGAGGGAGAGAACCGCGAACAAACAAAAGGCGATTTTGGGTCTTAGCCCATGCGGGTTGATTGGGAAAGGAGGAGAGGGGCAGCTTTGGATTATCCAAAATTGACCCCTTTTTCGGCGGTTGACGATGAAGAGTTCCGTCGCTGACGGGGATGAGGAGACCACGTGGCAAGTTAACAGATACACAAGCAACTGCGGGTGTTCTTTGTTTTGTGGGGACTAATGTGAAAATTAAAATAAATTTCTTTTCTTTATACAGAGTAAAGTAAAGTATATTTAAATGTACAGGCTTAAAAAGGAACATATTACAAGTAACAGAGATTTATTTACTAATTAAACATTTGGATTAGCAGAGTATCAGAAGTATCTTCAATTTTTCCTTCCTCCAAAATTTTACACCTATATTCCAAATAATGGAAAGTTGTCTTTTCTTATTATTTTACACTCATATTTTCTTTCCTTCCATAAAATCACTCCTCCTTGATAAAAAGAGAACGGGAGGATCAAATGATAACAGTTAACTCGAAATAAATCAATATTGAATTATAATTTAACTAAATTTAAAATTATTAATATTACTAAAAACCATATATGTAGGCTGAATTGGATTGAAATTAATAAAATAATTTTACTAATAAAATTAAAAGGGCTTCACGCATTTCCTACTCGCTAGATGCTACATGCATTTTACCATTTTTCCAAACTCTATTCAAAATTGTAAAATGTTACTAATCAATATTAGATTACAATGCATATTTCTAGAATCTGAAGGAACAATACATATGTATATATATACACAAATGTAAAATAATTTGTGCAATTGATCACCTTTCTCAAAATTTTTACGAAATGTATATAAACTAAAGAATTAATTGGTATGTCCAAGTGTGAAACAAGTACATAATCCTGAAAAATACAAACTGCCGACTAGAAGGTGAATACTCCAATGGGTCACTGCACGCTCAACCCAATTTCCACCTCCATATTAATGAAGAAAGATCTTTAGAACCTATTTTCCCCGTTTTATATCACTAAACCACATATTTGGATATTCCTCATTTGACTTGACTTTTCTTGTTTTTCTCTTCCCTCTCAACTCAACACTGCAAAAACAAGATTCAGTTTAATCAAAGCAGCCATGGAAGATTCAGTTTTAACCTCCATGTGGATCTTTAGCCTACCATTTCTTTGCATTTTCACTTCCATTACAGCACCAAATATAGGAATTGAATGCTCGAGCCAAGCTCACCCCCTCCACATACCTATTTTGCAAGGTTCAACTGTCTACTTCCTTCCATCTTCCAGCTCATCCATATAAAGGGTGTACTGCAATTGACGTCAAAGCTTTAAAGATAAAATTCTACATATTGTTGCTCAACTAACAGCTCTGGCTGCAAAACACTTGGCTGCTGTTGCATAGTTACTCAAAAAGGAGGTAATGTCATAAACTTGCATTTTGATTTCCTTGGAAACTGCTTCGCAAACCATCTCTCTCCAAACTCACCAGACACATCTGAAAGCCTACTAATATGAATTGCTTGGACAGAACAGAAAGCACTGTTGATAATGTAAATTACCCTGGTAGAAAGCCTTCTTAATCTTGCTTGAATTGCATGAAACCCACAATCAACAGCTGCAACTGTAATCCATAGCATACAAGGACACACTCAGAGATGTTTACCAAGCCTTCATGATCCCCCGCTGGAGAATGCTAACTTGCTCCAGTGCTAAACATTTCCCGATTGCCAGTGTCCTACTGTTGCCGATTCAAGCAATGTGCTTGAAGCAGCCACTGGAAAAAAAAAAAATTCCTGAATGAATCCACGTTATCTGGTCTGATTATACAGCCATGGCCTTTAATTCATAACAAGAAATAAAGCAATTCTTATCCTGTTAAGCTGGCCACTTTACATCCCAAACAGAAAGCAATTTGAATAGCAGGGGAGAAGCAGAGTGCTTTCTTCTACCACCACCGGCTGTCTGAAAGGATTTATTTGAACCTACAAGGCAAAGACATCAATTGACTTCAGCTGTGATCAAATCTTGCAGCAGCTTATAAGTGAATGATTACAGGAGATCGTTGAAAAAAGGAAGCAGCAATCTGAATACACACCGGAAGGGTGAGAGGACGACCAGTTACACTGGTTATGCAGCAAGCTGCTAGATGACAAGCTTCCTCACAATAATCAGAAAATACTGCTGGGACACCTTTCTTATTTATCAGCTCCTGATATGCCCATCCAGCAATCAAAATAAAGGGGGTAGAATGAAAACTTAATATAAATAAAGTAATTTACAGAAACAAGGTAGAAATTAACAGGTTCCTCACTAAACTTGCTTAAACAAAACTACATAGAAACTAGAGAGAGGAGTGAGAGAGAGTGATGCTCAATATATCAAAGACATACAACAGTAGGTAACCAACTCGGGTAAGCAGCGATGCCAGCATTTGGGGCAACGACCAAGTGAGGAAATGAATCCTGTGCAGAAAACAAGTCACTATAAACTATGATATGAAAAATCAAATAAAGAAAATAGATTCCCAGATGAAAAACACTTAACATAAAGGAACTCCAAGAAAAGAAGAATATGTGATTATAAGCATATGAACAATAGTATTTTCAGACTCCAAGAAGTTTAGAGAAAAGAACACCTCCACTAAATCCCTGTAACGTTCATGGTAAAATCCTCTCCGAAATTGTAGAGTCACTTTTGATGGTTTATCAGTAATTGAACTACTGTCCATAGTTTGCATTGAGGACCTGCAAATGCAATCTGTTTCCAAGCAATGAGCATAACTGCGAATACCAATCTTCTGACCATCCCTGTCCATATAGAATAATGAAACATGAATAAGCTCCAAAAAAATTATAAGAAAAATCCTCAAACCGGATTAGAATCCAGAAAAACTGCCAAAGCACTGAAATCATTGACATTCATTATGCAATTAAGAAAAGGGTGACCCAGTGCACGAAACATCCCATATTAGTAGACTTTAAGGAGGGTTGATGTATGCAGCCTTCCCCGGCTTTTACAGAGAGCCTATTTCCATGACTCAAACCGTGAACTCTGGATCACAAGTGGAGTAACTTTACCATTACACCAAAGCCATCCTCCCATTATACAGTTAATAACCAAAATTAAATGCGCAAAAATTTGATCAAGCACACCACTAACCTTTCTTTTGGAATTGCAGGTCCAATCAGTTCTATATGCACCTTCATGCCAGGGAAAAGTGCATGCAACTCTCCAAAGGCAGCTAGCTGTAGAAGCTCCTTTTCTGGCCCTTTTAAGATAAAAATAAATAAAATTTAAATATAGAGAACCTAAAAATGTGTTATTCTAACTAACATACTGGAAAATAAAAAAGGCACATCTACATATTCTCCATGTTTATAATGATATTAGAAGGCACTAGCCCGGTAGCACCAAACCTCTAATTGTAAGGGCTCCAGGATGATTATGTTTAGTACAAATAATAGACTATCAGAAGGCTCTTCCAAATGGAAATCACAAGATGAAAGGAATTTATGAATCTTGTATAGGTATAGAGTTTTGAAATAAAGATTCAATATCTTTACCTAATCATATTAGTAAATAAAATTATCATTTTTGGAAAATCTAAGTGATTTTTCCCTCTATTGCCATCATTAAATATTATTAAAAATTAAGATAATGACATTAATATTTCATTGACCATGGAAGTATACCACAATTGCTTGAAAACGTACTGGCAAAAACCGTATATATTCTGAAATTTGCAATGTGAAGAAATTGGGAGTTGGACTTTTGCAGGAAGGCAACCAAAAGAAATACCATATTGGTAAAGCATATGTTCGCATCTTAAGATACCACATAATCAATATCAGACACATTTTGGTCCTAAGTCCAAAAGATGCAGATTTCCAACTTAAACTTGTCCATTACAGTAAAATAAAGTCAGACTCCAACTAGCCAGAGTTCAAAATAACATCACTACAACTTCCTAAGGAAACAGGACAATAGAAGGTTATTTGAATAAAATTTTCAGATAGAAGCAAATAAAGAATATGAGATGATCTACATCCAGATCAAAAGTACAAAATCACAACACCAAATAAAAATTCAAAAGAGTCGTCTGACTTTCATACTGCAACACTTACCAAGATAGTGTATGCATAATTCATTACAGCTTTCAACATTCAAGCTTCTTGCAGAAGAAACTTGGGCAGCATGGTAAATTGTAAGTGGCTGATAGAAAAAAATATATGATCAGTGACATGTGTGCTTATAATGGGATGCAGTTACAGCAATTAGTGGAGGTTGTGCTTCATAGTCTGAACAAAGATCAGTAAGGTTTATTTGAATTAAATCCAGTAATTATATTTTCTCATGCATCGAGTAAATGTGCATTCATGTCTTGGCCAAATAGGCAGAAAAGATTTAAACTCACATCATTTGTAAGTTAAATACCAACTGAAGTCACTAGTTAAAGTCCATCCAGAAACTTTAGAATACACTTCAAAATTATCTTATTAGATGCAGCATATGACTTGAGCATTGTATGAGTAGAGAGATCAGTAAATGAGAAGAATAGTAACTGATTGGGCTTCTGCAAAATAAACACTCCTAATGTTTCTGTTTAAGAATAACCAAAGTAGTCTTTTCAAAGAAAATTTAGATCTAATATTGGTAGAACGTTCATAATCAATCAAATCCCAACTTTCAACTGGTTACAGAAATAACCTAAAGTCATACCCAATGAAGAAGAAAAGCAACTGGTGAATGTAGTGGGATGCATCTCCACTCATAGTAATCCATCCAGCTACTTAAATGTTTCGGCATTGGAGCTGCAGGCGCTGCATAGTACATAATGAATTGTACAGCCACTGAACTAATACAGAAAACAAGAAAAAAAAAATAAGAATAAAAATAAAAATAGAGAAAGCTACTCGCATGATACAATACCACGACATGGGCATAGATGACTGGAGAGATTCCATCCTTCATCCTCTGACCTGTAAACAACAGAAATACATAGCCAGAATTAGAAGTGCAAAATAAATTGCAAGCAGTTTTATTAACATCTTTTCTGACGGCTAAAATATGTTACAACAGCAAGCACGGAGAGTTAGTAGAACTACCAAAATAGAGTATTTTTGTTCAGAGGTTTTCCGTGCGTACAATAACACTCCAGAATCCATTAATAAACACCAATTGTATCAGAAATTTTAAAGGGTGAACATTAAAAAACGACAAACCTTAAGCAATCAAAAGAAACAGATGATACCCAACAATGGCATTCGCACATCCACATCCCCAATCGATGAATGCCTCTTTTGCTCAAAAACGAACACCTACTCTCCCGCTTTTCAAAAACCTATGAAGAAAACAAAGTTCATTAACAATTAACTAATATTAAGTGATAAAAAGAAAGAGCTATAGTAATTACCTCAAGTGTAGCTTCTTGAGTGAAAGTGAAAGGGAAATCATACAAATCATCTGTACGATTCATTTGTTGCTCTAGCCTTTCACACTCTTCTTTATGGTCACTCCAATGCGAAATCTAGCACCCAAAAAGCAATCCAAGTAGTCATAGAAGGATTTCCTTACTATAGCGCTACTGAAAGTTGCTTCGCCAGAATCTTAGAGCAAAATTGGGATACCTGGTGAGAGATGGAGCAATATGCAACAGCACCACAGCTACCACAGCGTCTTGTAGGCGGGCCAACGCACCGAGTTCCGCGTCCCTTACCGGCACACTCCATTTTGGCTTGGTGGCTTTCCAGTTCTCTCCTCTCCTCTCGCAGTTTCCTCGTTTCAGGAAATCAGGTAAAGTCCGTACGGCGTAAGAGTGAAAGCCCATATCAAAAACCATTTAAAGTACTGATTTAGGCCCACTAGCACATGTCCCAGCCCATTGCGATAACAGCCTTGAAAAATGCCATACATAATATAATCAATGGATTTTTATTTATTTTCTAGTTTCAAAAAAATGGATTTTTATTTTTATATTTTTAATTTAGATGCATATATTTTATTAAATTATTTATATTATTTATTACTATGTTAGATCATAATTAAAAAATTATTATAATGTTATTGTTCAAATTATATTGGATATGAATTAATTATCAACTAGAATAAAAAAATGATATATTCACTTTTAAATCAAATTATAAATTGGATTATGAATTAATTACAACTAAGAATAAAAAAATGATTATATTCACTTTAAAATAAATAAAGTAAATAAATAAATATATATATATATATATATATATATATACATTATTCATCATTCTCATTTATAAAAGATATTATATTCTTAATTGTCGGTTATCAATTTTAATAGCAACTGTATACTTAAAATTTGTATTTATCGATTATCAATTGGTCCGCAAGTAATAAACAGTTTAAACCAAAATGAACCGTAAAATATAAAATAATTTAATAAAAGATATTATACATACTTTAATTAAATTATGGCATGTATACACCGCCTTTCCTGTCCACCCGTAAACCGAATGAACCGGCCGAGACGTTACAAACTGGTTGACTGTATGGTCTGACGATGCTGAAGTCATAATGTATAATGCTGAAGTATAAATAGCTTGCTGATACTAATTTTACAAAGTAATAATGTTTTATATTTAGCAAAACATGCTATCTAATTTCAAAATGAAAATGGGCCCAACTGAGTACCCTTACAATGCTCCATAAAAAGGTGTGCCCTGTACATGCCATAAAAGATCAACAAGAGTATCTACCCTGAAGACCGAGTCTTCTACAGATGAACTGCAGCAGTTGTAAACGGACCCTCTACAGACCAGTCTCAAAACCTACGAGTTAAACAGGTAACTCGCTGAGCAAAGAAAGCTTAGTGGATATCTCAACATAAAAAGAAAGAATAAAGCACATACATGTATAGAAATAACCATGTAAACGCATCTGGATAATTAAGCATATAAGCACATATAGCATGATACTTGCTGTTTATTATGCTGTATGAGTCATGAAATCTGTATGGCTCCATAAGGTTATAGCGAAACCGAGGTGATAAGAAAACTGTATAAACTGGATGAATACTGTATAGTGTAAGAAAACTGTATGAAACTGGAATGAAATACTTGTATGCTTGCTCTATGTTTGCCCCATTATATAATCATATCCACATATCACATGCTGTAGCCGTAGTACCAAACTGGTTATATGAGGGTCCAGATCTGCTATCCTATGTCGGCGGACATAGCCTTATTCTACAGGAGGATGGTTTCTACCTAACTCAATGGAGCATAAATGTGATATGTTTAAATAATATAACACAGACATCAATATTAATAGTTCATAAGCTTCATAATTCCAATAATGTATACTTGAATTTCACATGATTTGCAATGCTTGCCAAGTGTTTTGATGAATGTTTCAAATGTTGTAAGATTTGAATGTTAAAATGATTGGAGGCACATAAAACCCCGTGATAGCAAAGGAATACAATTGCATTGAAAAAGAAGTCCAAAAGTGGCATGAAACACAGTTCGCGGAGCGCGTACTTCAAAGTCGCGAGCGCGTAGAAAGCAAACATGAGAAGACAAGGTGAGTTACGGCACAAGTCCGCCGAGCGCGTATTGAAAGTCCGCTAGGCACTGAGAAGTGCTAATGAGAAGACCCAGTGAGTTCTTCAGGCTACAATTCCCTGAGCCGCGCAATGAAGGTCGCGAGCGCTTACAGGCCAAGGTTCCAAGTACGGCAGAGCGCACTCACAGTCGCGAGCCGGCGAGAATGTGCCAAATGAAAAGTCAGAGAAGTTTGCGAGCACAAGTCGCGAGCGCGCAACTTGAAGTCGCGAGCGCGAGAATGTGCCAAATGAGAGTCAGAGAGTTCAGTGAATGTCGCGAGCGCGTAGTTCAAAATTCGCGAGCGCGAGAAGGTAAGCGCGAAACTCGTCATGCAATCGCGCTCGGCGGCTTTCAGCTGCACTGTCTGTACTCGTTTTGGGTCATATCTCTCAATATGAACAACTCCAATTTGGAATGATTCAAGAACCCATGTAAAGCTAACACATAGAGGAACAAAAATAACTCTTCTATGACACTTCCTAATTCGATCATTAAATGGGGTCAAAATCAAGATGAAGTTACTGGTAAAATTTCCAGCAAGCCCTGTTTCAACATAAACCAATTTGTTTACTTCATTTGTTCAATACCTCCCCTGTTTTCCCTTGTTTCTCACCACCTGTTTTCTCACCATTACCAGTCCTCCCACTCACATAAAGCAATATGGTCTCATAGCAACACACCACACAAATCTCATACAAAGAAAATGGTAAAGAAAAAGAGATATCAAACCTTTGCTCCAAAAAGCTTGAGCTCTTCTTTAGCTTCTTGTTTCTACACTCTTAGAACTCCCTTCACCTATAAATAAGAATTCTTATGAATTCTAAAACAATAGCACCAAATGTTTCAATTATGAACTTAAGAAGGTTTACTTACTTGGATAGAAGAAAAATTGAAGTTAAGGCTTAACTACCATTAAAATTGAAAGGAAGGTGGAAGAGGAAAGGAAGAAGAGGAAAGGAAGAAAAATGAAAGGCAGCAATGAAGATAAACAGTGAAAATGAGGAAGTTGAAGATGGGTATGCCGGGTGGGCTATCAAAAATCAAGATTTTTATGTAAAACTTCCTAAATGGTACCGCTCCAATTGTAAACAGGCTACAACTTAAATAACCCCAAGCTTGTATTCTTTTATGGCAAATCATCCTCAACCCATGGTTGCTTTGATCTTTTCTCTCCACTCAAATAAGTCCACTTAAAATCCCTATTCTACCCCAACCGGGTTTGGTTCAAAGCTCGACTCTAACTCAACTCAACTACTCAACTCTATGCTAAGACTCGACTCGGAGTAGGAATGTCACATGGCAATTTAATAATACAGGGCTAGTTTATAGCTCACATAATATACACAATGATGTTTTAGGTAATATTCTACCCCAACCGGGTTTGGTTCAACTCGACTCAACTCAACTCAACTACTCAACTCTATGCTAAGACTCGACTCGGAGTAGGATGTCACATGGCAATTTTAATAATACAGGCTAGTTTATAGCTCACATATATACACATGATGTTTAGGTATTTGTTTGAATATATTATAATGTGCTTTTGCATATATTAAATGGATATTGAATAATCTCATAAATAAAAAGTGAAAAAAAAAAAGAGTAAAAGGTTGGATATTTTCATTAGGAGATCTAAATTTGATTTTTTTTTTTCTCATAATCTCACAAATAAAAATACTTTAACATTAAAGAGTCAAACCTGATTTCCTAATCTAAATCTTAACAGTGACACCACTTGAAAATATTAAATTTAAAAAAAAAAATAAAAGGGTATTGAAGATATCTATTGTCCCAAATGAAAGTAAATAAATGCATATATACAAAAATGCAATTGGATAGTAAGCGATTAAGCATGTTAATTAGTGAGCTTTAATTTAATTTTTTCGAGTGTTCATATGGATTTGAATAGCCCAGCTTTATGGAGCGCAGGATGACTGGACATGCAAAAGGAAGCAAGTTAACTTCCTCTAATCTCCAAGGACCATGCTTCCTGATTAGGTTTGATAAGATTTCCTAAATATATATATACATTAGAAAATTAGTGGATGTTGCTAAATGCTGGGGTTCCTATTATTTTTCTCCACCACTTACCACAAGTCAAACCTAACGTTTGGTTTAAGTAGATAGTTGAAATTGACAGATTAATATATAAGAGGGATCAATGACCTCACGATCATTAACATGATAATTAATTAATAAGTAAATTAGAAAGATATCATTTGTGTTATTCTTTTTGGTTGCATCATAATGACTACTTTGATTAATTTAGTGAATGTTAAATGCATAAATTTACTCATGCATTTTTCACAAATAATCTCTTTACATTTTAAATTTTGCGAAAAATCTATTTATCATGTTTTTGGAATTATATTTTTTCGTCATGTTGTACTCTTTTTTGCACTAATAACAACTAAAAATGACAATAATTTAAATTTTCTGACACCCATAAGTCCACGCGAGATTCAATATGTACCTATTCCGTCATCCGCCCCACATTGGATTAGGCAGATTACAGAGCATGCATGATGTGTTTTCTGGTTAAGTTTTATTAAAAAATAAAGAACAAATAGAAAATACAGGCTTAGTTTAAAAGGGAGTATATAAATTGAGCAGATCGAGTTTTATTTTTAAAATTTATATCCACATTATTTTTAAACATATCAAATTTTACTAACCCCATTCAAATTGGATTCAGTGGGTATCTAGTGGGACGACAAAATTATCGTCCTGCAACAATAATTTTTACATTTTTTTTATATATAAAATATATATTTAATGTGTGGTTAACACGTCCTGCAAGTTGAAGTACTTTTTTCTTTGACGGAAAAATATAATTGCATTAACCATTAGAATATAAATGAACATGCGTTCAAGGATGGTATCTCACACTCTAGAAACGCCTTCTATAGAAGAGGCCCTCGCAAGTGTATGAGCTACACCATTACCCCGAAGTCGAATCCATCTAACATGGATATTGGTTCTACGAGCTAATATCAATCGACAATCTCTAATAATACCATTAAAATCAGACAAGACATCGAAAAAAAAACTAATAGTATTACAAACTATAAATAGATACAATTTTATAATTTGAAGTATTCAATTAGTCTATTTAAAAGTTAAATGTATCATAAGTATTTTTATAAAGAGCAAAGGATAAATTATACGTTTGACCCATTTAGTAAATAGAAGCACACAAAGTGTTTGATTCCCCATCCATTAAACTATATATGATCTTAATGTTAATTAATACTATAAATTTCAAATCAAAGTGATCCATTAGCGGCACCTAATCTAGACTAATATTTGATATATTCTTGTAAATATTATTATAGCATATCCTCATAATATTAGTAGAGGGTGCTATGTTGACAGTATAATTAGTATTTGAAAAGATGAGTATTTGGTATCTCTTCTTTTCTTTTTCTTTTTCTTTTTTTTTTTTTTTTCTTGAGGGATTACCTGTTTGGTAAAGGGAGAAAGATCCGTAGCTCCTATGATGTTGCTAGTACAAGAAACAAGAAATACAAAAAGATGCCCAAAATCAAGACTCAATTTTGAAAAAGGAGATGCCAAATCTCTTAAAATAAAAGAAAAAGATTATTACATGGTCATTTCTTAATTTACTTTTCTCCCCCTTCTTTTTCTTTCTTAAAACCCTTTGAAAGTGCTCCCTTCTTGTAGGGAAAAATGTAAATTGACTATATTGTTTTATGTGTGAATATAAGACACATTTCACATGTCAAATGTCAACTTTTAAAAATTATTTTCTCACTGCGTGTATGTAGAAAATTCGTTTGAAAAATGTTCCCACCGTAACGTTGACAATATTTTGAAAAGATTAATTTTTATTTCAAATTTATGTAATACTCGAACTAATTTTATTAAATATGATGAGTTTGAGCTCAGTTTGATTCATTTACACTCCTTATTAAAATACACTTAAAATCATTGGATAATTTTTATAAGTATTGATGAAAAAATATTTAGAATAGTTTAATAGAATTGACAAGGCATTAAAAATTAAAATTATAAAACCACGAATCAACGTATTTTTTTTTAATCTTTAAAAGGTTGTTCATTTGTTCTTGAAAGATGAATTCAGTACGTATTAGTGTTTTTACCTTTTTGTACCCTACATTAGGGTAGATGGGTTCTCTTTGAACCTTAAAAATGCATGATCGGATCTGATCCATATAGTTAATTCAGTTGGTCGGCCATGACTTAAATAGAGAGAAGATCTTATCAACAACATCATTTATCAGATTGTTGAGAAAAATGTACAGCGATAGACCCCACAAATAATACTCAATGCTTCCTTTTGATAATCACGTAAAAGTAAAATTCGTGGGGACCTAATGCGCCAGTTACAGATTCTATTTGACTAAACCTAATTTTTTCTGCTTATTTTATTTCTATCTCTTTTGTGTTTCTGCCGTTGGATTTTTCTTTTCTACTTTGACGTACATCAAGCTTATAATTTTTCACTCTCAAACTTATATCTGTTGGTTTTATAATTTTTTTAATCAAATTTTGATATGTTTATGGACCTGCAAAGTACTCAATCCTTGCAGCATTTTAAAACACAATCTTAATCATTTATAATTCAATTAGTTTAATCCTAAATTTTTTAGAAATTTTGTTAAATTCATTTATAAATCTAAATTTTTCTGCTTATAATGAAAAAAAAAATTCAGATTCTACAAATTCAATTTATATGAGACTAATGGCAGAATCAGAAAAACTAATTAAAGGGGGCGAAAAAAAATTTTCAAAATTTAGAGAGAGTGATATCGAAAAAATCACTATTTTATAAATAAAAAGTAAAATTTTCTATATTTTATAAGGTAAATTTCAAAAAATAAAAAATAAAATTAGGGGGCGGCTGCCATGGCCAACCACTCCCTAGTTCCGCTATCATACGAGACAATATAATCAAATCAAATTATATTAAAATTGGTGGAACTTCTAAATAAATTCCAAAAAATAACCAACAAATATTTTTATAACATAAATATTCATTCTCTTAAGATTCTAAAATCATTATTTCAATAGTATTTTTAAAAATAAAAATAAATAAAATTTTAATTATAAATATTAAAAATTCATTTACAATAGAATTTATTTATACTAAACAACGGCATAATGTTGGTTCCTTTAGCCAATATTTTAATTTTGCCCGATGGATAAATGAAGTCAACGTGAGACATTTTAATTTTATTTTATAGTAGAAAAATGAAATATAACCTTTTAATTTAAAAAAGTTTATTATTTAGTGTTGATGTTGTCTTGGATAGTTTAAAGTTAAGATAACTATTCATATATTTTTAAATTTGTGCAATTAAAATAAGAATTAAGATAATAATCGTGCTAATATATTATTAATTATAGTCCTTAAAATCTAATGCATATCATCTAATCATAATTATTGGAAATATTTTAAATTTAATCTCACAATGATGAAGTTCTTCTCTTTTTTTTTTTTCTTGAAAAATCTAAAATTACTATTACGCTGAAAAAATACAAGTGGAAAATAAAATAAAATAAAAAAGAAGAGAAAAACTTATTGCGTATGAATCGGGTTAGACAGAGAAATAACTTGCATAGAATACATTGTCAAAAAAAAAACTTGCATAGAATAGAACAGGAGGATCTTAGATCGGATGAGGTCAGGTTAAGGACTAAAGGCTACCTGCTAGCAGCAAGGGTGGCCTTGGCCTTAATTAGAATATGATAGGGCACCACCATTATGACCCACAAAGCTAAAATAAGGGCTGGGGACAAATTTCTAATTTCTATTTGTACTTCGTACTCGATAAAAGTTTCTGTGTGGATACCCTTTTCTGTCCATTAATTTTAATTCTAACCATAATATAATTCAAAAAATATAACACAATTTTTACCCATTCGTGTAAATTGCATGTAAAATCCATAGGCTGCATTCAACATGTTGAGTGCATTTTAGACATTTTATGTGTTTTTTTTTTATTCATTAGAATATTCAACGATAAAAATAACACTATTAGCTACACAATACACGGATCTCCTCACATTATTGAAAACACTAACCAGATCATATGTGGTTGATTTGTTAAAATATTTTTAAACTTTTATTTTTTAGATTAAAACATAAAAGAATGATATTTCGTTTATTGTAATTTTTAGTCCTAGGCTAATCTTTTATTATTTTTATTGTTAAATTCATAACTACAATTAATTAAGACAGTCACGGTTCATTTGTTATTTTCTATTATCTTCATTTCTTAAATGGCGATATAATCTTCCTTGTCTTTTATTATCCAATGCGGATTAATTCCATTTTCAACACAATTAAAAAAATATATTTTTTCATGTGAATCAAAGAATCAAGATTTTTTCATAGAAAAAAAATTATAAATTAAAAGTGAGTTTTTTTTTTCACAAAATTTTCATTCTAACGTAAGATGAGGATTGAAACATTATTATAAAAACATCAATTTTAATCAGTGAAGCTTTCAAATAAAATAATTAATTTTATATAAATTTGATCTTTTTATTTATTCGAGAAGTAAGACCTCGCTTTCCATTAATTTACTGAGTAAAAAAATTTATTATCATGTATAACTTATGATGCTTCCTTTAGACTTTTAATTAATAAAAAAATAATTGATTTTATATATTATTTTAATTTTAATTTATTAAAAAAATATAATAGAAAAAAAATTAGTTGTTAATGGAATTTTAACTTTATATAATCAAAATAATTTAATTTGTCTAAATGAATAACAAAAAAGTAAAAAAAGCGCGAAAGTTCTACGAGGAAAATAATTTAAGAACACAAAAAAGTAAAAAAGCTGTGACATTTCCCTACGCGGAAACCAAAAGTCCCATGTGCATCCGATATTCGTCAAATCACAATCTTTAAGTCAGATCCGACGGCAAATGAGGTGACTGTGATAACAATTATAAGATAACTTGTGAGGTTAGTTTTGCGATTAATTAGCGGTACTAATCAAAAGTAGTTCGTTTATTACGCAATATAGAAAAGGATAGGAAGTGCGATAAAATAGCGAGAAGAGAAAATGAAAGGGAAATTGATCGGTAAGACAACACAAGAAGCCAGAGAATAGTGATCTCTCCAAGATTTGATGTGGAGTGGTCTGATTGTCTGAATATTTCGAAAACTAAGCTAAAAAGTCCAAGCATGGGAAAGGGTGTTTTGGTCCCACTAAAAGATTTCTTTAGGACTCCCAAATCTACTCATCCTTTTTTCTCTTGTTCTCTTTTCACTTCTTCCGATTCTTCCAATTTTCCACTCCATTTCCTTGAAATCGCATTTGTCAAATGTCCTTTATTTTTTTAATTTTTATTTAATTAAAAACAAGTTATATATGTTCATTAAAATATTACGAACAACTTCAAAAATTAAATATGATCTCCAATTCAAAAGATAAAAAAATAAATTCAAATGAATTAATCCTTAAAATTATCAAATCCTTTTATTGTATATATAGTCTTATGCTTAAAGCAACATTACAAAAGAGAGCACGTGAATATAAATATAAATAAAGTAAATTTTTTTTTCTTATTTGGAAGAGAATAAAGTGAAAATACATGAAGAATAATTTTTAGAATTGCAACATTAATCTTTCTTTTTTTTCAAATAATTAATCAATGGTGGATAGATAATTTCGTAATATATTCTCTTGGTTTTATCTTTAACTTCAGGAAATATAAATGGATAGGATTTCGCTATGATTTCCTTTTTATTTTCCATCCATTCAATATTTCTGTCTTCTTAAAAAAAAAAATAATTTGTTTCTTAACCTATATTATTTTCATCCAGCCCTGGGTTCATGTGGCATACAAGAACAGCAAGAGGTACAGCTGCCGTGTCTTTATTATACCAAACCAACTCTGCTCAACAACGCATCACTCGTTCACCCAAATTATAAAATTTTATAAACAGTTGAAATAGTCTAAGCAGTAATAAATCCACCGGCAAAAATTTTAAAAATAAAAAGAGGGCAAACCTTTCTCCGTCTTTTTGATGCCGTCGGTTGGGGTTCCGTGTCTGTCATTTCCCTATTCGGATTTGACGGCGCGGTCCTCCATTGACCTCCGGTCAACTGCCTCCCTCCTCTCCTCGATCCCGACCAATCACTCGCTCGCATCCCAAGACCTTTACCCATCAATATCTCGTCTTCCCGCGATATTTTGGCTTTTCTTTTCTTCATTATCGTCATCGCAATCGTAATCGTATGCCTTTCACTTTGATTTGGAGATCGCACCAAAGTGGATTTCAGAATCTCAGCGTTATTAAGGCCTTCAATTAATAACATTAAAAATAAAAATAAAATAAAGCAGATTTCAAGATTTCTTTGAGAGAGAAAGCAAAGATTTGATTTTGAGTGAGAGGGAGGGAGAGAGAGAGAGAGAGAGAGAGGAAACAACAAGGAGACACCAATGACACAGACAGATAGACATTTCATTTATATGTTTTTGCATTTCATCGTATAAAACCAAAATACCTCAATACCCAAACAGGCCTTGTTTTCAGCCTCTGCTTCAACCAAATTAAACCCAAACTGAACCTCCTCTGTGTTTCGCTATGGCTAGAAACGGCATCGTTTCTCGGCATTGGAGGTCGGATAAGCTCGACGCGTTCAATCTCTCACCTTCTTCCGATGATCAAGAAGTACATGTTTTAGCTGTCGATGATAGTCTCATTGATCGTAAAGTCATTGAACGTTTACTCAAAATTTCCAGCTGCAAAGGTCCGTCTCTTCGTTTCGGTTCTAGGAATTTCGGCTCTTCTGGTTTTTGGTGATGGAATTTTAACTAGAAATTTGCGGTTCTGTTTTGCAGTGACTGCAGTGGATAGTGGAAGAAGAGCTCTGCAATTTCTGGGATTAGATGAAGAGAAAACCTCCTCTGTTGGTCTCGATGTAAGCAAAATAAACTCAATTTTGACTTTTCAAAATTGGTTTCCTATTTAATTTGCTTCCTCTGATTTTCTTCGTTGATTACTATTTCAGAGCTTGAAGGTGGATCTGATTATAACAGACTACTGTATGCCTGGAATGACTGGTTACGAGTTGCTTAAGAAAATTAAGGTACCAAAACTCGTCCATCTTTCTCTGTTTTTGAACCTGTCTTGTTAGCAGAACCAAATTGTTGATGTTGCTTGATTAATGGTTGCTAAGCAGGAATCATCGACTTTCCGAGAAATACCAGTGGTAATCATGTCATCGGAAAACGTCATGACTCGAATTGACCGGTATTTAGTCAATGAACTCACTCTTCATCAAAATGAAATTCAAAGTAGCTGGAAACTGAAAATTGATTAGTTTGTTTATTTGAATTTTGGCCAATAGGTGTTTAGAGGAAGGAGCAGAGGACTTTATAGTGAAGCCGGTGAAATTATCAGACGTGAAAAGGCTAAGAGATTACATGACCGCAAGAGAGATCAGATTAAAAAACCAGCAAATCGCTGTAGTGAACAACAAAAGGAAGTTAAGAGAGAGCTTTGATCACTCCTCGTCGTCGCTGTCTATCTCACCGTCTCCATCTCCATCTCCGTCACCGTCTCCATCTCCGTCGCCATCGTCTCTATCGTCTCCATCATCTCCTTCGCCGTCGCCTTTACCACCGGTATTGTCATATTCGGCGCCGTGTTCTCCTACTTGTCTAGATTCTCCGACTAGACGAATGAAAATGAGCAGCAACTGTTCCGATTAGTACTTTACCGCCAAACCCAACTGTTTTTATTCCATCTTACAAATTTGTAAAACCTTTGAAATGTGGGCAATTCTCCGTTACTTTTAACGGTTTTTGTTGCGTTTTTCCCTTATCTTTCTTGGGCCGTTTTTTTCTAAATTTTGTTCATTAATATAAAAATATTATTATAATATGGTCAAATCAATTTTCTATTTACAGAAAAGAGTCTAACCAATTCAGAAATAAATCAAAAGAATTTTACCTAAATATTGTTTCAAATTTGAATAAATCTTAAAAAAAAAAGTCCTCATTTTTGGATTTTTGCTCAATTATTAATAACTTCAATGATATGATCAAAATGGGAAAGTGGCAGTGTGAAATGAGAAATTAGATGTGTTGTGTTGTGATATTGTGGGGGTTGGGTTTAGGGATATGTACTGATATTGTCTGGTAGAAGGAATATTTGGAATGGGATTTGTGTTTGTGAATGATTTGTTGGAAGTGTTCCCTAGGGGCAAAGGGCAATGTGGGGTATGTGGTGGAACTGCAGTGTGTGTCTAGTTGTCTGTCAAGAGACTTAGCCAATGCTGAGCTGTCGAGAGGACCAAGACCTCATAGCCTCATCTGGGCTTTTTACATAATCTAAGATCCTAGAAGGATCATTGGAGCCCCAAGTGAAAAAGAGACAATTACAAAGAGATTTCGTTGTGTGCAAGTCATTTTAACATTTTTAAAAATATTGAATTAAATCTAAATTTAAATTTAAATTGAAATGAAATTAAGCTCTATAAAATATTTATAGCGAGTTCGCCAAGTGGGCCAATCTCAAGAAACCATATTATTAATTGAGTTGGATTTAGTCTGAAGATCAACATCACTTGTATTTATTTCAATAATGCACTTACATATTTTTATTTATTGGATGAAGAATCCAATTTCATACTAAGAAAACTCCATAATATGCGCCATGTGACAATTGTGGATCACTTGCCAGCTTATAAAAGATTTAGTTAAGGATATAAATATTTATTTTATTATTTAGTATTAATGGAATTGAACTCTAACTATTCCCAAAAGTCAAGTCAATACAAAATAATACATATATATAAGTTATGCAAATTGAAAATTTAGATATATGCTTATTAAACAAATTTGTAAGCATAAAAATTGATTAACTACTATATAAAATAACATGATAGCCGAATACATAATTTAACCCCTAAGCTTTTCAAAAAATATTTTTTATGGCCAATTTGTATAATAATTTTACACTTTATATAGATTAAAAAGTAAACCAGCTCTAGTAAAAAAAAAAAAAAAAAAAAAAAAACCCTAAGCTTTTCAAAAAATAATTTTTATGCCAATTTTGGTAATAATAATTTTACACTTTATATAGATTAAAAGTAAACCAAGCTTCTAGTAAAAAAAAAAAAAAAAAAAAAAAAAAAAAAAAAAAAAAAAAAGTAAAATTCAAGTGACTATTAAGGTTAAAAAAAATAATTAGTACAATTTTATAAACAAAGGTATAGTCTTAATAACAAAAATTACAATTTACTGCAAATGCAAGATGCTTCGATATTCACATGATCGTTCAAATTGGTAGTGGGCTGGACCAAAAATGGCTTTGATTTTACTTTCTTTTATTGGAGGCCCATAATGGCTTCGTTTTTCAAATAATATGTATATCTGTTTTGTTGTACAGTAAGTTTTACAAGGGAGATTATCCAATTTTGTGTTGGTTCTGTCTGGAATGTCGTTTTGGTAACGAAAACTAGGTATAGCAAGAAAACCAAAATTTCCCTTGTTTGTTTGCTAGGTAGGAAAAGGTGGAGAAATTAACTGTATTCTTACAAAGATGGAATGGACATGCTTTTCATTGTCATAATACAGTTTATACTCTTCCACTCATTAATTCTTAACT
Organism: Jatropha curcas; assembly: GCF_014843425.1. Next base: position 540,462 of record NW_023591289.1, on the reverse strand, counting down.
AAGAAATATAAAAGTGACAAGAAACATAAAAAAGAACAAATTTCCATATGAAATCAAGTTGTTAAGGGCCCCAAATCACACGTAAAACAAAATAAAGGACCACTTCGTTGAATGTTACTGTTCACATATTTGTCGCTTAGAATTAAAAGTTTCATTTTCTCTCTCTTCTCTTGAAGATGCGCTGTGGTTCAGTTTTTCACGCAATCGGACCACTGCGGAATTTGTTGCTCACAGTTGTCTTAATTTTAGAAGTTGCCGTTCTATTCTCCACACTGTCATTCGAACTCAGATTTTCTATGTTTACCCATTATGTATTATTAACAGAAAACGAGGTTGATTAATTTACATTAACTTACCGTTCGAAAGGCTCATCATTTGTTAAAATTAAAACTAAAATTAAAATTAAAATAATCTATATTATAACCGCATGACATGGTCAGAATACAATTAAAAATTTTGTTCTTTATTTTTCCTTCAGCTAATTGCTGATTTAAGAGTTAAATATGTTAGGCTGCCCAAATATTGAAATGGTCAATCACCCAACAAATAAAAATTGCATTCCTAATTGGATACGCTGAGATTAATTTTAGTTATATTTGATATTTTTATTTTCAATTTACACGTGTTTTTATGTTAAAGACAAAGGATAACATTCAAGTAAAACTCTCTTAATATGGAGAACTCCACATTTTAAAATTCTTAATTTTACATATAAAATTCTTTTAGAAATGCAGTCTATTTTTGCTTGTCTTAACGTGTGTCATTAATTATATTTATGTTGAGTGAATAACTTCATAATTAATTGTTTGCTTTGTAATGCAAAAAATTAAGGTTTAAATATCAATATTTTGTATCTTCAAATATATTTAATGTATCACAACCAAAACGTACCTAATCTGAAAGCGGTAACTAATTTGACCCAAGTATTAGAAGTCAGAACTAATGGGGCAGCTAGCATTAACTACTTCGTGGGTTTTCCTTTTTTCACAACTGCTTTTATTTCATGTAATGCAATATAGCCAACCTATAGAACAAAAAAAAAATTAAAAAAAAAAAAAAAATCCATTTGGTGAGCCACTCACTTTCTGTTTTTAAATCATATCCTTTTTAGGGGCCATCATGTTTTTATGAAATCAAACCTAAATTTGACTAGATTTAAATTTTGTGAAAAAGAAGAATTCCAGATGTTTGATTGTGTCTTTGCTTTCATGTCTTATCATACAATTTCACACAGTTGGACCTTTTCATTTTGGATGTGAAAGCTTTTTAGTGATGCTCATGATTAGATAGGACCTACTTTGCTTCCTGACTTGGTTAATTTCTTCTAAGGATTAATAACTTTCATATAATATTATTAACCATAAGTCTAGAAATAGCATAAACTATTTGCTTATATAGTTAATAAAATCATAAGCAATAAAATTAATTTCTAACAGGTTAACTAAAACTGAAACATATATTTTTAAATATTTGAAAGGAGTAGTTCGCCTTTTTTTTTACTTAATTAAAATCATGAAACTGAAATAAATGATACTGACAGCTACTTTATTTATTTTAAAATTTGGTTTATTAAATAGAGTTAAAATAGAAAATTATAAAAATTATTATTTTCTAAATTGGGAAACACAATTATAATTTGAAACTGATTTTTTGTTCTAATTTTTAAAGGTCTGTGAATTTGTAATTGGTTTATTAATTAAATAATTGCAACAAATCCATAGTGGCAAGTGGCAACTTACTTACCAACTGAAATGGAAACAACTAACTGCTCTTTGAAATTGTCAAGCTAAGACCAACTCCAATGACACAGAGACAAACCTAAAATTCAGTTTTTATTCCTTTTTCTTCTGTCAGATCATCCTCTTCGTTCTGAAACTTTGTCGAACATGAACCGGCCATTGTTCTTTCTTCTCTTCTTCATCTCTGTTCTTTTTTTACCGTTCTCTTCTTCTCAATCAAATTCTCAAAATATCGAAACTTTCTATCCATCTTCGGTTCGAGCTCCATCTCCATCTCCATCGACATCTCCAAGCTCTTCCCCATCACTTCCACCGTCGGGGCTGCCTCTTCCACCGGAACACGATTCATCGTCGGACCATACAGTAGCGAAGGCGGTGGCTGCTACTGCGGCCAGCACTTTTGTCATTGCTACTTTGCTCTTTTTCTTTATACAGAGATACATACTTGCGAGGCGGAGAAGAAAGGAAGGGAATAAAACTAATTCTGGTGAAGGTGGTACTGGTCGCGGCTCCGCGGGTTTTGATGATGATCTTCTTAGGAGTGTAATAATTGATGAAAATGGATTAGATGTTGTTTATTGGAAAAGACTTCAAGAAGAAAACAAGAATCGCGGTTTGAAGAAACTTGAAATCCATAATAATGTTCAAGAAAATCAAGAACAAGAAAATGATGAGGAGACGGTTCAAGAAAGAAATGGACAAGAGCCAATTCAAGAAATTCCTTTGTTACGAGGAAAATCCACCACTTCTCAGAACAAAGTTGTGTCAGTCCATCCTCCAATGCCTCCGCCGCCTCCGCCACGGCCTCCTCCAGTCCCGATAAAGATAAATAATTCCCCACCCCCACCACCTCCACCACCCCCGATTCCTGCAAGGAATAATAATTCAGTTGCACCTGCACCACCTCCGATTCCAGCAAAGAAAGTTAATGCACCACCACCACCTCCGCCACATAAGTCTGCTAAAGGAATGGGTAGTAAGAGTGGAGCAGACGAGTCTTCTTCTTCAACTGGAGAAGGGAATCCTCAGGTTAAATTGAGGCCATTGCACTGGGATAAAGTGAACAGGGATGTAGCTCATTCAATGGTGTGGGACAGAATTGGTGCTGGTTCTTTTAGGTAAAAATTATTATGTATTAAATATTTTTGCTTTGTAAAAAAAGAAAATTAAATCTTTTTTTTTTTTTTGGTTTCTTAATTTTTTTTTTATTAATTTTCCAGGGTTGATGATGATCTTATGGAAGCCTTATTTGGATATGTTGCAACGAACAGAAAATCTCCTAAACACGGAGATACAACCGAGAATCGTGATGCAAGCTCATCAGCACAAATTACACTTCTTGATCCAAGAAAATCACAAAACATAGCAATTGTGCTAAAATCTTTAGGTGTGCGTCGTGAAGAAATTCTTGATGCATTAGCTGATGGAAAAGGCCTAAATGCAGACACTCTTGAAAAGCTGATGAGGATTGCTCCAGCAAAAGAAGAAGAATCCCTAATTCTTGAATTTGAAGGAGACCCAAATAGACTAGCAGATGCTGAAAATTTCCTATACCATATTTTAAATGCTGTTCCATCAGCTTTTACTCGGCTTAATGCTTTTCTTTTTAGAATAAATTATGACTTTGAGATTCTTCAGTTTAAGGAATCTTTACAAACTCTTGAATTAGCCTGCAAGGAGCTTAGAAACCGAGGACTATTCATGAAACTTTTAGAAGCAATCTTAAAAGCAGGTAATAGAATGAATGCAGGAACTTCACGAGGAAATGCACAAGCATTTAATCTAACTTCTCTTCGAAAGCTCTCCGATGTTAAAAGTTCTGATGGAAAAACTACTTTGCTTCATTTTATTGTGGAAGAAGTTGTTAGGTCAGAAGGAAAACGCTGTGTGCTTAATCGAAGTAGAAGCTTGAGTCGAAGCAGCAGCATAAGTAGTAGCAGCAGCAGCATTAGTTCTGCCAACTTAAGTTCCAAAGAGGAAAGAGAGAGAGAATATAAGATGTTGGGATTGCCAATGGTAGGAGGACTTAGTTCTGAATTCTCTAATGTGAAAAGAGCTGCACAAATAGATTATGAAGCTTTTGCAGGCACTTGTTCAGCTCTAACAAAACGAATAGCAGAAATTAGGCTAGCTGCGAATCAGTGTGCTGCTAATGGAGAGGAAGGATTTGCAAGAGAAATGAAAGGTTTTCTTGAAGCTGCAGAGGAAGAAATAAAGGTTTTGAGATCTGAGCAGATTCGGATAATGAATCTTGTGCAGAAAACGACGGAATATTATCAAGCAGGAGCTTCCAAGAATACTGCAGAACACCAACTGCAATTATTTATTATAATTAAAGACTTTTTAGGTATGGTTGATAATGTATGCATTGAAATTGCTCGAAATCTGCAGAAGAGGAGAGCAGCCTCTTCAAATCTGGGCTCCTCACCCAGGTCACCACCAGCACCAGTACTGCCCGTGAGGTTCCCAAATTTGCCAGAACATTTCATGAAGGAAAAGTCCAGCAGCAGTTCTAGTGAATCAGATTCTGAGTTTTGAGCATATATTGATCACAAAACAGGAATTAGTTAATGTATATATAGTAGTTAGAAAATTCTTCATGTAAACAAAAAAGTCATAGAGGAGTATTTTTGAAATCATCAAATTGTTTTCTAAACCTTGGAAAGTTTTCAGCAAATCAATTTTTAAGTTTTTGCTTTCTGGTTTAAACTTATTCATTTCATTAGGCTTTGGTTAGGAACCAATAATTTATGGATTCACTTGTGCCGAGTTTTTTTTTTATTTATTTATATATTTATTTTGGTTTTGCATTCTGTGATTAGAAGTAATGTTCATTGGGCTCCAACTCTGTATACAAATATGAGATGAAGAGTTTCCTTTAGACAGCAACTGCAACAGAAATCAGTGCGTTAACAGAACCCGTAAAAATCACTGCACTTGCAATCAATTATTTCTATGGATTTGACAATTTCATCCCACAGTAAAAATTTCACCAATATATGTGTCCTACAGGTATGGATGAGAGGGAAGTAGTTGCAAACTCCCAATTCTCCATTCTCCTGATAGATTATTAACATGCCCTATCAAGACTGTATGATCTATACTATCTAGTTTTTCTCTTTTAGCAACTAAAAATATACAGAAAGTGACTAATCAATAGCATTTTTCACTGCCAAATTACACAATAATGGAAGAGATGCTGACTAGAAAGTGGTTCCTCCATATATGTTGTCCTTGCGCATGGATGCAGCTCCCGAAGCAGTATACTGAAGTAGCTCTTCTATGTTATGATGCATGTCTCTAAATCCCAAGTGTCTTGGAACCCTCCTGCGTACACAACCATCGCTAGTCTTTTTTCCAATTCTCAACAAAATCATCAAAACTTAACCAACAAATTTTAGGCATGGAAGCTAGTAGTGGGAATATGAAATGATTGAAATTGAGGGGAGATTGACCAAAAGTTAGGTGTAGCTACTACATTCCAATTTAAAAATTGAAATAAGAAAACAAGGGGGTTTTCCAATTTCCTCTCAATCATTATGGGCTTCATCAACTCTTTGGTTACAGAACACAATCACTCAATCAATCTCTACTGGGATCTAATTACGATGTTTTGCCTTAGTGACTAGATAATTGTATTCATTACTTTACTCAAAATCAATAAATTTGATTGTCTTGAAATTAGATAGTGATGCAAGGTCAAGATCAACAGATACATAATCATAATAAAAGTACTTTTAAGGCATTCTTTGACTAAATTGCTTCATTGATGGCTTGGTAAGTGCATTTTCTAAAGACATCAGTTAGACATGATAATTATGCAATTTTATTGTACACGAATTTCAAAATCATATTGTTCCAGAAGTTCTGATGCAACATTAAAGGAAAAGAAAAATGGATCTTTATTTTCGATAAACATGAATCACATGAATCAACAGTGGCGGTTTATCATGTTCTTTGTGACCCGTGAAGCCCCACTTGACAGACAATAAGCTTAATTTTAAGCAAAGCAGCCATAGGCCCCTCCACTTCATATGTAACTTTTCATACTTTGGTAGGACTAGAGCTCAAAAGTTATATCTCATTCCAAATGTGAAAGAAATCGCCAGACAGACTGAAATTGGGGGAAAATACATGGCTATTTACCAATTCTTCCCACCAAACATTGGAGGGCACATGCTAAAGCATAGAAAAAAGAAGGGAAGGGGCGGAAAGGAAGAAGAAAAATATGCCTTCTCAGGTAGTATATTATATTTCAAATTGCTTTCCACAATGCATGCATCGCTTCTTTCAAACATTCTGTTTATGAATTTTGAGAAGGACTTATGTGACATACCTTGTCTAAAGGGCTTTTTGATACTTTTTGTCCTCGATAAAAACTCGGCATGGGTGTGGCTTTGAAATTAAGGCTCTGTCGTCTTAGCTTTCTAGTAGCTGTATCTTTTTCTTCCTGTGAGAAGCATAAAGTGTCAAAACATGCCAATCTCCCAAGCAAACCAAACCCACAGCAGAAAATAACACAGCAAGCACATATACAGAAGCATTTGGCAACTTTCTAGGTTGGACCAAATGGAAATATTAAACTTTCAAGGTTGACATGCCGTTACCAATGGAATGTTAACAGGTGGAATCATACCTTTGATTTTGCTTGAAGGCGTGTGCTCTCGGCCTCTTTAGCATTTGATTTCTCTCCCAATTTCTTAGAAAACTGAAACAAATTGTAAAATGATCCTAAATTAAGTGTGCAATGGAAAATGACATTTTATGCTCAAGATATCAAAAGCATATTCAAATGATTTGTGTGTAAGATAAAGAGAGGAGACTAGTGGCCCAAGAGTTACCTCTTTCTTTTTCTCTACCGTTTCATCGCTTTTCAAGCCAAAGGAAGATGGGGCAGCCTTAGCTGTTATTTTATCCATACTAACTGCTTTGTATGACCTATCAAAAACAGTCAATGTAACACTGAATTTTCTAGGAAAGGTAATATGAAACAACGTATTGGTGTTGCATTAGCATAGGGGAACCAAAAGGCATGGATTGAAAACATTTTTCTTCATTATAATGACTATACAAATAAAAAGGAACATGAAGATTGAGTTGTCTTATTCAAGCGTCCCTATAAATTATGGGAAATGTTTTCATGAATCAGTACCGAGCTACGCATGATCTATGTAATGTTTAAGAATGACAGAACAAATTAACAACAAATGCATAGGATTGAGATGACGGATCTGAATAATGCTGTTACAGATTGCAAACCTTCAACATTCATGAATTTCGAAAGCATAAGTTAACACCCAGGAAGAGAGGGGGCGAGATCTTATAATTTAAAAGCACTAGCCTATAAATTATACAAAGCTCAATGGTGATGTATAAAATGGAAATATTGAAAGAACACATCGATTAAATTTCTGACTCAACAAATGAGTTGTCCAAAAAGAACCATTCTACTTCTATTAAACATATACAATGAAACCTAATATGTTCAGACACATAGACAAATGTATCATCGATGACCAAGTATCATAGGATTCAAGTAATAAATTTATCATTGAAGTGCACAGCCATATGCACTCAATGTTAAATGCATTCATAAAAAGAAGGGAATCCAGAACATTACCCTGCATTCTCTTTTCGTGGAGTCGTAGAACTAGAAACCTTAACCTCTGTTCCCTTTGCAGGCACCTGCAAAAGTAAATAAAAATTTGACATTCAACAAGCTAAACATGATTAATAATGCAGTAGATTTAAAAGGTTCCTTCCTATGTGGAAACCCAGTTAGATGACAAACCTGCTTTGCTTCCAAAGCTCTCTCTTCAGCAGAAGCTTTCAACTGGTTGAAATTATTCTGGAATGTCTTAAATGCCCGTTTGACAATGTCCTTATCCTTCATTCTCTCCATAATAAATGACTTTCTAGTGGTTGCCAAAGGAGCTGACGTGGAAGCAGCTGAATTAGAAGTTGGCGTATCTAGACTAATAGACATGTGCAAGGATTTAGGAGCTATTCTCTTGCTTTGTCCAACAGGAGGATTTTTGCTCTTTGATAAGGATGAACCAGTGACTTTCTTTGCTGAGGGACGTGATGTGGCAGATGTGCTGGAAGTTGGCACTGTCTTTGGGACCTTCGGAGTGGAAATTTTGGGTGATTTAGCTACAGGTGATGCTGGTTTCTTCTTTATCCTTGTCACTTCTCTTATCTTACTCATCGGAGACATCTAAATGGACAATGAAACAAAAATTATGGCACCAAAATTTGAACAGAACTGAAATTTAAAGAAATATAAGAGCAATCTTCACACTTAGGAGTTTCACAATTAAGAATCAGTAAGTTCAACAGTGAAATTGTTTACCTTTCGAGACTCCTTTCGATGATCTAACTTCACGTTTTCCTCTTTAATTAAGGGAATGCTTTTCGTTTCTTCATCCAAGTTCTTCGGCAATTCCTTCATTTCCTGAGCCTCCATGGACGAAGTTTCCCATTCTTTCCCTAAAACAGCTTCTTCTGGCTTGTTCAGTGTGGGACCATCCAGTCTGCAACCCAGTTCTTCTTCAACTCTTTCAACTGATGAGCCTTGACCTTCTATGTTAGTTGCAACTTCATAAGGCTTATCAACATGGTCAGTACCCAACTCACTGTCCAATTTGATTTCTTGCCTATTCTCTTCAACAGAAATTTGGATATTGGATCCATAAAATTCAGAATCTACCCCACAAGATTTTCCATTTGGATCTCCTCCATTTTGATCATTTAAACTTAAACACTCGTGTTCCATTTGCTTCTCCTGACCCAACTGCTCAGCCTTTCTAGCTGCAATCTTTCTGTAATGGGCTTCAAAGTAAGCTTTTTTCTTAGCTACAGATCCAGGTGTGGCACACTTTTCAACTTCCTCCATATACTTATTCTGTGAGAAAGATGACCATTTTTCCCAAGACAATGTATCATTTTCAAATCTACCAAATGAAACAGACACTTCAAGACCACGATCTGAAGCTCTCGTCTCCCCCATCTGTTCATGTAACACAAAACCAAAAATCCAAGCAAGAAACAGAATGACAACTCATAAGATCACGGCATTTTTGCAATCATGAACTGGAAATCAATCAGTAATCTATAACAAAACAAAATAAATTCAAGAAAAGAATAATGGACAACCTAATTTGAAACAATATGGGCCAGTTTCTATAGATCAAATGACAAATAAGCTTTACCTTATCTTCATCGTTTGAGGTAGCCATCATTGATTCGCCCATTAATACTTAACAGAAGAGCTGAATTACCACAGAGCTACCGCACTTAAAAACACAAATAGCGTGCACTGTAGCCTGTAATTAGTATTACCATCAATTCAAATAAACCCACTAAGAATAAACTACTAAGAACGGATACAAAAGAAGACGAAAAGATGCATCCATTGAACACGCAAAATCATGTATGGGCATGTGATTATGTTTCATGGTAAAGAGACCTGTCTAATCTCTCACTATCTCCCTAAATTTTTTTCCCCTATATATTTCTATTATCACTTGACCTTTTCACAGTAATGGGTACCCAGTTTGTCTGTTTCTGGTACTTCTGGAAAGTGCAAACTACCGAATCATGAACCCAATCATCAAGAGAAAACAATTACCTTGATGAAAAAGTATAAATAGCAACCAACCCACAAAATTATTTTTTAAAATGATTTAACTTTTTGGAAGCATTATTGTTTCTCGTTAAAGAAAGGCTTGAAAATTTGAGACTTCCTTGAGATTCATGGCAATACAAATCTCAACTTTAAAAAGAAAGAAAAAGTCTTTTAGACAAACAAAAGTAGACACGTTTGATTAGAGAAAGATCTCGCAACTAATAATTAATTCTTCATGATCACCTGTAGATTTGGGAGATTTTCTCTTTATAATCAGTCAATAATTCAGAGAAAAGTCAGGGCAGTGATAAGATCAACCAAGAAAACAGAAAAATAGAAAGGAAAAGGAGGGCCCATCAGAGAAAAGTAGCAGCATTACAGTGAAGAGAGATAGGGATGGAGAGAGTGAGAGTCAAGCAAGGGACAAGAGACAGGTGAAAGGGTCTCTAAAAATAAAAAATTGCAGACTTTTGTGGACCCATGACTTGAATTTGTTCAACTGAAAAGGTCCGCAAATTACATTACATTATCCTACCAAGAAATGTCCAAAAAATGGAGAAGAACAACGTCGTTTCACTCTTCTTAAGGATGTCGTTTCTCGCCGCCGATTGAAATGCACCGACTTGCTTTTATTAGGTGGATAAAGTTGAAACCTTAATTCTTAACATCAATCGTAACATCCGTTAAAAAAAACTGTAATTATAACTTATATTATTTTTCTCTTCATTTATCCCAATATTATTACATTGGCTAGTTCATTGACTACTTCACACCCCTGAAAAATAGAAGGAAATTCAATTTTAAATTATAATAAATAGTTAATTGGTGGTATCAATTAAGCGTACTCTGATTGGTTTCTCACTAATTTGAGCGGTATAAGATTTTCACTAATTTTAAGAGAAATACTATCCTTATTGGTGTAGTCTAAAGTGCTTTATGACTTCATAATTATTTTAGTTTCGATTCCCTTTTTCAATAATTAAAAAAAAATGTTAAACTCCAAATTGATAATGAATAGATAAACCATTATCGTGGCCAATTATGAAATGCTTTTGCTTTAAGTCTATCTTATATTATTCTTAATCTTAATACATCTTTTTTTATAATAGTAATACCAATATGCTGACAATAATTTTCTTAAAATAAAAAAATGTTTAACTCAAACTTCTGCATAATGAAATAGATAAACCATTATCGTGGCCAAATTATTGAAATGGCTTTTGCTTTAAGGTGTCCTTCTTTCTATATTATTCTTAATCTTATACATTTCTTTTTTTCTTCAATAGGATAATCCAATATGCTAGATAGTTTATATTAGCTACTATTACTTACTACTATATAATATAAACTACTAAAAATATTATATAAAGAAAATTAAATGTAGTAATATTCATTCCAACAATATATAAAGAAAATTAAATAGTAGTAAATATTCAATTCCCAAAATATAAAATTCAAACATGTGGGCTCATTCCAACTAAAACTTTAACCTACTTAACTTGTCTTGCTATTTCCTCCTCAATGCTCTTAAGCTACTCAATCATCACCGTCTACCATTCACTATATAAACACAACCCTTATTTTGCTTATACCAAATCATTTCTAAAAACATCATTTTTTTGGTTAAATTTAAAAAGCAGCAACCATGAAATCCCCTTCTTTGCTTCATATATTGCTCACCCTCTCTCTTGTATTGGGCCTATCCAAACAAGACCCAGACCCACTTCAAGACTATTGTATTGCTGACACAAAAGCCCCTTTGTCCCTGAACGGTGTTCCTTGTATCAACCCAAAACTTGCAAGTTCTGTCCATTTCACCACATCGGTGCTTGCCAAATCTGGTAACACAGGAGCCACTACTTTTGGCTTCAATGTCACTCTCACCAACGTAATTAATTTACCAGGGATAAATACTTTGGGTCTGAGCTTGGCCCGTATTGATTTAGCGGCAAATGGTCTTGTGCCACCTCACGTGCACCCACGGGCCTCCGAAGTAACTACTTGCATTAAGGGCTTGTTGCTTGTGGGCTTTGTTGATACTTCTAATCGTTTGTATACTCAACAGTTACGGGCTGGGGAGTCATTTGTGTTTCCCAAAGGATTAGTTCATTTTTTGTACAATATTGACGGTAGAGGCCCAGCACTTGCTTTTTCTGGGCTTAGCAGCCAAAATCCTGGGACACAAATAGGTTCTCTTGCTGCCTTCGTGTCACATCCTTTGATACCAGATGAAGTTGTGAAAAAAGCATATCAAATCACCACACAAGATGTCATGAAGATCCGTAAAAACCTTGGAGGATTATAAATTTTACTCTAAATGTGAATATTCAATTCAACTATTGGGTCACACATGTAATATACTCTATTTTATGTTTGGCAATTCAGGTAGCCCTTGTTTGACTTGTACTTAAACATTAAAAAAAAAGTGATGATATAATATATATATATATATATATATATTTGGACAAATCTCCAGGTGGCCCTTGTTTGACTTTGTACTTAACATTTAAAACAAAAAGTGCATGACTATAATATATTTACTACTATATCATCGATTATACTATATATTTCGGTTTAGACTCAACGCATGTAATTGTGAAGCTTGAGAATTTAATTTCCCACCTGAATTTACTGTTCTCTACTTTTTACAATATATATATATTTGGTAGATCCAACGATGAATGATGAAGTTGAGATCTAATTCACTGAATTATGTTCTCTACTTTTTAAAAACTTTGAGATGGCATTGACAATTGGTATTTGGCATTAACTATTACAAATTTTTTATCTTATCTGAAAAAAAAAAAAGAAAAGAAAAGTTGTTTACAACAGTGGGCAACCAAATATAGCCTACAAGTAGCGGATCCAGAAATTCTAACAATTTATATAAATGAATTAATATATATATACACACACGTTATTTAATTTCAAAACCTAGGTTAAAACTTTAATAATTAAAATATTTCATTAAAAAGTAATTTTTTTAACAATAATTAATCAATGAAAATTTAATAACCCCCTAAATAGTAGTAAGTATACTCTTAAATGGCTATGGCTGATGCTGCTGCTTATATGTGAACCTAATAGAAAGCCAAGTGTAAAGGAAATCAAAGGAAAGAAAACAAAAAAAAGGGATTGGATTGTTTAAAACGTTGAAGGGCAAAAGAAGCTGATAAAAACTTGTGGAACGTGGAAGGCAGCTCCAACAGGAATAAAAAAAGCACTAGCTCAAAAAGCCATCACGAAGTGGGGCCTATATGGCGCTGTGATATGTTTGGGACCATCCTTTCATCGTTCTTGCACACTTCATCTCGGCCATTCGGGACTCTAGTGGGTGGTGGAGGGCATCACTCCATGCCAAACCCTAGCAAACATCCGAACTGTTCGCGCGAAAATTTACGCATATCATTTCCCTTGGGATGTGTTCGTGACCTCCCTTCCGTCGTTCCCGCACACATCATTTTTGACTGTTTAACGCCTCGGGGGCTGGTGAAGGCCATCACTCTGTGCCACCCCCTAGCGAACGTTCAATTTTCCTGCACGAAATTTTGCACACATCCTTTTTATGGTACTTTGATGTGTTTCGGACCTTCCTTTCATCGTTCCCACACACTTCGTTTTTGGCCATCCGGGTCCGGGGAGGTGGTGGAGGGCATCGCTCCATGCCAACCCCAAGCAAACCTCTAATTTTCCCGCACAAAATTTTGCACAGATCATTTTTATGGTGCACTGATGTATTTGTTACCATCCTTTCGTCGTTCCCGTGAAATTCGTTTTTGGCACATCCGGGGGCCCTTGGGGGTTGTGAAGGGCATCACTCCATGCCAACCCTAAGCAAACGTTCGATTTTCCTGCTCGAAATTTTGCGCACATCATTTTTATGGAGCTTTGACTTTTTGGGACCTTCCTCTGGTCATTCCCACACAGTTTTTTTTGGCCGTTTGGGCCCCGGAGGGGTTATGGAGGGCACCGCTCTGTGCTAACCCTAAGCAAACGTCCGATTTCCCCACACGAAATTTTGCGCACATCATTTTATGGCGCCTTGATGTGTTTGGGACCTTCCTTTTGTTGTCCCGCACACTTCATTTTTGGCCATCCAGGGCCCGGAGGGGTGGTGGAGGGCATCGCTCCATGCCAACCCCTAGCAAACGTCTGATGGTGGAGGGCATCGCTCCATGCCAACCCCTAGCAAACGTCTGATTTTCCCACAAGAAGTTTTGCGCACACCATTTTTATGGTGCCCTGATGTGTTTGGGACCTTCCTTTTGTCGTCCCGCACACTTCATTTTTGGCCATCCAGGGCCCGGAGGGGTGGTGGAGGGCATCGCTCCATGCCAACCCCTAGCAAACGTCTGATTTTCCCACAAGAAGTTTTGCGCACACCATTTTTATGGTGCCCTGATGTGTTTGGGACCTTCCTTTTGTCGTCCCGCACACTTCATTTTTGGCCATCCAGGGCCCGGAGGGGTGGTGGAGGGCATCGCTCCATGCCAACCCCTAGCAAACGTCTGATTTTCCCACAAGAAGTTTTGCGCACACCATTTTTATGGTGCCCTGATGTGTTTGGGACCTTCCTTTTGTCGTCCCGCACACTTCATTTTTGGCCATCCAGGGCCCGGAGGGGTGGTGGAGGGCATCGCTCCATGCCAACCCCTAGCAAACGTCTGATTTTCCCACACGAAGTTTTGTGCACACCATTTTTATGGCGCCCTGATGTGCTTGGGACCTTCCTTTTGCCGTTCCCAAGCACTTCGTTTTTTGCCCATCCCAGGGCACGGGGGTTGGTGGATGGCATCGCTCCGTGCCACCCCCTAACAAACGTCCGATTTCCCCGCACGACATTTTGATCACATCATTTTTACGACCCTTAGATGTGCTTGGGACCTTCCTTCGTCGTTCTTGCACACTTTGTTTTTGGCACATCCGGGGGCCTTGGGGGGCGGTGGATGGCATCGCTCCATGCCAACCCCTTGCAAACGTCCAATTTTCCCGCACGAAATTTTGACCACATAATTTTTACGGCGCTTTGATGCTCTTGGGACCTTCGTTTGGTCGTTCCCGCACAGTTTTTTTTGGCCGTCCGGGGCCTAGAGGGGTTGTGGAAAGCATCGCTCCGTGCCAACCCCAAGCGAATGTCGGATTTCCCTGCACGAAATTTTGTGCACACCATTTTTATGGCGCTCTGATGTGCTTGGGACCTTCCTTTCGCCGTTCCCGCGCACTTCATTTTTTGCCCATTCCGAGGCCCGGGGGTTGGTGGAGGGCATCGCTCCGTGCCACCCCCTAAGCATGTCCCCTGAGGGCCATGCATTCTCCGATGGTCTTAGCTTCATATTTGATACTGGCGCCCAAGCATGCCTCTAGGGGCAGAGGCCTAGCGCGTCCGAAGGCCCGGCCACCCACATAGGCCCGGGGATGGTGGAGGGCATCACTCCGGGCCACCCCCTACCGTGTGCTCCGGCAATAATCCGTCCGGCTACCTATTTCCCGCCTCTCGTGGCCTATTTCATCCTCCCCTAGGCCTCTTTCACCACTCCCCAGTATCGCGCCTAGATGTGCTTGGGACCTTCCTTTTGTCGTTCCCACACACTTCGTCTTTGGCACATCTGGGGGCCCTAGGGGGTGGTGGAGGGCATCGCTCCGTGCCAACCCCTAGCAAACGTCCGATTTCCCCGCACAAAATTTTGACCACATCATTTTTATGGCGTTTTGATGCGCTTGGGAACTTCCTTTCGTCGTTGCCGCACACTTTTTTTCAGCCATCCAAGCCCCGGAGGGGTTGTGGAGGGCATCGCTTCGTGCCAACCTTAGCAAACGTCTGATTTCTCAGCGCAAAATTTTGATCACATCATTTTTACGGCCCTTAGATGTGCTTGGAACCTTCCTTTCGTCGTTCCAGCACACTTCATTTTTGGCGCATCTGGGGTCCGGGGCGATGGAGGGCATCGCTCCGTGCCAACCCCTCGCAAACGTCTGATTTCTCCTCACGAAATTTTGACCACATAATTTTTATGGTGCTTTGATGCGCTTGGGATCTTCCTTTGGTTGTTCCCGTACGTTTTTTTTTTCGACCGTTCGGGCCCTGGAGGGGTTGTGGAGGGCATCGCTCTATGCCAACCCAAGCAAACATCCAATTTCCCCGCACGAAATTTTGCACACATCATTTTCATGGCGCTTTGATGCGTTTGAGACCTTCCTTTCGTCGTTCCCGCACACTTGGTGGATGGTGGAGGGCATTACTCTATGCCAAACCCTAGCAAACGTCCGAACTTTCCATGCAAAACTTTGCTCACATTGATTTTATTGCGCTGTGATATGTTTGGGACCTTCCTTTTGTCATTCCTGCATACTTCATTTTTTACCCATCCGAGGCCCTAGTGAGTGATGGAGGGCATCGCTCTGTGCCAATACCTAGCAAACATCCGAACTTCTGGCACAAAACTTTACGCACATCATTTTTATGGCGCTGTGATGTGTTTGGAACCTTCCTTTCGTCGTGAATAAAAAAAAAAAAAAAAAAAAATTCATTTCATTTCATTGGCATTTCTTCTTTCACTTCCATTCCAGGCTTTTGCAACATGTATTTCTTTTCCTTTCTTTTCTTTTGTGATCAATCTTTCAATCATAACTCCATTAATGGCTACCAACACCACCCACTTCTTCATCTCCTTATTAATCCTTCCTTCATTTTTATTATTATCTTTCTTATTTATATTCTTATTAGGAACTTTATATAATTTCATCGCTATTTCATTTTGAATAAATCACTAATTTAATTCTAGGCAAAATTTAATTTTAATTTTTTAACTTAATATGTATAGATTTCTTTTTTATTTAGTTTTTTTTTCCATCCAAAATTATGCATTATTGTATTTAACTATGATGGATTTATAGTAAGTGTGACAGAAGAAATTAAAGGAAATTATATTCTAATAATTTGTTTAAAATTAAAAATGTTAAGGGTCAATTTACATTTTGTTGTTTAATTATAAATTACAAAATATTAAAAATTAGTTAAAGATATTAAATTTCACAATTTATAAAATAATAAAAATTTTATATGTTTATAATTTATTATTAAATATGAGAAAAAAACATATAAAAATGATAATTATGGCAATATGGTGGACAATCAATGTCAATGGTTCACAAGACAACTATACAACTATTAATTATTAGGCGGTGATCAATAAAAAAACACTAATATAATGAATTTTTCAATATTTGAAAAATATTTTTCACTTTATGAAAAACCTAAACATCACAAAATATTTTTCAACTTACTTTAAAAAAAAAAAAAAAAAAAAATTTCACCATTCTATAACAATATAAATTTCTATTGTTTATAATTCTACTTATTAAAATATGAGAAGAAATATAAAATGATAATTATTCGGCATTACTGCGTGGGAAACTCCAATCGTTCCACATGGGTTCACAAGGACAACTTCATTCACAACTTTATTTATAGGCGGTGCCCATCCCAATAAACACACTTAATATAAATTGAATTTTCAATATTTTTTGAAAAACATCCTTTTTCGACTTATGAAAACCTTAAACCATCACCAAAATATTCTTTCAACTTACTTTAAAAAAAAAAAAAAAATAAAGAGGAACTTTTCATTAAAAAAAAAAAAAAAAAAAAAGAGGAACTTTCAAATTTATTTTTTTCCAAAAGAATAATGCACTAACAAATGAAACAATGAAGAATGTGCGTCTTTCTTCTATTGTCTTCTTTCTCTCCCACAATGATTCCAATACATACAAAGAAATCAACCCACCAAAATTGTTCCACAGCAGTGGAACCCTAAATTTGAAATCCCCCCATGTGTAGACCACATGAATTTCAAGAAATTGAAAATTAAAAAATTAAAAAGAAATCCCAAACCCATCAATCATCTAATCTGTACACATCTAAGAAAGAATTTCTTCAAATGTGTTAGCTAAAAATTTTAAAAAAGAAAATAAATCAAAAGAATCACAAATAACTAGAATATCCCATCACTGTAGACTGCGAAGAACTCAAATATCCCAAATTCAAATCCTTCATTTTTATGTTCTCGTATCCTTTATAAAGATCATAAGGCTGCCATAGATGATCAAGTGGACATGGCTTTTTAGCATCTAATCTTACCCATGGCTTCCCTTTTCCACTCCAATGCAACAAGCTCACTGGCCCTGGATGCAATGACCTGCAACTCCCTCTTACATTATCTCCACCAAGCCCATGTTGATTCCACCTGTGATCGATTCCCTCTACATTACCGGCAAATACCAGCAAAAATGGCGGCAATGAACCCAACTCATAAATTCTCCTCTTCCTCTGTAACTCCATCCAGTTTTCAATTCTTCTCCTGTAATTCCCTTCTCTCCATTTCACCAAATCCATAACCATTACTCCAGTGTTAAAATAACAAGGATTTCGGGCGGAAAAAACCCGAGAAAGAAGTGGGTCCGACCAAAACCCATCGGTGAAATATTTCGTGAAATTGGCGTGACAGTATTCGGGTGCTCCGATTAGTTTTGACCCGACCAGGGTTGTGTTCCAGAGCTTGTGAATATCGTCGACGACGACGATATCTGAGTCGAGGTATATGACTCGGTCAACACAGTTATCTAGGATATCTCCTAAATAATTTCTGGCGTAATTTAGTGGGTTTTCTAGGGCTTGACGGATTGAACTAGAGATGAGATTGATAACTGTGTCTTCTCGGAAAATATAGACCTTGAAACTGAGTGAAGGAAACGTGGATCGGACGAGTTGACTCAAAACCCGCGGGCTTGCCGGATCGAACTCAGCAGCGATAAAATGAAAGAAGACATTTTCAGGGCAAGAAGCGTGCTTCAAGACAGAGTGAACAGCGGCCATTGACCCGCGTAGATACTCCGAGTCAAGAGTCATGGCTATGTGAACCAAAGAAGGGTCACAAGAAGAAACAAACTGTCCATTTCCTGAAATTGGACACCCCACCCCATTACGGTACTCCGGCGCTTCAGCAAATCGGAATACACCCATTTCAAAACCATCACTGCCGTTAATCTCCGTCGCCGGTATAGAACGAATCCCAAAACAAAATGGAGCAGAAAAAGAAGAAACTACAAAGAACAAGACGGCACCGACAAACAGGAAACGACACATTTTAGTTTTGCTGATTCTATCCAGATTAAACAGATACAAGGTTGGTATTTATTGCATTGGAAGTGAAAGGGAAAGTGAAGAGACGATTTAGGAAATTGGAACAACAGAAAAATCAAATCAAATCAAATCAAATAAATGTAGAATGGGTAATCAAATGGAAAATTAAAGATTGCAAGAAAAATGGAAGGAGAAAGATCAACGAGGCCTTCCAGCTTCTTCTTCTTCTTCTTTTTCTTCCTGGTTTGTTTCTTTCGATTTCCGGTTTTCCTTTTCCTCTCTGTGAGAGAGTAATGAAAAAGAGAGAGTGCGGTATTGCGAGCCTTTATGCAGTCTCTCTCTGTCTCTCCCTCTGTTTTTCTCTCTATATACAGAGGGAAAGTGACTGGGTTAGGAAACTGATAGCAAGAAAGGTATAAAATGTACCCTGTAATTGTTTGTTCGATGCTAATTATCTATTTGGTTGGAAGGTATAATACACGCGTGTTCGGCGCGTTTAATCTTGTTAGACGGGATGCGTATTTGTTAGTGTGGAGTTTAAAATTTGTGATCTTAACGAAATTACGCGGTTTTTAATAATATTGTTGCTTAATTTGTAATTGTAGGAGTTTCTTTATATCCTATTTTTATTCTAATTTTCAATTTGAGCTCAATTTAATTTATTAATAATAGCGAATAATTACTTATATAAGTCAAATATATAACTTACTACCGTAACAATATACTTCATATTAGTAGTTCGCTAATTGAGTATTTTTATCTAAAAAAATTTAATCCTCTTTTAGTGTTTTATATATAAAAAAGTATATCTAAAAATTAATATTATACAATATCAAAAATAATTTATTAATTAAAATTGTCAATATTTTCTTTATTTGTAGATGCAGAGATCTTTGGTTAGATCACTAGGATTCAGTATCTTAGTTTGATAAGGGAATTTTAAATTGAAAATACTGTTTTTTTTTTTTTTCTTGATAGGAAGATGATGTTAATTATTGGAAACTAGAGTAATTAACATAAAAAAAAAAACCAACATTTTCATAGAAATTTGAGGTTCATCACACAATTCCTTGGCAAATTATTTTTACTTGTTGAAAATATGATTAAATATATGATTTTCGAAGAAAGTAGCACTGAAATTTCTTTTTTTAAAAAAAAAAAAAAAATCAAGCATTGAAAATTCTTTATTCATGGAAAAAAAAAAAAGAAAAGAAAAGAAAACATAAGTGTTTGTTCTTGGAAAATAACATAGACTATTCGATAGAAATTGACCACTTTAAGTTGAATCTACGACAAGTCTAGTTTTAGAATGTTTGCAAAGATTAATGACATCAATTCTTTGGTCAAGACATAAGTGATTTCCACAAATAAATAAGAATTATAATTCAGTTTTAAAGCTTTCATCTAAATTTTTACTCCATTTATTCAACCTAAATTCAAATGATGAAACCACATTTGATGTCAGTGAGTCATATATTGAAGGTTAATAGTTGAAATTTCATTAATTGTTAGATAGATTAATTTATTTTTCATTATGGATAAATTATACTGATCGAATAGAATAAAATATATTTTAACGTAAAAATTGAAACGGTTTTAAAAGGAAAATTCAAGTGTTATTGAAAAAAGTATTTAAGATACGAAAAAGTATTGGTTAAAATGGTAAACAAGGTAAACAATTTCAATCCAGTTTGATCCAAATTTGAATCCCTTTCTCTATATTCAAAACACAAAAAGAAGAAATAAATTTGATATGCAAAAATAAGTTAGCGAACAATTTTAATTATATTTTTTTTATTCATTGAGGGATCTGATGGACCGAAATAATACTGTAGGTTATATAACAGGGATAGTCTTTTTTTGGACTCACCAAATTGATCAAAATAGTTATGGTCAAAAGAGCTCAAATTTGAGACCTCTCGCTCTTCACAAGTGAAAAAATTAATCAAACTACATATAATTAGCAACTTATTTTTTTCTTTTCATATATATATATATATCTAATTTGTTTTATTATCAATAATTTTTCATTAAATATGCATAGAATAGTATGATATTAATATTAAATTTAAGAATATCTTTTAAAAAATAAGGATAAAATTACTATACAAATTATATTAATTAACTAAATTTAATCTATGTAAAAAAAAAAAAAAAAACAATCCAATAATTTCATTAAATATGCATAAGAATAGTATGTATATTTATATATTAAATTTAAAGAATTATCTTTTTAAAAAAATAAGGACTAAAATTACCTATACAAATTCAAATTAATTAACTACAACATTCTAATCTATGTAAAAAAAAAAAAAAACCGAGGTACTAGACGAGAAAGAGTTGGCCTAGAATTACGTCACTACGAGAAGGGAAATGAGGAGGAGGACCAAATAGACTTTGGCAATATCCATAATAACAACAATCCCATTCTCTTATTGGGACAAAAGTAATAATTCTTTCCCCTCACTAAATGCAAGTGCCAGAGCAGAAGGAAGATGTGTCTCCAAAGGAAACCAAGCGTCTTACTTCTTTCTTTCATAATTGTGATATTTGAACATTGACGGCTGTGAATCTACACCTGCACATTTCTAACCTGGGTCCCACGCGAGTTTGCTGTTTGCAGTTCCAGTGGCTCTTGGATCCGTCACCGGCGACGTGATCGCACGTGTTTCCCCATTCCATTGCCCCTCTGCCTTCAGTGGAGGGGGAATGGTATTTACTGTTTACTCATTCTTATTTCTTTTTTTGACAAAACTGTTTAGTCATTCTGTATTAAACTATGTACTATTTAGTTTATTTATTGATTTTCCTTGATTAATATTTTTTTAATGTTTAGTTTGCCTCTCAAAAGTAGCTTTATTTTTGTATGTATTTTAAACTTTTCTTTTTTCTACGTATCTTCTCCACTGTCATCTCCAAGTCGTTTTTGATTTTTCCGATATTGGAAGATGGAATTGCGCAGACAGAATTGTATAAAGGAGTAATTCTTTTGTATTAATTTTTTATTATGATTTAGTTGTTTTTTTTGTTAAATAATGGTTTAATGTATTGAAAAATTATAAAACTTGAAAAACAACCATTCAAAAAAAAAAAAAAAATACTAGACGAAAAGATAGAATTAGTATACGAAGGAATGAGGAGGAGGCAATGACTTTGGCATTCCCATAATAACACAATCCCATTCCTCTTATTGGGACAAGTAATATTCTTTCCCTCCACTAATGCAGTGCCAGCTGTGTCTCCAAAGGAAACCAGCTGTCTTCTCTTCTTCATAATTGTGATTTTTGACATTGACGGCTGTGATCTACCCTGGCATTTCTAACTGGGCCCACCAGTTTTCTGTCATTCCAGTGGCTCTTGGATCCTCACCCACGTGATCACGTGTTCCCCAGCCATTGCCTCTGCCTCAGTGGAGGGGAATGGTATATACTGTTTACTCATTCTATTTTCTTTTTTTGACAAACTGTTTAGTCATTCTGTATTTAACTATTACTATTATTTATTTATTTATTTTTCCTTTGATAATATTTTTTATTTATTTGCTCTAAAAAGTACTTATTTTTGTATGGTATTTAACTTTTTCTTTTTTCTACGTATCTTCTCCACTGTCATCTCCAAGTCGTATTTTATTTTTCCATATTGGAAATGAATGCCAGATCAGAATTGTATAAAGGAGTAATTCTTTTTATTAATTTTTATTATGATTTAGTTGTTTTTTTTTTTAATAATGGTTTATATTGAAAATTATAAAACTTGAAAACAACCATTAAATTACTGTTAATAAAATTAATAGGTGATTAAATCAATAGAAATAGACTGCAGTTTCAGATAAATTTTAGACATAAGATTAAAAGTTCAAACTTTGAAATTATATTTCTAATTTTACTTAAATATTATACTTTGGCTCCTGAAGTGTGAAAATACATGTGTGAATAAAAAATAAACATTATGGTTAACAAACAATTGCAAAAGTTTTGGAAACATGGAATTTACTTAAAATCCACAAAAGGTTTTGAAAATTCAATTGTGTATAATTGAAAAACTAATATTATATAAAATAAAAAATATTAAATAGAAAAATTATATTTGAAGCTAAAGGGTTAGCTTTCAATTTTGGACTTCCATGCCCCAATAATAATAGAAAATACAAGATTCATCAAACATAGCTGTGCCAAATTTTTTATGGATTTTTATACTTTTGGTGGCAATAAATATATATAGTACATAAAATTGCAAAGACTAAAATAGTTATTCATTTATGTTTCCATATGCTTTTGTACATGCATAAGGATCCACCCTCCGTAATTGAAAATTTAATTTTCATAATATTTAGACTTAAATTTTATTTTAATGAAATTGGAATTTGGATATTTACTGAATTCTAAATTATACGATATTCCTAAATTAAATGGTACGGAAATACTATGATATAATTCAAAATTACATAAAATGTAAGATAATTCAACATATATTTTTGCTTCCACAGTCAAAAATAGCCTAATGAATAACGAATACTTTGACTAAAATCACCAATAAAATTGGACTTCTGAGTTATTTTGAGAAATTGGAATCAAAATTAACTAATATGTTTTATTTAATTGTTGAACCAAATATAGATTTTCATCCATATAATTTAAGATTCAAAAATCAGAATCTTTAACAACTACAGATTAGTGGTTATGATGCCAAATACAAGTGCAAGAATACAACATATTATGGATCTAATAATAAGTTTGATTTGATTTATTACCTAACATGCAATGATTCTTATAATCTTTTTCTTTTATCATTTCACATTTGCAGAAGAAAAAATAATTTAGTTCATGGTAAAAATTGATCAATTTCAATGCAAAGAAATTACGCGAGTGTTAGAAATAATATATTTTTTCTTTTTTCTTTTTGCAGTATGTTTAATTGTTTTCATTTCAGTTTAAAACTTGAATTACCAAATATTATTAAGAGGTTATTATCGAAAATATCATTCTCGGTTCAAGGATGGACACATGTATGCAAATAAATAAATAAAAATTAGAGCTTTTTGCAAATTAAAAAGAAAGTTAAAGCATTTTTGTTGCTTAACTTTTCTAATGAGGTCTAAATTATATGACAGGCATCAGCTTATCCTATAAGTTTAGAATACGAAACTCAACTCAACTCAGGTCAACGTCAAACACAAATGCGATTTGAAGTCGACTTTTCAATTTGAGGAGAATACCCCGATTTTCTCTTTTGATTTGATTTATGAGTATTAGAAGCAGAGTTACGTATCTTGAACACGTCAAGCGGTAGGCGCGTAAAAATGGACACTTGATTCGTGCTTACAAACGGCAGAAACAGAAAAGGTTGATTAGTGATTGACTTGACTTCCAATATACAACCGTCTGATTCTTGCGGTTCAATTATCACACGAGGCAAAGCAAAATGATGTTTTCATCTAAACTCTCTCACAATTTTCATTTAATTTTTATTTTGAAAAATAATTTTCTAAATTTGTAAAACAGTCTGTTTGAATTGTAATATTGCAGCCGAATTCACATTTCCAATAAAAAGTCCAGAATAATTCTTTTCACATTAAGAAACATCGACTGCAATCTCCCGATAAACTAATAGTAATATCGTTATTAATTTCTGTAAATGTCCTTACTTTGTGGGAAAATATAAAAATTATTATGATAATTATATATAAAATTTATCAGTTTTTTTTATTTAATATTAATAATCACCATTTAATAAGTGAAAATACATCATATTGCAAATATTTTTTCGTTTATTAATTTATTTATTTACATGTCTTAATCGATTTAAATAGTTTGCAAATTGAATTCTTATTAGTTTACAATAATGGGCGTTATAAAACCAAAGAAAATAAAGAGAATTGACTGGTTCCACTCTGGAGAGTTCCACTCCAACGGCTATATATTTATATATAATAAATATATTTCAAGTTTGTTCTTAATTAGATAGGCTAACTAATATTCCTTATATTATAATTAATAATATTTCAGTTGGTCTTTTTATTTAGATAGCTAATTAAATATAATTTAATTAATCTTTTTATTTATGTGAGTAGTGAAAAGTTTCATATTCGAATCGGTATCCACTACAAATTAAAATCAAGGGCATCTGGAAGCGGGTTTCAATTTAGAACAATTAGCATTTTGTAAAATCAAGAGTGGGTACCAACAACGACTACTACAATGGACGGTGGCTTCATGTACAGAGTGCACCATTCATTAAAAAATAAAGAAAGAACACTAAAAAAATAGAGACAAGTTCATGAGGTGTGCGATGTGGCCTTTTAAAACATCATTTATTTATTTATTTTAATTTGGGATTACCGATTAGTTCTGGCCATTAGCATATATTTTATTA
The DNA here is from genome assembly GCF_014843425.1 of Jatropha curcas. The sequence continues at coordinate 515,585 of NW_023591289.1, read as the reverse complement.
GATTAATTAAGGAAGCAAGTAATGTAGAAAGAAAGAAGCAAAGCATTAGAATAATAGTAGTATCAGTTGGTGGTCTTTATAAGAATTTGGGTAGGGAATTTAGGTTCTGAGCACCATGTACCAACCAACCACCTTGCCTTAAATAAATTCTGAAACTTTTATTTCTCCAACATCTCACCAATTGATAGTATTTTTTTTCTCCCTTCGATTAATAAATATAGCACTTGTCTTTTACAATTCCAACACCAGTAAAAATTGTGGGAAATTAAAATAATGTCATAAATAATAGGAAAAACTACTATTTATCCCTGTATTTTTTTTTAATTCATAATTTTATCTATTCAGTTTTAGAAATATATAGTTTCGTCTATATTTTTTTGCTTATTACAATGTTATATCATCTTTTTTTTTTTTTTTTTGTTAATTTCTTATATTTTTTCTTCTTTCTTAATAAAAATAAGGGAAGGTGAGGAGGTGGGGGGAGCAAGCAGGTGCGTTAAATTGCGTTGCAGGAGAAGAGCAGAGCATAGGATGCTCTGAAAGTCTGAAACTCTTTGTGTAATATACGGCAAGGGGCTTTTGATTGGATGACGCCAAAACAACAGACCAGTACAGTGGCGTTTTGTCAGCACGTGACATTCTTTAAACAAATACTTTTCCACGTGGGAATAAAACAAGCCACCACGATTAAAATCCAGCGGAGCACGTGGATTTTTTGGCTTGGACAAGTCACAAGTGGGACCTCCTAGGTGGTCGCACTCCCTGCAGTGCAGGCTACAGTGCACAAGAACATCTAAATTTTAGCGTGAAAGAAAATCGTAAACCGGGTCGTCCGTGAACCAAGCCCGTTTCGTGCACGATTGCACCTCTTCACATCTTGCACATGATTATGATATGAGATGACCGTTGAGCGTTTCCGCCGATCATTTAAAAAAAGTCACCTTCTTCCCGAGAGTGATTGTCTATAACATGCTCTTTTATTTTATTAATTAATGAGAGATTATCAGATATATCTGCTATACATAGACCTTATCACGGGCCTTACTCTTAAACTAGCTGGGGTCGGTGAATCAACAACCAAGACCGCAACAGCACAAAACAACCACCAAGTTATAGTTCCAAACTGGTTGGATTCGGTTATGTGAATCTTTTGATTCATCCCAACATTGTAACAATACATCCCTAGCATATACATTGTCAAAGTAAAACATGGAAGAAAAAGAAGCTGATTTATTACACATTATTTAAGGAGATTAGAACAAGTTTTGCTATTGATTGTCCGATCAAGGATCTTTTATTCATTTGCTATTTAACATCAATCCACATGATAAAATTGAGGACTTGAAACGAGTCTTTCTTTGAAAAATCAAGTTTTCCACCTCCATGAAGGTGGGTATAGTTTATCAATTACAATTGAGTAGTATTATTACCTTACTCGATGTGAATTGATGATACAGCTGATGTAATTTCCTTGGTTCTTGGATCGCCGCTTTCTAAAGAAACACCACGAGGATCTTCTCTAACCAACAAAGCCAGAACATTGAGCGAACTCCAAGCTTTTGTAATGTTGCTGCTAGAGTTCCCCAAGGTAACAGCAAAGACTGCATCAAATCCTCCGGCTCCAGGAACTCCAGCCAACAGAACTCCCTCCATATCCATTGTAGTATCTAAAAGTTGAGTTTGTGATTCCGGCTCTGTCTGAAGATTTTGTTAAAGAGACTGTTAATGAATACACTGAATGCCTAACTAGCCCTAGTAAAGTACTTCTTTGCTGGTAAGATGAGATATTTTTAAGTGATTTTGATATCCGTCTAGCAGAACAGTAGAACTTGCTAGTCAGGAACATAAATGTAATGGGGGACAGGAAATAGCTGTCGCAGTTCAATTTTCCATTCGTCATCTTATAAGCATTTTGCACGGAAATGTAGACAAAAATAGGGAGGAAAAGAAACCAGTTCCTAATTAAGTAAAGCTGAACCATACCGGAACACCTGCAGCCTCGCCCATCTTGCGCATGTGATTTCTGATCTCAAGCATCACATTTCTTGCTCCTAATAATGCTTTAACAACTGCTTCTTGTCTAGGCTCAGTTGCCTGCTTAATCCACTGTTCATGCAAATGCGCATATCAACAAAATTAGCAATCCCACAAGTTAGAAAACATTCAACATAAATAAAAAAATAAGTAAAAAGTTCACACTTGATGACATGGATCAACGAAATACCAGCAGTTTGCACATGGTTCACCAGGATAGACATGGAAGGAGTGGATATCATTTCAGGCCAAGCGGCATGGACGCTGAGAAGTGGTGGAGCCAGACATTTGGTTTTGGTGAAATCGACAAAATTATAATTCATGTATGGATTATTGATACATTTTGATGCTTCTAAAATTCAAATGAGTAGAATTTTAACCATGTTTGAGCAATTAACTGTTAAACATTAACATTTGATGGAAGAAGGTGAAAATTTTGTGTTAATGATAGATGATAAAGATCTAATGACCAGGTTCTCTTTAAGTCTTGGTACATGTTTATTACAAAATTACATTAATTTTATAGACAACTCTTTTATGTGCTTTATGTCAAACCATCCCAAAACGGGAACTAAAATAAAGTCCAAGGCACAAAACAAAAAAGAAAACATTTCGAATTATAGTTAAATAGTCCCTAGAAGATCAAGCAATCACAAATCCTAATGGACCTATTAAAGCTGCCAATCAGCTATGATCTGGTTGGTTCTCACTAATGCAGGAATAAGAGATCTCAGGTTCGAGTTCTCTCGAATTCAGGAGTTAAAAAAGAACACACCTTTCACTTAATGGTATTAAACTGATTTCAAGCTGCGTGCTACAAAAAGAAGTATATGAACTGTTTGGCACTATATCACCTGCTGCTGTCTGGAAAATAGTTTGACATGATGATTTAGACAAGTCTTCACTGAATTGACTAAGAAAATTTATCAAGACAAAAGTCCAAAAAAGGCTTCAATACAAAAGAAAACCATATTTCGTTTTTGAGGCATTGGTAATTGTATTTCAATCCTGATAAATTTTCACTTTACCATAGAATTCCATGGGCAAATAGAAAACTGCAAGAAAATGTGTCTATAAGTTGGGAAGATTTAAAATCATTTTCTTGGAATACAGGTCTTCCAACTTTGAAGAGACCTGGATTGTGCTTCAGAATTTCAACTTCACTAAACTATTTCCAATTTCGACAAGTTATATTCAGTTTCATCTGCAAATGGAGATAAGGAATGGAGACAAGAAGTGGACCCCTGTAAATAAATGGATCTCTTATCTTACAAAATGACAATGATTTCTAAAGCAATGATGACAATCAAATAAAACAAAATTCAAAGAAATTTCAACAATTACTAGCACGCTTCTTATGATCTTAACTCATAAAAAATTTCATTATTTTATATATTTCACTTTTACTTTCATTATCATGAAAAATCAATAATTACTTATTCAATATCACTACAACTGCAGATATAAGAGAAACAAGAGCTTCAGAAATACCTTCTCTGCCTTTTGCAGGCTGCAGCTGTCTATAACACATTTATATGCATCCCAGTGTTCCTCCGCAAGCTTGCTTAAAATATTGAACTGTGTTTCAAGTGCTAAATTCGACTCTGACAACTTTCTCCATGTTTCTTGGGCCTTTTGGGGGTCAGATTTTTGCCACTTCTTCACAGCACCGACCATTGATGGCGTAGATGATCCTCCACTTCCTGGTTCACCTAGCAGCTTCAGCAAGTATTATAATCATCATTAGCTAACACATGCTATCGTTTTTTATAGATGATGAAAAGCTAAATAAAAAGGCTCAAAATTACTGTTTAAAGCGAAAATGTCTTTGTGATGATAAATTCATGAAGTGAATGAAAAACTAAAACATGCTACACAAGATGGAAATTATAATCCACAATGAAAAACAAGTAGAGGACAAAATCACTCCACATAACATCCATGCTCGCTTTGAAGAATATAAACACACAGAACCAAAAGAGGGAGACACATTTATGGCAAGTGAGACAGTATGAGGATCCTTTTGAGAAAAAGATAGCTTACTTAAAATAAGAGGTGAATAGGTGCAACCTTCATCATTAAATCACAATAGCCATCTCTATATAAACAAGCACACAAAGAATAGTAATACAGACACAAGTAGGGAGTATCAAATGAAATATCTCAAGGTGATTACCAGGTTCATCAGTGGTGGTAAGGAAAATATTGTCCTCTCATGGTTCCATTTGCCTCTTAGGATGTCAGCAATGACTTCCTGTAATGGGATTCCTTTCGCAGAATCCTGAAATGTTTTACATGGAGAAATTATAAGGAAAAAGCATGATGGTGGAAGTTTGGCTTTGATCTCATTATTTCAGCAAGCATCATGCTATCATGATGTAATCCTTCTGCGGAAATAATGAAACAATACTTGGAAGCAAACTTTTTGTTTTCGGAAGAGGGTGGGGCGGGGTGGAGCATGGAGAGGGAGAGAAAAGGGGTAAGAGCAGAAAGACCTGTGTGGGGGATAGCACTTCTGGTGAAAAGCGAACATAACGATGACTGCCATAAACTGCAGAACTGACATCGAAGCCACTGCCAACTTTCCCTTGTGCAATACAGTGGGCAGTTTGAGCTATAATGTGCACTATATCAAGATCTTTACTTAGGGATGAAAGATTAACCACTCCAAGGTAATGAAGTAAAGAGGCAACTACAGCAGTGGTCATTGCTGCAGATGAGCCCAATCCAGTTTTGGCCACCTCAGGCTTGCAATTTTGTCCATTTGCATCCTCATTATTGAAGGTGATTGAGGTGAAAGAAGGGAGTGCAGCCAATGCTTCCGGTGCCAAAGGGAGTCCACGAGCTTCGATCTAGGAAAAAAAGCAATAACATTTACAATATTAAGATAAAAAACAATGAAACAAAATCTATGCATCAAATTCCTGAAAATTATATGGGAAATTCAATTTCAGGGTTACTTGAAGTTTCTCATATAACAAATTTGCGCCCATCTTCAAGAAAGACAAATTGTTGGCTATTTGCACGTCTCAAACACCAATATTATTGAGAGTTAAGAACTATTTAGAAGGGAAAATAAAATGAAAAGGAGAATATGCTATAGATGAGATGTGCGAGTACAAAAGATGCCTCCAAAAGATCATGTTCATAAAAGGAACAATTTTGAACAACCTAAAGAAGGGTAAATACCTGATTTCTGTATGAATAGAAGTCATTGCAACCTAAAATTGTGATATCAAGACCTGCATGACTAAACAAGTTCAAACATCAGATTCTTGAAATCCTACTGCCCATTTCCCTGAAGTGGAAAGAGAAAACATGAATATTACCTTGCAAGAGTAGCTTGTTTAAGACATCCTTCTTGTCTATGCCAAATGTTGCATGTGCAGCTGCTACAGCATACTGCACTGCTTGTTCCACAAAAGGGTTCCTTGATGTACTGAAATTTTTAGCGAACAACAAAAAGCATTGCATCATTAATTCATTTAAACCATAATTTCCTCAATGATTTTCATTATGCTCATGAACTGGGCATGGTTTTACTATATACTCTGAGTGCTCCCGAAGCTGAATGCAAATTCCCGATAAAAGAAATGCAGGTACAAGTGAACGAAAAAGATAATAATTGGACTGTTATTGACTTCAAATTATAATAAAACACTGGTCAAAATACGACTATTGACAACTTGCCTTGAGGAGACGCACTGAAGAGTTAAATTCTTCAGTGACAATTTGTATGAGCTTTCTCTAGAGAGTTGAGGAGATGTTAATTTCACGTCAGTCCATGCCTGAAAGGTGATCCATAGAACAACTCACCCAAAAAGAATGTCAACAATGAAATGATAATATTATTCAATAAAAAACATCTCTACATATGATGTTCAAATCCAAACATCATTAAGATAAATTTCATAGAGTTAACAAAATACAACTGTTGACAAGTGATTAGATCATGGATTCATTTGGCCAAACCACAAGTAGAATTGTTTATATTTAGTTGAAATATTCCAAAACGAACACAATCAAAATACACAGAACTCTTGCGCACGTAGAGAGAGGATATAAAAGAATCAGACTCACCCACGCCCAGCTATCAGGTTTAATTTCATCGTAAAGAGGCTTCACAATAGCATAGAATCGAGCATTCGTGCTGAGCACAATTCCGGCATTGGGTCTTTCCAAGATAAGGTAACCCCCAGTCATCAACACCTTACCCGGAGCAGAAGCAACTCTGTGGAATTAATATCAACGATTACAAATATCAAATAACAAAACCCAGATAAAGAAGTAACCTTTTTAAAAAATCAAATCTTTTAAAGTATAAACGAAATCAATGACCAAAATCACAAAAGATCAAGATTAACCAAAATTTTGCCCCTGTGCCTCAAATGTTGATAAATCCAAGTAAAAAAAGCTAATTAGTACTTTTCATAAACATTAAAGTTTAAAACTTACACAGCCATTTGTCTTTATTTCTCTCTTGCAACCTGATATTCGCTTAACTGTGACAAAGTGATACGAAATTTGGCGGGTTAAAATAAGATTTAAGAGAGATTGAAATGAACCTGAACAACAGATTCTCGATTTCTAAAGTATATCTATAGAGGGAGAGGGGGAGACTGATTTGCAGAGAGTTACAGGCAAGTAAAATAGAAGAAGATGCGAAGACTGAAGTTGTAGCGAAGAAGACAAGTAGCAGCAAGCAGGCGCTTGTCTCCTTGGTTTTAACGTTACAAAAAGTCAAAAACTCTCTTTCAAACGTTAGGGAGAACTCAAACAACGTCCAAACTTCGCCACCACCTACATGCCTTTGCGGCTAGCCTTCTGTTATTTCACGAGATAAAAGCTTCGACTTCGAGCTCTTGGGTGTTACTTTACCTAAAATACCCTCATATTTTTATTGACTAATCGTACGTTAACTGTATCAAAATTCCTAACCTCTCCTCCCTCTCTCTCTCCGCCACCGGTGAGTCTCTTGCATAGCAATTATCAGCGATCGCAACCGCGCCTATCACCTCTGCTCCATCATTATTTAGCCCAACGACAAGATCTTGATAAAAGCATTGAGCTTGTTATACTGGTATGATAGCGGTCCGCTCAAATGGATTATATATTTTTATAATGTTATTTTTAGCGTTTTTAAGTGAAGCATTCGATTTTTGTGTTCCAATTATTGTTTAGGGAATAGTCATTTGAAAAGTTCATAATTTGATAATATGACGATGCTTCTGCTGATTGCATTCCTTTTTATTGAGTTACAGTGATGCAGTTGTAAGTTTCTTTTTGAGAGAACACCAGAGAAATGCAGAAATTGGGTGATTTCAAGCTACCCCAGTTCTTCAATTACCCACCTTACTTCACGTATTCTTCTTCCCCTCATACTGCTTTGTAGTTTAGTTGATTATTAAAGATCAGTTTCTGTTGCTGCCCCTTTCTTAAGAAAAAATATGGTCGCTTTCAGATAAGTTTGTTTAACTAGAAGTTATTTGATTAATTTTTAAACCTCAAATCCCAATGATATTTGGTAATTCGTCTATCATAAGTTTCACCATCATTATTGTACTGTTATTTATTAAACCTTTGAAGAGAGCATATGGAGAAATCTTATGCGTAAATTAGTAATGACAGTGAAGAATAAGAAATTCTTTAACACTTATTGTGTTTTATGCATTGAATGACATCTTATCTTCTTTTATTATAACGCAATTATTTGCTCTCCCCTCCTCGATTCTAATTTTAATTAAATCATTTTTCTAATTAATTTTCAGTTCTCACTCTTAGTTTGCAGCCAGTTAGGGACACTCGAGAGAAGCAAGTACAGCTCTGGAAGGAACTTATCCTTGATTATTGTAGAACTCAGCAGATATTTGCGATTGAATTGGAAGAGGAGTTTCCTCTGTTCTCTAATCCTGTGATTGAAAGTAAGTCCTATATTTTCATTAGGTTCTGACTACTTGTTTATATGTGGTCTCCATAACGCTGTGTAGTCTTGTGGATATGCCAGTATGCTTGCAAAGCCATTATATTTGAATTTTTCATGAATTTGTGAAGTGTCTGGATTTCTTGAGATGAAAAAATAAACTGTATAGGAATCCAATAATGATAAAAGCTTCACAGGCCTTTCTCACATGATGCATTCTACTTGATAATCTTCAAACTTTTATAGCTTGAATATGTCTTTGTAACTAATAATCTGCATTGCGAGTTCGATGACCTTGATGCTGTTATTGAAATTTTGGCATAGGGGTTAACTGAAGGCTGGGATCTGTTATGCTATGATAGTTTCTTTGATTGTTATTCATTGAAGGCTGAGATCCATTATATTGCATCTCAATTTTGTACCTTCTCCATGGGATGTTTCATTGCCCAGTTAAAGCTAGCAACATCTATTATATTTATAACAAGTTACATATAAAACTTAGGGCAGTTTGGTCTGTAGACTTTGATCTTGCTTATCTCAAGTTAGCATGCTAAGTAATGTATTTTGTACTTCCAAATGAGTTTTTTTTATATATTTCTCCGTTGTCATGAGGTTGAGAGCTAAAGTAGCCAAATGGTATAACATATTGAATGATGAAGGCGCTGTGAAATTATTGGTATTTTGGAGGTTGTGTGGTGATAATGGTGTTATATGGGTTTGTTTTCCTTGAAGGGGTAGTGAGATACGGTTACACAATTTTTTTTAGGGAAGTGTAGGTACTTCTAATTTTCCTATATCTAGTGATCTTCCTTTGCCTGCTAGTTGTGGAAGGTTTATATCTGAAACTAAATTGTAGCATATTTATATATAAGTGATGACTGAACAAATTAAAATAACACAGCTCAGAGGGCCAACGTGTTGTTCCCTGCTTAAATCTGCTTTTGCAAAAAAAAAAAAAAAAAGCATGTTTGATTTAAATGATATTATTGATTTTGTTTCTATCTACATAATGTGATGCAGGATCTCTCAGTCATGAAGCCAGAAAAGCATTTCTCTCAGCATTAGTTTCAGAAGGTTAGTCTTGATTGTGTTCCGGGGAAATTTCAAAATTAGACCTTGTAGTTATTCACGTTGCCATTTCAGCAACTGTGGTTCTTTTTCTCTTCTTCTTCATCCCCACATAAAAGCAGACATAGGAACAAAATAATAAAGAAAAATAGGTAGAAGTTAATTATGTGGGGCCACAAGGCTGTTGTGCAAGAGTCAGATGAAAATCATATATGGTAGACTATTATATTTGTTGTAGGTTATGCTCAGAAGGATCAAGTGAACTACACTTGAAAATGTTTGCTGAATAGTACTTGAGTGCTGCTAAACGGATTCACTGGGTACTCGATGGGGAAAAAAGTAGTCCCTGAGGTGGTAATTTTAATAATTAGGTTTATTTTTGTTCCAAAAACACAAGCTATATCCAGTTTTTTCAGGTTGACATCAAACCATCCATCAAAGGGTGCAATCATGTCAGCCCTTTCAGCCTTTTCTTTTTATTTATTTATTTATTTATTTATTTTTTATTTTTGGGAGCTTTCTGAAGGAAAGAACTGCTGTAAACAACTACATTTTTAATAGTTGCTCTATTATATTTTATGTCCTTACAGGTCGTGCGGAATGGCTAGATAAAGGACATAGGAAATGCCTCATTCTGTGGCATCGTATTCAAGATTGGGCAAACATTATTTTACATTTTGTGAGTCAATTATTCTTTTTTATAATGAATCATTGGCATTTGTTCCGTTCTTATTTTCTTTTGATATACTTGTTTATTTCATTAGGTGAAGGATAATGGATTAGAGGATGGTGTTATGACTATTGAGGAAATACGCTCGGGAATTGAATCTCGGGGAACAGGTAAAATTTTGTGGATATTTATTGAATGGGGTCTTAAAAATTATTTCACCTTTCTCTTGCAGCCCACAAGCTCTGGCTTTCACTCCCTCCATGACTCCACTCCTTATTTGAATTAGATATGCTATTCTATAATTAATAGATGAAGCAGGCAGGGTGACACCTTTGTTTACAGGGGAATTAAAACTTCATTGCTTATTGCTATCTTTGAATCGGACTTAAAGATGCCTTGCCTCATCTTCCTTATAGAATCATTAGAGAAACAAAAAAAAAGGAATAGAAGAAGGGAGAGAGAGAGATATATCACCTCATTGGATATGGCTAAGAAAGTACAGGCTGAGTGAGGCAGGGTTAAAAATACATATGAAACTTTCGAGTAGAATAACTAAAGTTTATGATTTAGCCATCTTTACCTTGAAGATAGAGAGATAAATGTGCTGCAGCCGTTTTTGCAATGTACTTTTGGGATATGAGATTGAAGAAAAAAGATGTATATTGCAAACTCAGCTAGTTCATGCTAAAGTTTGCTCAAGTTAATTACATTCTGCATGTTTAAAAGTCGGTGGCATTTCTCAGAGTGCCTTTTCATTTTAGAAATATGGGAGTGCAGTATTGCTTTTGATTATATTGTCATAGGTGCTGATATTTTGTGTTTTCATATTTTTTAATGGTCTATCTACCTGCAGGATCATTGTCAAAGAAAAGGAAGAGAAATAAAAACACAAAACCCACTTCTGTTACAATGCTCTTTATTTCAAGTCAATCAATACCCTTTGAGGCACCTCAAAAACATAATAGGAAACCTTAAACCTTAATTCTAAACCTAAACCTAAACCTAGACCTTAAAATAATGAAAACGTAGAAAAGAAACCTTAAATCTGGAAGAAACAGGAAAACTATGCTTGCAATTTTCAGAATCGAATATTCCTTTGGGCATCATAAATGAACCTCCTAAGGAGAAACTTGATTGAAAAATCAAAATCTTCAAGTTTTCAACATTCTTTCTTTTGCCAGATCACATTTTTTTTCCTTTGACATTGTCCATCTCACATGCACACAATAACACAGCCCAGTGAAATTTCTCATGACATCAATTTTATCATCTAGCGAGCATTATCTTGTACATATTTTGATTGGCGAATTTATCTTTGCTCAACCACAGAGCTCCACGGCATAGATCGCACAATCTTGATGCGGGCATTGAAACTACTAGAGAGCAAAGGAAAGCTTGCAATCTTCAAGGGAACTTCTACAGATGATGAAGGTGTGAAATTTTCTGTTTAATGTTTCAACTGTCACATTGAAGAAGGCAATTTCTGTGATAATGTGTTTATTCAAAGTCACACTGTGTTGCCTGTTGCCCTTTTATAATACTCAATCAATGCTCTTTCTTCAGATAACACTAAGCTTCTTCTATATGGTATTATTTTGAAATCAAATCATTTCATGAGCTTGCCTTCAAAATTCTGCTTCTGCTTTTGTTTCTTATTCCCTGCAATTTGATCAGTTGGAGCATTCAATCTAAAAGGCAATTCTGGTTCGAGCTTATTTTGATCCTCGTTACTGATTGAACCTTGAAACTGAGATAGGTGAAAATAATGATGCTACTTGCCAATATAGGATTAGGAATGCTGCCTATACAATTATGCAGCCTGGTAGATCTTTGCATTATGTTTGCGTCTCAAAAGGGTTATTTTTCATTTGATGAATAGAAGGGCCATTAATCAGTATAGCAACTACACATTTCACGTAGCATTATATTTTTTTATGATTTTTGCATTGATTTAAGTGTTATTTTACCATCAAGGTTTAACATTTAATTGTTTGAACTAAATTCAAACTACTCCACAAGTAACTTTTGCCTTATAATGCCCAAGTCTGCCTTATATTAGACTTTGAACTCCTGAAATTCTTCAGTTTTGACAGTTGTAATTGAAATTTATATCTGCAAATTAGGTTTAACTAATAACTAACACGGATTAATTATAAATATTTCCGTTTGATTCCTTTAATCTTTGCGGTAATAGTAGTGATCAGGATTTTGAAAAATGCTTTGGGCACGTAGACAACTATAACTCTTTTATTAGAATAGCCTAATAGACAAGCTCAAAATCTGGTAAATTGAGTCACAATTTTAAAGAACATACTTTTATGTACAGATTAGTTCCTTAAAAGTATCAACTTTAAGAAAACACTTAGCTGTCCTGAAATCTTAAACTTTTATTTTAATATAATCTGTTATAATATTATCATCATAAGGAAAAGTTTAACATATTAATTTTTATTATAAAATATTAACCAAAACTTACTGACTTTTTATGCCTTTTTATTTTTATTTATTTGTTCAATTTCTGTAATTGTATTTTAAATTTCACCTAGAAAAATAACGAAATATTCTATCACTTAAGTACCGTGATCCTAGTGACCAGTTGCACCGCCAAGCCCTTTTTTTTTTTTTTGGCCAAAAATTCCTCATCTTCCAGATATGTTAGCAGTTAACTACATTTTTTTCTGGGTTGACGTGTACAATGCTTTATGGCCGACAAGAATAAAAGCTCGACACCTACCGGAAAAATATTCAATACCATAAAGTGAGATGAGCAAGACCATTACTAATGAATATTTTAAACTGAAGCTGAAGCTAAAGCAGTAGGTTGAAAAACAAAAACACCACCGACCAAAAAAATAAATAAATAAAGGGTTCACCAGCATGGCAAGTCAATTCATTAACAAATTTCATGTACCCAAGCCGGGTTACCTGGTCCAAATTAGCATAGCAAGTGATTCACATTTCTAACTTCATAATTATTGATTAGACTAAGAGCAAGACAGGCCCTGTTGGCAAATAAGATCAACAAATACTTATTTTTTTTTTTTATCATAAAACAGCGAAAAATGGGCATAGAACAAAAAAGGAAAACTCCTGGAATACCAAGAAACAAGTTTTCTTGTATCCTCACGCACATTAGAACCCTATTCAATTGAATATCACAGAACCAAAAAGAGAACCACACAGACAAAAAAGAAACAATTCTCACCCCCACAACTTTGAAAGAATCAGTATTCTATACAAAAATATGTGAGAAACAAAATGATTGCTGGAAAAAGATACCCATCTTCGCTAACATTTATTTGTTACCACTTTTCTATAACTTCTGCTGGGTAAAGTTTTTTTTGAGAGTGGGGTTGTTGTTGGATACTTTTCCGCATATGTTTGTTTATGGAAGCACAACTCTGACTTCTTTCCTATCTGCCCCAAATGCCTGCATTTGAGAATCAGGAAATCATTACAGTCAGAGGAAAAATTACGCAGTTGTAGTACATTGGTTACCTTAGTTCATCGTGGCAAGTAAATACAAGGAAATAATGAAGGTGGAATAAACAGATAAATATAAGGAAATATTGATTACCTCAGTTCCAAGCCCTTTCACATACACATTTGAGAAAAGTTCTGATGGTTCTGGCATTGGACTTTCCTGTGAACACAAATTTAAAGGATAAAACAGAGGAAGGAAGCATCAGGATTGTGAAGATTAGAAGTATAAGACCGAGAGAAAGGTTTCATTCAGCAGACAAGAATTAAGAATTTATGCCAATTCTTACCTTGGCTTGAGCAATGGCTTCGTCTACTTCTTTTCTTATTTCCTTCTCAATATCCTGAAAAGAATAAGAGAGAAACAAACATTTACTTTTCTCAACAGTTCAATACCAGCATTCTGAACATTCTTGTTTAGAAAATCTTTGGTCTAGCGTTCATAACTTCAAATGCAAAACAAGGGAAATAAATTACCTTTAGCTCTTTCTCAGTAGCTAGATCATGAGCTAATATCACCTTCCTTACTCTTTCAATTGGATCACGTTCCTGAAAATTGTATCACAAAGGCAAATATATACAAAATATTAAATAGTGAAGGAATTTTGCCTTGCAAAAAAGAAATGTTAAGTAAACTATGCAATAACCTGTCTCACGCCACTGATCTCGTCACGAGTACGGTAGGTGCTACCAGGATCAGACATGGAATGACCATGATACCTGTAGGTATCCATTTCAAGAATCTGGCACAAGCATCAAGCATTAAAATAAATCAATCAATCTACATGACTGATAAAGGGCAAAAGTGTTTGAAGCATCTTGAAATTTGATTAAGTTGTGGTACATTAGCATTTCCAAAAACATCAATAGAGCAGAGAACAATTTGGTGAAATCACATAGGCACAATCAAATATGACGACATAGCATTTCCCTCAGAATTTGAATAAGTTTCTGTTGATTCTGAATTTAAGGATTTAAAATAAAGGAATATGGAGGTAACTGCATTTGTGAAAGGGAATTACAACTTATTTGTAGTGGATTTAAAAATTTCACCTTTCTGTGAGTATTTCATATTGAAGTCCAGATTATATGCCTTAAAAGGATAAAATCAATCAACAGATGTTCACAATTAAGTCCTTAACTTTCCTACAGATAAACTTTGCTCCATATCTCTATCGAATTTAACTAGGAATATGCATTATTTTGTTCCTGTATCGAAGAACAAACCTAGTGAGGTAAGGAATTACGCAGATACTAAATAACTCGAATACTTCATACTAAAAGTTGATATGTACTGTGGTTCAATTCAAATCAAGCCAAAAACAGTTAAAGGTCATAGAAAGACATCGAATCACAGTTCCAGAGACTAAAGCTCACAAGTGGACCATTCTTCAAAGCAAACTCCTTTGCAAATTTGCATGCTTGTTTCACAGCAAGAACATCCATGCCATCTACCTGTCAACAAAGAAAAGGGCTAAAATGTTACAAAATATTAAAATAATGATAGAGAATACTATCAGTTGTTCACAACAGTAATGCTCCAATTCACTTATGCCGCGAAGGGCATGAAATTTCATTCCATTTGAAGGCATTGGTACTTGTTCGAGCTTGTAGCATCAAGGATAAGAATTCAATATTTATCTGCACGACCAACAAGTTAACCTGAACAAGAAAATGCATTCAAATCCATCTCTCAGCAATTTACAACAAACATAGCAGACGGTTCAACTACTGGCCTCTGATTTCCGTAAACTTTGATCAAGGTCAAATACATATTGAATGAACAGCTTATATAAGATGTGAGAAAAGTACCTAGATATCTCACTAGAAACAACTCCTTAAAACAGATTTTAGTTGTAAAAACAAATCAACTTTGAAAACAGAGCAGATGCTACTGCTACCTACCACTTTAGGACCAAATTTGATATTGCATAAAGATTGGAAGATAGACGCTAGCACAAGGAAACCTGTTTCTGCACTAAGGTGCCATAGATGAGAAGTTCATCATGAGGAGGTTACTTCATGCAGAGCAACAATCAAAGCAACAAAATTTCTTGCCTTTTAATTAGTATAAGTCATAATCCCTGCTTTAAAATTATGTCATCTCTATCTTTGCAAATGACCCAGAACAGTTTGTGGCAAATAATCTTCCAAAATCTTCATGGCCTAAATGAGAAAAACTTTGCTTGCATAGTTCTGCGACTACTGTATAAAATTGACCGAGCAAGGTTATTCTTATAAGTTGCCGAGGCAATGAACAAACTTCAATCAAGCAGGTAGGCACTTTCCAAAACCGATATTGACTTTAAAAACCCACTTAACATCATCATTACATGTAAGATTTACAAGACATGCATATGTTGTTGTTGTTCAAAAGTAACCCTCAAGGCTGGTTGGCGAGCTTGCTAATTGCAACTTTAGCTAATCATGAAGTATTTGAATAATCAAGCAGTTGGTTATTTTTATAGAGACAAAAAGAAAAACATATTTCAATTTAATCCAAAAAGGAGTTCAAGTTCAATCTAACCTTCAAGCCAGGGACGTAATCTCCTCGCTTGTAGTAAGCGGGACTCTTGGCGGCTCTCCACTCTGCAGTCCCCATACCATCTAACCATACAGCATCCAATTGAAATCGATTAAACATTAAAACCTCAAAAAATTGAAAAAAGGGATAAACATTCCAGTCCTTACAGTGATTGTTCTCGCAGACCAAAATAGCAGGAAGATCCCAAAGAGCAGAAATATTAAGCGCCTCAAACAACTGTCCCTGATTGGCCGCACCATCTCCATACAGAGCAAACGTCACCGTTTCGTCTTTAGAATACTTCTGCGCGAAAGCCAATCCACATCCTAGTGGCACCTGAGCTCCCACAATCCCGTGTCCTCCATAAAACCCGGCTTCCTTCTTATAGAAATGCATTGACCCACCCTTCCCTTTCGAACACCCCGCCTGGCGTCCCATGAGCTCCGAGAACACCTGAAGAAGCGTCCCACCACGACCCAAAAACGTACAGTGATCCCGATACGCCGTTATAATACAATCCCTTTTAGTAATAGCAGCTTCCATCCCAACGGCCACCGCTTCCTGCCCGTCGTAGAGGTGGCAAAATCCACGGATAAGCTTAGCCTTGTAAAGAGAATCAGCAGCGATCTCCATCCGGCGCATCGTAGCCATGTCGCGAAAGAAGGAGAGAAGCTCTTTAGGAGTTGTCTCCACGGAGCGAGAAGGAGGCTCGCATTTGTGAGGAGTGAAAGGAACGGAAGTCTCGATAATGAGGGGATCGGTGGAGGTAGAAATCGGACGGCGGAGAGTTGCCGTGTAAGGTATGGCGGTGGCGAGAGGTTTTAGGAGATGAGATCTAGATGACGAAGCTAAGTTCGATAAAGCCATAGTGACCGTTGGATTGGATCAGTGGGCGAATTCCGGTATGATCTGAAAGTGTAGGTGTTTCGGTGAAGAGGAGAGGTTTGGTGAGAGTAAATAGAGAAGTACTGCTAATAAAAGATGGCCATGTTTGCCTATGAAGGGTCGCTTGATTATTCGCGGGCGGAAAGTCTACTTCTTTTATTTTTATTTATTTATTTTTTACTACTTTTGTTTTTTTTTTTTTTAATAAAAATTATGGACCAACTTTAGTCCCAATAAGTTGGATCAATTGCAAATTATATACTTATAGTGAGCTATTAGCTATTAAGTTACTGCCAAATATTCCCCAAATAAACATGATTTTTGAAATTCTAGAATAAAGTGATTCTCTTTTATTTCTGGCAACTGATATTTCTTTTTAAAAAATTGGTGATTTTATTACAAGTACTGTAGTATTATTCTTTCGTGATCTCGACATTATGGGTTGGAGCAATAAATTTGTCTTTCTAAAAATTTATTATTGTAAGATGTTTTATGCATTGAATCGCAAATTTTTCTCTGTCTTTTTTTTTTCCTAATTCTCTTAATTATAAATAATCTATTATCCACAATTGTGTAATATGATTTATTATTTAACCTTTGAATGCTTGTTATTAATTTTAGCTTCTAAAGTCATTGTTCAAAATGTATCATAACACCATAGAATTTTTTTTAGTTTAATGATTGAAATATTATTTTATGTCACAATGTAGTATCCATAAATGAAAAGTTTAAAGAAAAAGTCCAAAAATTATAGCAACAAAGATCATATCAAGATCCAACCATGGAAGGGCATTAATTAAGTTCAAATATGCTGACTTTTTCCCCAAAAATAACAAAAGGTTTGACCATTTTTTGTTTCAAAAACACACGAATGACCTCTGCTCCGTATAGTTGAGTGTTTCGTTGTGCTTTCTTTTAGTACAAGTCGAATTGGAAGCGCACGTGGTTAGGTGAAAGAAAGTAAATTAGGCATCATCAACATCACGCCTTTTGGCTGTTTGAACTTTGAACTCCGGAATAGTGGCTTCTTCACCAACCACAGCCTGTTGTTCGATTTACGCTTCTTGTTTTTTAACCTTAATGGTAGTAAAAAGTTACCCGACAATGCTGTCATGTTTTTTATGGCTCCAACCTGCTTGACCCGATAGCCCAACAACATGCAACCCACAACCACAGATGGTTTTGGGCTCGGACTGGGACTGGGTCTCCTTTTATTTTTCCAATAATAAAATCTTTTTAAATTTTCCCATCAAATTTGTCAGTCTTTTTAAGAGGAGGAGTATTCATTTACAAAATAAAATTCAACTGACAAATTTAAAAATATTTTAGTTAATCATAATTATTGTTACAGATTTTACCTTTGTTTGATCTAACTATCAAAATCTATCTTAAAAGTTTTTATATTTTTAAATATTTTTTATTACTTAACCGTCTATAAATCAAATTTCTAAGAGTTTAATAAGAGTTTAAAAAATCTACTCAATATTAAATTTAATTTAAAGTTCGATAAATCAATGCAATATAACTAGAATGAAAGTTAAAAACAAAATTATCTATCTAAAATTTGAATCACTTTAATTTGTAAATTTTGTGTTTTGTATTCTTAAATGTTAATAAAGTTTTTCCATACCAAGCAACATAGAGTATAAAGGAGTTAAGTGAATGATTTATATAAGAATTTAGATATTTATGAACAAACAATAATCTTTTTATTTTTTATTTTGAATATACAAATGGATTAAAAAGTTAAAACAAATACAATCTAAAAGAAATTTCAAAATTGATTCTCAAATGTTGAACAAGTAAGGATGATAATTAATTATAATTATGCAACTAATTCTGAGGTAGACATATTATTAAAAAATTGATTATAAGTTTTTTTTTTTCTTTTTACTTATCTTTTTATCCTTTTATTATTATTATTGATGCTTGTTCGATAACAACTTTTTAAAATAAGCTGATATAAAACTACTGATTTTAAGATTTTTTAAATATATTATTATTAGACATCCTTATTTAGGAGCAAAATAGAAAATAGATAAGGGGGGAATTAATAGAAATAAATTGGGTTGATTTTTTTTATAATCTAATAACAAGGTAATTTGTTATAATTTCATCTATTAGTATTTTTTTAATTTATTATTTTTAATATATCTCTGGCTTTTTGTAAAGATTTATATTTGAAAAGGATATTTATTTTCAATTATACGAATTTAATTAAGGGTAATATCATTCTCTTTCAACAAAATTCATGTAAATGTATTAATAATTCCTGAAAATTATAATTCTTTTTGTTTTCCAAAACATATTCATTTTTTCTCTGGAAAATTTGTCCATTTCTCATAATTTAATTTCCTCTGTTTTGTCCATTATCTGTATCCTAAATCTTTTCATTATTTCTTTCCTTTTTTTTTCATGATTATTTGAAAAAAAAGAAAAAAAAAATGCCAAGGAATGAGATAAAATGGGCAAAAATTTTCTCTCGGATCTCGGGTTTGAATTCTAAATATGAATTATTTTTAAGACTTAATATAGTACTTTACTCTTTTTGTTGCCTTTCAATACACGAATTCGGATTAGTTGGTCAATAAATTTATCTCATTTATAGCGCCATTCTAAAATAATTGGGCCCATGCTTTATCCTTTGTGAGTTTACTTCCGTCGATCTCATTAGCCTTAGATACCAAATGATTCAAAAAAATAAAAGGAAAAAAATTTATAAATAACCCGACGTCAAATGCCAAAAAAAAAAAAAAAAAAAAAAAAAAAAAAAAAAAAAAAAAAGATTTTATATTTGAGAAAAGGATATTTATTTTCTTAATTTATACGAATCTTAGATTAAGGGTAATATCTTCTCTTTCAACAAAAAGTCATAAGATAAATGTTATTGACAAATCTATAATTCTTTTTGTCTTTCCAAAAACATATTCATTTTTCTCTGGAAAATTTGTCCACTTTCTCCATAATCTTATTTCCTCTGGTTGTTGTCCATATATCTGTTATTTCCTAACATCTTTTCATTCATTTCTTTTCTCCTTTCTCTATTTTCATCGATTATTTGAAAAAAAACAAAGAAAAAAAAAAAATCGCACAGGTAATGAGATAAATGCGGTGCAAAAATTTTCCTCGGACTCTCGGGTTTGAATTCTTAAATGAGTGAATCTTATTTTTAAGACTTAATTATGAGCTCACTTTACCTCTTTTTGTTGCCTTTTCAATACCCACGGAATTCGGATTATCGTTGGTCAATAAATTTTAATCTCATTCTATAGCGCCACTTCTTAAAATAGATTGGGCCCGCACTGCTCGTCTATCTCTTAGCTGAGTGCTCACTTCCGCGCGTCGATCCTCCATTAGCCCTTAGTTACCAAAATGACTATTCAACCAACAAAACTAGAAAAGAAGAAACAACAAATCTCTCAAACCAATGACTACACAGACTGTCATAACTGCCAAAAACACTGAACGACAAACATAAAACATACCAACAACAATAAAAACAACAACAAGCCTATAGCCGGCTCGATACAAGAAAAAAATAGGATGCAAAAAAAAAAAAAAAAAAAAAAAAAAAAAAAAAAAAAAAAGGGGGAAAAAGAAAAAAAGGAAGCCGAGAAAATTATTAATCATTATTATCAAACCGATACGTTTTTACCATCCATACCATAACCCCAATCAAAATGACTCCCGCCATGAACACATTGTTCATCCTCTCTTCTCCTGCTGCTCCTCCTCCTCCTCCTCATCCGTCCGTTTCTATTTTCTCATCTTTCAGTCCTTCCTCATTTATCCTCCAAAACCTAGATTTCTGTTCCCCCAAGCCACTCCCATTATACTCACCTCCATTTCGACTTTCCATCAAGTCCCCCAAATGCTCTGCTTTCTCTTTCAATTCTGAGCTATCTAATGTTTATGATGAAGAAGGAGGAGCAGCGGAAGACGATTCCCCAAAGTTCTCTGCTTTCCCTTTCAATTCTGAGCTATCTGATGTTGACGATGAAGAAGGAGGAGAAGAGGAAGACGAGGACGAGGACGACGAAGAAGCTGCTGAAGAGTACGACTACGTTTCGGACGGAATCGAACCAAGCGAAGACGAAACAGAAATATCTGTGGATTCGCTAGAAGAAGTAGTAACTTGGCGCAAGGAGTCCAAGTGGCAGAGAGTTGAGAAGATTCGTGACGCAGTTAAAGAGTTTGGAAATGACATTCTAGATGTTCATGAACTCGCTTTCATTTACGATTTCCGTATCGATAAATTTCAGGTATAATATTATATGAATTAATAGCCTCGTCAAAGATCGAACTTGATTTGGTTTGAAAATTTTGGTTTCTCTCTCTTTTTGACAGCGCTTGGCGATTGAAGCCTTCTTGAATGGCTCATCGGTTGTGGTTTCGGCGCCAACTAGCAGTGGAAAGACATTGATAGCTGAAGCTGCAGCAGTTGCTACAGTAGCTCGAGGAAGGAGGATATTCTACACCACTCCGCTTAAGGCATTATCTAATCAGAAGTTTCGTGATTTTCGGTTAGTAATTTCCAGACCTGGCTAGTAATAAAATCGAAATTTCACAAATTTTGAGATCTTAAAATTTTGTATTTTGTTAATTTATAGGGAGACATTCGGGGAAGAAAACGTCGGACTTCTTACAGGGGATTCTGCGGTTAATAAAGACGCCAATGTTTTGATAATGACTACAGAGATTTTGCGCAACATGTTGTACCAGAGGTATTTTGACTGTAGTTTAAAATCTTATCATTGTTAGTGATTCAGGAGTATTAAGTATAAAACAATATGCAAATGACTACTGGCAATATCGGAATATAGAGAAAGGTTTTGACTTTCACCTTGGGTTCAACTATATTATGGGAGGCTGCTTGATTGTTGTCTTTGGTAGGTTTTAGATAGTTGTAGTTTTGGAATTAGCATACTTGTCATAGTGGTGATATCTACCTTAAAAAGGACATTATGCTTGTCACTGTGATTTCTGGAACTCAGCTAGAATTTGCATGGTAATTTCTTTCATGCATCATGAAATCTTTATCCTCCCTTGATGCATTTGCAATTCCAAACTGGGCTTTTGATCCCTGTAGTTTTCTATTCTTTAAGTTGATCTTTTGAACAAGGCACGGAATTGATGGTTAAACTTTTCATGCAGCATTGGGATGGTTTCTTCTGGGAGTGGACTTTTCCATGTGGATGTGATTGTTTTGGATGAAGTTCATTTTCTAAGTGACATATCTCGGGGTACAGTGTGGGAGGAGATAGTAAGTATTATTTATTATTTAGGATCTTTTTTATAGCTCATTTTTAAATTCTCAAGGTATAGCATGGGGTATATTGATGTATGTTTTATTGTGAAATATTTTCAGGTCATTTATTGCCCAAAAGAGGTTCAGCTAATATGTCTATCAGCCACTGTAAAGAATCCGGATGAGCTGGCTGGTTGGATTAATGAGGTATGATTCTTTTACTGAACGAACTAGCTCCTTTTTACCGAACTTGAAGCTGTCTCAGATAAGGCA
The DNA here is from genome assembly GCF_014843425.1 of Jatropha curcas. The sequence goes on along the minus strand of NW_023591289.1, from coordinate 493,483 downwards.
GATAAACAGTAATATATAGCGATGCATGTTACTAATGAAAACATGATTCATTTGATTCATTTTTCTGTTGATCCATGAACCAAGGTTTATTCATTTCAAGGGTGAAAAGATTAATTCTTATTTACTTTTGTTTTCTATCCAGGTTCATGGTAAAACTGAATTGGTGACATCGTCAAAGCGTCCAGTTCCGTTGAGTTGGCACTTTTCAACAAAGGCTTGTTTGTTCCCTCTTCTTGAAGATAAAGGAAAGCACATGAATAGGTTTTTCTTCATCCTTGTTTATCCCTCACGTGAAAACATTTTTCTGTTGTCCTTAGAACACTCTATTCAATGTAATACTTTTCTCTACTACATGTTGCAAAATAAGTTTACGACTTTATATTCGTCAGGTAATAACTGCTTATATTTAGTGATTGACACTATACGAATACCATGTTTGATTGTTTCTTATAATCGTTGTATGCCTGTCCCATGAAGTAGCTCCAGGCTACTTTAGGTCAGAAAGATTTAGTACTAAAACTTTAAAAATCTTTTTTTTTTTTCTTTCATATCACTTGCTGAAAGTTTTTTTTTTTCTATCACTTTGTATTATAGTTGGTTAAAAAAGCTCCAGCCAATATACTTTTTTTTTTTTTTGGAAATAAATTATGGATATGCTGTAATGCAAGGTTGTTCAGGTTTTCTGTCTTTTTATCTTTTGAGTCATGCAAATATTGGTTTATGCTAATGGAAAGCTGTTGCTGAGTGCATTCTTCTTTGTTCACAATTTTTGGAGGGTGATTGAGAAACTTAAGCACAACTTTTATCACTGCACTAGATGATGGACTCCTAGTTCAACCGAATAGCTGTATCAATTTCTTATAACTGCATCCAGTAAGTGTATCTTGTATACTTAGAAGTAATAATAGTGACTTGTGAAGATATTATTTTCCACACTAAGTTTCTTGTATGCTTTTGATTGTATCTAAATTTTCAGTATTCATAATTTGCTTAGTTTAATGCCGTCTTTTTGAGCAGTGATCTATATTATCTTTTTCCCTCTGACTTTTGCTTAGCTCTAATTTGGTTTGCTTTTCAAATTGGAACAGGAAGCTGTCACTTAATTATTTACACTTATCTGCTTCAAAAGTTAAATCTTATAAGGATGATGGTCCTAGAAGAAGGAATTCAAGAAAACGTGGGAGTAATATGGGAATAACTAGTATTGCTAACATGTCTGAAGAACCTCTCTCGAAAAATGACATAGGCAGAATCCGCCGCTCAATGGTAATGAATTAGTCCACTAGTTCTCTCATCATGTTTGACTATTCTATTTAGAGAGAGAAAAAAAAAAACACACTAACTACATACCTATAAAATGAAGAGGAAAAATAGCATTTTATTTATCCACAATGAATTATAAATTTCAGGTACCTCAAGTGATTGATACATTAAAACAGCTTAAGGTGAAGGACATGCTGCCAGCAATTTGGTTTATTTTTAGTAGGAGAGGATGTGATGCAGCTGTGCAGTACCTTGAAGGTTTCAAGCTCTTAGATGAGTATGAGACAATTGAGGTTGAAATGGCTGTGAAGAGGTTCAGCATTCAGAATCCTGATGCTGTGAGGGATACTGCAGTCAAAGGACTTTTGAAAGGTGTTGCTGCACATCATGCTGGCTGCCTCCCTCTATGGAAATCATTTACTGAGGAACTGTTTCAAAGAGGACTTATTAAGGTTGTGTTTGCCACAGAAACACTTGCTGCTGGAATCAATATGCCTGCACGAACAGCTGTTATATCTTCTCTCAGCAAGAGAAGTAGTACTGGACGTATCCAATTAACCCCAAATGAACTGCTTCAAATGGCTGGGCGAGCTGGACGTAGAGGTATTGATGAAAAGGGTCATGTCGTACTGGTTCAGACTCCTAATGAAGGTGCTGAAGAGTGTTGCAAGCTTCTGTTTTCTGGACTAGAACCTCTTGTTTCACAGTTTACAGCTTCTTATGGTATGGTTCTGAATCTCCTTGCCGGTACAAAAGTCACTCGTATATCAAATGAATCAGAAGATATGAAAGTTCTTCGGGGAGGGAGAACTTTGGAAGAAGCAAGGAAATTAGTTGAGCGAAGTTTTGGGACCTACATTGGTAGCAATGTAATGCTTGCTTCAAAAGAGGAAGTTGCTAAAATACAGAAAGAGATTGAAAAACTAACTTTAGATATCAGTGAGGATGCAATAGATAAAAAGAGCAGACAAGTCCTATCTGAGATGGCATATAAGGAGATTGCTGAACTGCAGGAGCAATTGAGAGAACAAAAACGGCTTCGAACAGAACTACGCAGGATAATGGAGATGAAGCGATTGAGTTCCCTTAAACTTTTCTTTAAGGATTTGCGAAATGATCATCTACCCTTTCTGTGCTTGCAATACAAAGATTCTGAAGGAGTTGAACATTCAGTCCCTGCAGTTTATTTAGGGAAGGCTGATTCCTTTGATGGTTCCAAACTTCAAAAAGCAGTTTCTGCCAGTAATTCAACTGCAATAAATGGTGTAATAGTTGAATTAGATTCTGGTGAAGTGGAAACTCTTGAGGATATTGAGCCATCTTATTATGTTGCTCTAGGTTCAGATAACTCTTGGTATCTTTTTACTGAAAAATGGGTTAAATCTGTTTATAGGACAGGCTTTCCCAACATTGCTTTGGCTCAGGGTGATGCTTTACCTGATGAAGTTATGTGGAAGCTACTTGATATGGAAGAGAAGCAGTGGGAAAAGCTTGCTGATTCTGAACTTGGTGGCTTATGGTACATGGAAGGTTCTCTGGAGACATGGTCATGGAGTTTAAATGTGCCAGTTTTAAATAGTCTTTCTGAGAAAGATGAGGAATTACATATGTCCCAAGCCTACCGTGATGCCCTAGAAAATTACAAGGGACAAAGAACTAAGGTTGCACGGTTGAAGAAGAAGATTGCACGTACAGAAGGCTTCAAGGAATATAAAAAGTTATTAGATTGGAAGAATTTTACGGAGGATAAAATTAAACGTCTTAAGATTAGGTCGGAACGTTTGATCAATCGAATAGAGGAAATTGAACCATCCGGTTGGAAGGAATTCTTGAAGATCAGCAACGTTGTACATGAAATTAGGGCATTAGACATCAATACACATGTGATATTTCCTCTTGGTGAAACTGCTGCTGCAATTCGAGGTGAGAATGAACTTTGGCTCGCAATGGTTCTTCGAAATAAAATCTTACTGGATTTAAAACCAGCACAACTTGCTGCTGTCTGTGCAAGTGTAGTGTCTGAAGGTATGAAAGTTCGTGCATGGGAAAATAACAGCTACATATATGAACCTTCTACTGCAGTGCTCAATGTTATTGAAATCTTGGATGAGCAAAAAAGCTCTATTTTGCAACTTCAGGAAAAACACGGTGTAGAAATATCCTGTTTTTTGGATAGCCAATTTTCAGGAATGGTTGAAGCTTGGGCTTCAGGACTTACTTGGAGAGAAATTACAATGGATTGTGCAATGGACGACGGGGATCTAGCTCGACTAATAAGACGGACAATAGACTTACTGGCTCAAATTCCTAAATTGCCAGATATTGACCCTGTATTACAAAGCAATGCAAAGACTGCATATGATATCCTTGACCGTCCGCCAATAAGCGAACTGGCGGGGTGACATCCGCTGCTGTCAATAGCTACTTGTAAAGCTGGTAATTTATAAACATGCACCCTTGTTTACATCATTTATTTGATAAATGAATAATGCATTTACAATTTTCAGTGACACCATATTGGTAATCATATACAAAACTGCTGATCTTCAAGAATTTTTTCCATCCCAGATGGTCCAATTTCCTCAGTTGATCAATCAAACGGTTTGATCTAATTTTCACGCTTTTAATTTTATCCTCTGTAAAACTCTTCAAATCTAATATCTTTTTATATTCTTTCAAGCCTTCTGTACGTGCCACCTTAGTTCTCTGCCCCTTTTAATGTTCTAGAGCATCATGATAGGCTTGTGACATACGTAGTACCTCGTTTTTCTCAGAAAAACTATTTAAAACTGGCAAGCCACTAGTTCAGAATCAGCAAGCTTTTCCCACTATTTCTCTTCATACAAAGTAGCTTCCACATAACCTCATCAGGTAAAGCATCACCCTGGGCCAAAGCAATGTGGGGAAAGCCTGTCCTGCAAACAGTTTTAACCCATTTTTCAGTAAAAAGAGATACCAAGAGTTATCCGAACCAAGAGCAACATAATAAGATGGTTCAATATCCTCAAGGGTTTCCACTTCACCAGAATCTGATTCACTGGCAGAAACAGCTTTTTAAGTTTTGAACCAACAAAAGAATCAACCTTGTATTTACACTGAAAATTTGATGTATTCATTCATTTATCAAATTCATGACGTGTGCGTGTTTATATATCAAGAGTTGCCCCAGTTGCTTGTCAAAACTCTCTCGTGTCGTGTGTACAAGAACATGTTGCTGTCTAGAATATTTTTTGAAGTTTTTGGGAAGACAGTGGGAAAGAGAGATATTGGATTGAGGATAAATTTGAGTTTTTCATTTAATTTTAAAGATCTTTGAAATCAATAAAACAAAAAAGAGATCTAATAATGTATTTTTTAAATAGTAAGAACATATCTATATTGTTTATATTCCATTAATTAAATATGATCTGGTTGGTCTTTCATTAATATGAGAACTGAGAGATCTCAAGTCCGAGTTCCCTCGACCACAAAAATTTTCATCAAAATGGTGAATTAAAGAAAGAGCTATCCTTGATATGTTATCCATCATATTATTTCAATCCATTGGACCTTCTAGCTGATACTCCTCCATCCATGTAAAAACGTCAATATATGAATCTATGTTTTCGATTCTACAAATTTTCCTAACTTACATGAATTTTAAAATCATTAATTCCACAATTTTGGTGGTATTGGAAAAAAGCAAAGAATATATTGTCTTCATATGCCTGTGGAAAACGGTAGAGATAAGCAACAACGAAGATAGTGATTACTGATTGTAGTGGTAGCACCAACGAAGATAAGCGACTAATTTGACCTTTCCTTAAGGTTAGTCCTTTATTTCTTTTAGAACTTTTTCTTTTCCTTACAGAAATAATAATAATAAAAATCTTCTACCTAATCAATCTTTTTCAAAATATTAGAAAAACAATTCAGCAAGTAAACCAAATTGCTTGTCTATGCGATCGATCAATTCCTACGTGCCAAAGACTTAAAGCACCCAATAGTAACAAGGCAAAAATAAAATAAATAAATAAATAAAACCTGCAACTATTCTCAAGAAATAGGTTAGGCACAATGAAAAAGATTATAAAAATATTGATGAATGGAATGAACATATATAATCTTAGGTATTACATCACATGTCATCTCTATTTACATGATTGTGGCTCCAAAAGGCCATAAAGCTACACTATACTACAATCTCGCGAGCCACAGCTGCTGCTGCTGCTGCTGCTGCTGCTTTCCTGTTATTGCTTGGTGAGATATAACCATGTGAAATAGATGAAAGATAATATCAGTCATGGCGCCGTCTATTCCAGTTCTAGCGCCTTGTCATTTACTGTACTCTGAATGGCAACTGTAGAACAAATAATCTGACAGCAGAAAATTGGAAATGATGTCATTTTTATCGCTTAAATGGAAAAACCACATGGAGTGTAAAGACAGATTGCATATTTGTTTTGACTACAGGAGCCAAGAAGAACAAAACACACAGAAATTGATAGGAATGTATGTAAATGGAAATTTGGATGCTAATGAGAAAGCAAACCCCAGTTCAGTATTGAAAGATTAGTACACACCATATCCGCTTTCAGGTCGTACGAAAGCATCCTATGAGCTGGAGAGCCATCTGTGGAACTGTTGTAATCTTTTTGAAGTGTATGTTTGGTCGTGGCAAGAGCTGCTCTGTTGCAAGGTTTTCCTTCTCCTTTTCGTTTTGAACAAAAAATCTTCTGTATCTAAAACGTAGGATACCTATCATGCACGTATCACCAATGGATCAACAGAAGAGATACAATTCTAAAAGCATTAACTACAGAAAATGCAAAATTGAATTGTGAATTTTAATGCAGCATACTTTGGAGGAAGTGCAAGCAATCTTGCACTCCAAACCATTAAAAACTTGAAATCCTTCCATGGCCTGGCATTCATCATGACTCCAACATTTGTTTTTATTCCTGCAAAAAGAAGGCATTGTTAGCCATATAAACTAAGAAAATAGATGAACTTTTTCCCACTGTATCTACACACCTCTTCAGGAATATCCCAGGCTTCTCTTTCTTGTCAGGAACAATGGAGAGGAAGTCATTGTGCAGATAAGCTGCAAAATTGGGGTCCATGGAAACAGCAGATACTTCAGGCTTATCATGTCCGAAGTCCATAAGCTGAATAGACAAATGGGTAGGTTCTGAAGACTGCAGTTAAAAATCAATTGCAGAATTATTAACAGTTTCAGATTTAAATCAAAATGGTCACTACAAAGCAAAAGGAAAGTAGAACCACTAGAAACCTACACATTCTATACGATATATGTTCTCATCATGGAGAAGAACACGGGCATTTTCATGATAAACTATATCAACAAATCTTCCAGGTTTTCTTGATTTTTCATATGCATATAGTTGGAGCAGCTTGTTGTCCATCTCATCACTCGCTGCTGTTTGGAGCTGAAGAAAAAATCCCACAAATTGAATGCCTAGGTAAATTAAATAAGAGGAACAAAAGATATAAATTTTGGGAAAACAAAAAAGGTCAGCTGACGAGAAATCACAAAGATTTAACCTGTTTAACAAGTTTATAGATCAACTTGTCCAATGTGAATAGAAGATATGATTGTGTTCCAATAATAGCTCGGCAATCATCCTCAAATTTTGTATTATCAGAAGAACCATCAAGTAAATTGTAAAGAGCGCTCATAAACCTGTAACGATAGAATGAATTTAATATTGATGGACAATCAATATTTACTGAATAGCCAAACCTTAAAGCTACAGCACCTTGCATAGAGGTCAGTTGGACTTGTATCGTTTGAAGTTTTCCACTTTCTTTCAGCAGAAGATGAATTAATTTTTGCTGATTGTATTCTTTCATACAATGTCTGCAAAATAGGGAACAGGGGACATTATGTTAATGAAAGCAATTAAATAATTATCTCAGTAAGTTTAATTATGGATCTCAATTCTAAATAAAACTTCAAATATAGAAAGGATATTACTTGGTGAAGCCGAAAAAGCACATAGAAAGAATCATTTCCATAGAAAACCCGGGATCCCTTTTCTTTGTCATGCAATGCTGGAGGTACATGCTTTGCTAGAGGCTTCACATTCAGAAGAAAACGTTCTGAAAATGGCAACATTGTACCATCTCCTTCAACATCATGGGCGTCAGCCATTCCCTCAGCTTCACCTTCACTTTCAGCTTTGTTATCATGCTCATCGTGTTCTCCATCTTCCTCATGCTCTTCCCTCGAGCACTCTTCACCATCTCCAGACTCACTTCCGGAAACATCACCATTCTCTGAGGCATTCTCACTGTCTTCTGATGTCCTCTGAGCACTTTCATCCCCTTCATCATCAGCATCAGCATCATTTTCTCCTCCTGCCTCGCCACATGTTTCTTCCTCTCCATGTCTTGTTTGGTATTGCCTACTTGCAACAGTTTCCTTTCCCTTATGTACACCCTCCAAACCAGCTTCTCCATAAGCTGCAAAATTATCCTCCTCAAAATCCCCATTTGGAGATAATTCACCCTCTTCTCTTTCAATTTTAAACTGTGCAGCAGATTCATCAGTATATCTGTGATTCTTGACACCTTCTGCTGCCACCCCATTTGTGGATATTGTCGGTCTCGAAAAATCACCACCCTGTTATATCAATAACAAATATAGTCATCCTCCACCAGAAGTTGAGCAGAAGATTATAACTGTAACCAAAAACCTAACTTTGCTATCTGCTAGCTTAATGCTATCTGCTATGAATCAGGGAGTACCATGCTGCAACTTGTATCTTAAATTTCAACATTAGGAAAAGATACTCGCAAGCTAACATCAGAACTTACATCGAGGCAAACAATTCAACTTAAAACCTAGCTACAATTTACCAAGTTTACTGACTTAAATTTTTCCTTTTGGTTATCAGATGAATGGCCCATCAAGAGAATGTGGCCGTTTAAAGTGGCAATTATGAACTCCTGTCATGCATGGAAGACCATACCTCTGCTGAAGGTAAAATTTCATTGCTTGAACCTAATCCAAGCCCACCATTAAGGCTACCATTACTTGGTCTTGATGGAGCAGCACTAAGCCCTTGCAATAAAGAAATTGTCTCAGAAATCTAGCTATCAGTTTGAGGGGGGAAACAAAATCAAAGAAACAACTAGCAAATAAGCATAGAGGTGTCAGGACTAAGAAATAAATGCAAGTCATATTATGCTAAAAGCATTCGTCAAACCTGATTCCATGTTAGTTCTTCCATTGCTTATCTCTGCTCCAGTGACAAGTGAAGTGTTTGAATTGACTAATCGTTCATTGGAAGTAACTTGTTTGCCCACAACTGAAATTTCATCAGCTGAGGCTGCATTGATCTGCATCTTATCATGTTGAACAGTACTGCATGATGCATCACTCTTACGAGCTATCCGATCAGCATCTGGAGAACCGTTTTCTTTAACCCCATTATCTCCATTCAACCAAGCCCTGCAAGAACTTGATTGCTCAGGTGGGATACTTTCATCACCATTTCTAGAAGGATTAGAATGCTTATTGATGCCTGTAGCACCAGCACCATTAGGGCTGCCTTCACCATCTCCAACTTTAGAAGAATGATTTTTTGCCTTTACCACATCTTCAGTGTCCTCAGCACCCTGAGGACGAGAAGGAACACCAAGCATGGGTTCCAAGAAGGTAGTCCAAATCTTCATCACTTTGTCCAACTGTTCGGTTGTACAAACCTCACCGCAAGAGTATTTGATGAGCTGATATAAATCTTCATGAATGTCAGGGTCTGGGTACTCAAACTCCAAATTCGGTATAATGGGTCGTCTGTTTCCAGCAGCAAAAGCAAGAAGCACATCATCTTCTTTGCGTTTCTTCTCACTGATTTCTTTGATCTCTGCCAATAAGGCTGCAGAAAACATAGCATATTAGCATGGCAAACAATCGAATCCATGGAGCAACCGGCAGAGAAGGGAAAATGCAAGCAGCAGTTGAAAAAGGATATATATACTAATTCTGAAACTTTCAAGACCCAAATTTACTCCATGGGTTATGGCCTTATCTTCAATTTGATTTGGCATAGGATAGATTGTATGGACGATAGCTATCATGCATCATGGCCCTTGTGCAGCTAAAGCTATCAAAATAATAGTATATTGTGCTAAATGCATTTATCATCACATAATAGCTTACCTTTAGTGCTCAAGCTCTTTGTGTCCTGTTGCTTGAAATAGAAGCTACGATGATCAAGGGACTTGTGATAGTTTTTAGCATAAATTTCAGCCCAAACTTTGTTAAAATCAGCACGACACCTTGCCCACTCTTCTTGCTTCTGCTTCAGACGAGTTAATATAACTGGCAAAGCAAGAGAAGTGTTCTTTCTTAACACATCCATCACATCAAGCCCATGGTCACCATACAAACGTTCAATACACCTCAAATTCAGAGCTACAAGAGAAAAGAATCCACATCAGGAAAAGATTGAGAGAGAAAAGAATAGAAAGAATAGCAGCCGACACATAAACACACGGAAAAAAAAAAGGATTTATTATTTGATAGAACATCAATCAGCTAATGTAACCTGTCAAGTGCTCCTCAATATGAATTGGACTCTCTGTTTTGATCACATTGTTGTTGATCTTTTCTAACAATTCTTCTACTCGCTTGGTCGTCACATTCACAGATTCCAACAACATGTCCAGCTCAAACCTGACAACAAACAGAACATCAAATGACTGCCTAAGACAGGATAATGACATGACTCAAAATCATGCAACGCCATAAATTCCAAAAGAGGAATAAGAAACAATAGAAAAACACTGCCATCTCAATTTCCAACAAACAAAATAATCAAATGAATGAATCTCAGGTTTTGACATCAACCACAACAAGTATCATGTGACACATGCACAAACACACACATAAGCTAGAACAGAATAGCCCCACTGAGCCAAAAACATAAATTTGAAAGCAACATATCAAATAATCTCAGGAAAACTTGAACCTGTCATCTTCACATCGAAATAGGCTTTCTTCATATTGGTTTTTGCGCATGTGTTTAAAAGAGTAATCTTCACTTCCTGAAGTGACAGATACCCAATGATCATTCAGTACTTCAGCACCAAGCACTGTCCTCTGGCTTGCTGAAGGTATGGGATACTGCTACAAGGGTTCAGAAAATTTAATAGAAGTTCAGGAATCTACCAGAATATGAGCACAATCTCACACACACACACACAGAAACTAACCAGAATATAGCACAAATCTCACACACACACCACACAAAGAAAAAAAAAAAAGTAATAAACAAGTTACACTCTTAGCACAATCTCACACACTAACACACACAGAAAAAAAAAAGTAATAACAAGTACATCTTAAGGCAGAAGCCCGGTAGCTGGACGCAAACGCTCACAGTTAGACAATCCAGTTTCAATTAATGGCTTTCCAAATACTTGCCTTTGCTTGGAAAACAAAGCATCTTATTACCCCCTGTATCTTTATTGCCAAAGGCCCAATTTTTGTCCTAGTTTCGTCTCTCCTATTAGAAAAAAAAAAGTAAATAACAAGTTACATTCTTAGGCAGAAGCCGGTAGCTGGGACTGCAACGCTCACAGTTAGACAAGTCCAGTTCATTAATGGGCTTTGCCAAATACTTGTCCTTGCTGGAAAACAAAGGCATCTTATGACCCCCTGTATCTTTATTGCCAAAGGCCACATTTTTGTCTAGTTTCTCTCTTTCCCGTGTTTCGCGTTCTCTATCTTTAACCCCATCTTCCCTCTCACGATCACGATCCTCTAACTTCACAGGTCTGGGCAAATTACCATCATTCCACAATGATTCTGGAAAAAGAAGTTGTAAGCATTAAAACCTTTGGGAAACTCAGTTTTGACATTCTTTAGGACTCCACCAACAACGGTTACATAATTATTTGAACTAAAAACAAGCTGAAGGGTGCTTGAAAACTGAATCATTCCATAATGAATTGAGTGCACTTAGGTAGTTAGCTATTAAGATCAGGCAATAATAACAAATAACTTACAATGAAAAGTTGAGAAAAATTTTATAATTTAACGTATTACAAGTTGCAATGATAAACCATCAAAAATCTTGTGCTTTATGCACCTTGTGCATGATCCACCTTAATTCCAGGAATAATTCAGTTCACCCAAAGTTAAAAACCGTAACACAAAGTCACTTTGTTGGTCTGGAGTAATTGAAATATGAATCAAACAACCAATCAGCCAATGTAGACTGGTTCAGTATGATGCATATATAATTTAAAGATAAGGGGACAAAATTAGTTATTTTACTTACTTTTACTTACAACACCAGCAAGAAGACCTTCTGCAAGATAGATCAATTCCACAGTGTCAAGAATGCTAAATTTCCCAAGTAAACAAGTTAATGTGCCTTTTTTTGAAAACTTACCATTCTTCTCACAACGTGCCAAAAATTCATTGAAGCCATCCATAAGATCTGGATATTTTCCAAGTAAATCACTAACCTGTTACAGATAAAGGTAATGTGGATTACTAATTCTATTAATTATCACTCTACAAAGGTAGGTATTTTCTGAGTTTTCCAGAGTACACTAAATCTCATCCTAGATGATTGAAAAATAAATTTGAACAATTATAGACCAAACAAAGACACACAAAGTTGGTTCAAGTATAGCTGCCACTGAAATTACTTAAGACTATTGTCAAGAGATTATGTAAGTAATAAATCAATATCCTGGGTTCAAAAGACCTTCAAATTTCCACCACTTAGAACATAATTAAGTTTTATTGCATGTACTTTGAATTTCAAATAGACCATATAACTTGTGTGATATATATTCAACTGTTTATAGAAGGAACTGGTGAAATCAGAGATTGATATAAAGCAATTGGTAAATCACTATTAGCATACCAGAGATTGCAACTCTGTTCTTGTGATTATTTCCCTGGTATATAGGTGAAGACATCTGAGGAATCCCTGGTAATCATCAGGATTACGCAACTTTTCCTTCACTTTCTCGCAAAAAGCAAGCTCTTGGCTAAGTGCATCTGCCATTACATGAACCACATTAATAAGGCAGAATAAAAAAGCAGACTAAGAAGGAGCAGTTGTTATGATATGAAGAAAAAAGACCAAAAAATGAAAGAAAGAGTATGCAGCTTAAGAAACAAAAAGGATAAAGAAATGAAAAAAGCAGTCATGAAAATAATGGACAAAAAAGGTAGTTTCAGAAAGGGGGTGAAATCACAAAGGATTAAAGCGAGGAGGGAAGGGGGAGATGATGCAAACTCAGCCCATATTCATTAAGGGCACCAGCATGCAATTAAAAATGATTATATAAGTTTTGTTACAGTAATATGATCATATAAGTTTTGAACAGTAGAAAGCATGATAAGAAGAATGACATACAGTATAAAGTGTGAAAAGTGTTTTTATCCTGCAATATGCAGATGATCACAAGATGTTTCATTCATTCACACATATTTTGAAAAAAAAGAAGTTAAAAATAAAAAAACATCCATGACAATAGCACTACAACTCTATATCGAAAAAGAAATTAACATTTAAAATTTCAAACCTATAAATGACAAGAACTAAAGTAACTCATTCCTTTGGTGAAAACATTCAAAACATAAAATTGTTTAGCAATAAAGCTTTTATTTATTAAATATCTCTACATAGGTATGTCAGCTTGAAAGTAATGTGCTAGATTCAGAAGGACAGCACTGTTAAATTACCATCCTGAGAACAGTCAAAGCACACACACTCTGATTTCATGCCCGAACAGAATCATAGAAATGTGAGCTGAAAATTTAAGTATGCACATATAAGTTGTTGCTATAATCCACAGTTGCTTCTATCTACATATTTAACACAAATATCATGGAGCAAAAGTCCTCATGCAATCATAATTTAAAGTGGCAACACGAATATCAATAACAGCATTCCACAGTCACACCTATTTTCTAGTCTAAATGAAAATAAGAAAACATATTTCTAGAACTCATTGGTGGTTTGCAAAAATCAACTGCATTTGCGTGTATAAAGTAACACATAACACAACAAGTAACTCACTTTTCACAGCATTTTTATCATCATAAGTGGATGAAATGGGATGCATTCCAAAGTTTTCATCCCCATCCCCACCTTGATGTTCAGCAGCTGAATCTTCAAGCCTTCGAGCAACTTTTCGTTTGTGGGGAAACCGTTGTGTGTTGAACTCACGACTGCCATCTTGCTCATAATCTCTATCTTCTCGATCTCTCCTTTCCTTGTCCTTTTCACCACGTCTCCGTTGCTCTTTGTCCATTCTTACCAGAGATCTATCATGGTCTGGATCAGGACGGTCAACACTGAAGTCGCGATCAGCAGCGTGAGAAGCAGTAGTTCTTTCTTTCTGGAAGGTGGTAAAAAGAACCACATTAGCTGCATATTTAAATGAAACCAAAGGAGATTGTAAAAGCAAGTAAAAACCTTATCAACTTGCATTTGGCGCAATGTCGGAATGGCAGAGCTCCTATCACGAAGGAGAGAATTCCTAACAGATGGAGGATAATGAGAGGCCGTAGCTGAAGAATCAGGTAGAAAATGAGTAAACTCCATCAGGAGATCATTATGGTCTTGAAAGAGTGAAGCAACCTACAACAGGAAAAGAATTGAATTAATTATAACAACGTGAAAAGTTTATATGTTTTCAGACGGTTAAGAAAATAATGGAGAACGAATAGAGAAGGAAAAAGTTTGAGAAAAGATAATATAGTATACCTCCTGGTAGACCTCAGTGATGGATTTATTTTCATTTTTGTACATGTTCAAAATGTCTAAAAACGATTTGTAAACACTATTTTCACCTGAAAACCTTGTCTGCAGAACACAATTCACAAGGTTAAAATTCTCAAAACCAAAATTATGATCTCCAGTTATATCTACGAAACAAAATTTCTACCTTAATTTTGTTTACAAAATTAATTGCTTCTTCAAATTCAACAGGCTTTTTCTGTGGAGGTTGTTCATGTTGTTCATCCTCTAAAGGCAGGGTGATCTCATATCCCTTCGGCAAGAAAGTATTGAATCCTAAAATTAGGTCACGATGCCCTTTAAATAACTCTTTCACCCTTGCTATGACACCAGCAGTGTCAATTCTACAACAAACAAAACATGGGACATTAATTAAATCAGCGATTAGCAGCCTCTAAAGGAAAATGGAAGATTAAGAATATTATCACACAGCATATCATGATCAAACCTTTGAGCCTTGAAATCTTTCATGACCTCAAGAAAGTCATCATATTTTTCCCTTTTATCTTGAAATATGTCCTTCACGGCCTTGAGATATGCCAAGGCATCATTTGTTGTAAGTTTTTGCCCACTTCCGCCTCCGCCTCCTCCAGCACTACTGGCTGCTCCTCCTCCCATCATCTGGGGTTGCCCAGAACTTCATTGAACAAATATTTCCACATGGTAAGTAAATACATAAGTTACAAGATTCAAAACACACACAGTAGATCATTTCCTACATTCAACTAAAAGTTCATCTCAAAATACATCAACGTTATACACACTACTAATATTACGTGCATAAAAGAATAATTTCTAGTATAATTATTTACTGTTCCTCTGACATCCCATACACAGAATTTAGAAAGAGAACCCAGCAAAAAAAAAAAAAAAAAACTCTAGTATAATTATTTACTGTTCCTCTGACATCCATACAGACAAATTTAGAAAAGAGAACTCTCAGCCCAAAAAAAAAAAAAAAAAAAAAACTGATCTTTTTTCCAACAAAAAAAAAAAAAAAAAACTGATCTTTTTTCACAGGTCAAACAAATAAGAAAAAACTCAAAAGCTTGACTAATGCACTAAATACTAAACCAACAGAAAGTTTCTAAAAGAATCGCTAATACTGAGCTTAATCCGAGTTAATACAATTAGCTTCGACAATCAAACACTAAAAGGAGAAATAAAAACTAAACAATGATAAAAATCAAAAATTAAAAAAACAAAAATAGAAAACAAACTAACAGAAAGAGAGTTAGGCATGACAGAAATAGAAAAAAAAAACTCACGTTTCTCCACGAGAAGACACCATAGGCCTTTTAATTTGAGAGGCGATGAAAATATCATCTCTCGACCTCTTCATCGTTTTATACAAACCAAACAATCTTCTCTCTCCTTCTCCTCTTCTTTTCCTCTTCAAAAACAAATCATGCTCATAAAACTTCAATTGAACCAGAAACAAAAACCTGCAACAAAAAAATTAAAAATTTAAACACGAACTAGATCTAACCAAAAACAAAAGGAGCGGATCACTTCTCAGAGAAGAAGAAAAATCCTGCAATATCCAACCAAAAGGCAAACAAGTAATTCGCATTTACTTGAACAGAAAGCGACGTCCAAAATGATACTCAAAGCGAAATTTTGAAAACAGAGAGAGAGAGAGAGAGAGAGAAATTACAAGAGATCGTTTACTCGTTGAATTAGCAAAAGGACTTCGAAACAACGACGCAGGCAGGAACAGGAAGAAGAAAGAAGAAAGCTAAGAATGGAGATGCGGTTTCAAGGATGATTATGTAAAATTAATTTTTATTAACGAACCTTTCAAGGAGGGAATACGATAATTAGAGCAGTATTCTCTATCTTATTATACTTCAGCTCATAGTCTAGCATCCTTTTGCTAAGGTAGTACATGGCATTTTCTACCCTGGTGTCTTCTGCTTGTTGAGCTAAAATTGCACCCATCGCTTCTTCTGTCACTGATAGGTACAATAGCAAAGGTTTTCCTGGCCTTGGTGGTTGCAAGACTGGTGGAGATAGTAAATACTATTTGACCTGATCAAGGGCTTTCTGACAATCTTCGTTCCATTTGACGGATACCCCTTTCTTGAGCAATTTGAAGATCGGATCACAAGTATCGGCCAATTGATTAATGAACCGGCTGATGTACTGTAGCCTTCCCAGGAAACCACGAACTTCCTTTTCCGTCTTCGGTGCTGGCATTTCCAAAATGGCTTTGGCTTTTGAAGGGTCAATCTCTATGCCTTTTTCTAATGTTAATTGAGGATTAGGGTTAAACCTGTGGATTTTTTTTTTTTTTTTTTTGGAATTAGGGTTAAACTGTGGATTTTTTTTTTTTTTTTTTTGATTTTGTTTGATTGGTTTTTTTTTAATTAGCGTTGTTAATCCCCGATGTTTTTTTTTTTAAATTGATAAGAGTGGGAATTAATTAGTCTAGAAACTAAAAAAGAATGGCTAAAGAGTCTTTTTAGCGTCCCTTAATTAAAAGTTTAATTAAATTAGGTACGATATTTAAATTTTTTTCAATTAAGGAAATAAAGTTTAATCTTACAAGTGTGGCTGTCCCATTAAGAGAATGGAAAGTTTTTGACTGTAAGAGCTAAAAAGGCCCACTTGTCACTGCACTGAACAGTCTAACGCTAAATAATTTAATTGTTTTCAATTTGTTAGGTGTTGAAGAATAGCTTTGGCCCTGAAAGGAAGGCCTAAGGCACTTTTCCTTATATGGCCCAGTGTTGTTTTTGAATGTTTTTTTTTTTTTTTTTTGATTTTGTTGATGGGTTTTTTTATTAGCTGTTGGTAATCACGAGTGGTTTTTTTTTAAATTGATAAGAGTGGGATTAAATTAGGTCTAGAACTAAAAAAAGAATGGCTAAAGAGTCTTTTTTACGTCTTAATTAAAAGTTTAATTAATTAGGTACGATATTTAAATTTTTTTCAAATTAAGAAAATAATAGTTATCTACAAGTGTGGCTGTCATTAGAGAATGGAAATTTTGAACTGTAAGAGCCTAAAAAGCCCACTTGCACTGCCACTACAGTCTAACCTAAAATAATTATTGTTTCATTTGTTAGGGCTTTGGAAGAATAGCTTTGGCCCCTGAAAGGAAGGCCTAAGGCACTTTTTCCTTAATGGGCCAGTGTTGTTTTGAATGGTTTTCTTTTTGTGCTTGTGGACTGGAATTTTAGAACCCTATTCTTATGGACCAACAACGTAAACAAAAGCAGCACTAGAGCCCAAACTCTGGAACCATCGACTAGTTTTTGTACGGCCCACCCAGAAAGCATCCTTACCTTTTTAGGCCCATTAATGCTTCAAGTCAGTCTTCTCTTTCTTGTCTCTGCTTGTCTCAATCTCACCTCGGCTTTGCCAAAAATCTGAAGTCCCAACAATTTCATTTTTCATGATACATTTGTCAGCAACGGTAACTGGAATGTTCCTTAATACAAATGTTAATTACAATGCCAAATATTAATTATTCAGAATAAAATAATTTAATGCTTGTTAATAAAGTTATTAACTCAAAAATCCAAATCAGGAAATTCAGCAATTAGATATATTTATCCACCAAATCGTGATGGAAAAGCAAGAAATTTTTCTTGTATACATTTGGATGTTTGGTTGAGAACCAAATTTTGATATTTGGTTTAATAAGTACGACATTTTAAAATCTAATTATTACTAGCTTGAAATTATAATTAAAACGCTAAAATTTGATATTTTTAACTGTTAATATTTGGTCTTCCAATCATTCTAATCACCAACCTCAGTAGAAAGATCCATTAAATCTTTTAAAAATGAGTAATATTTAGTTTATAGTTCAACCAGAAAATAAAACTTAAAGAGTTTGTTACTCCACTGTAAACAGGTCATTAATTTCTTCCAAGCATTAGCAGAGAATTTTGCTTGCCAGCCAGTCTTTCCCGACAAAATTTGTACTATGTAGTATTAAGATTAAATAACCTTAAACTCTCACAAATGCTGTAGGGTACAGGTTACTTACTGCCCCAAATAATATTCATTGAGCTGCTGAACAAGTCAAAAAATGTCATACTCCACTTATAAAATTAATTAAAAAATTTCAGTATTTCAATATTTTTCTTCATTTTCAAGTGACAAATTAGTTTCCAGGACTCGAAACCTCTATTACTCACATTAGTGAGAAGTATCTAATTTATTTCAAATGGAACATATAAACATCTCTCCATCGGAGGAGAGGTGAGAGATAAGAGGTCTTAATCATAAAATATATCTCATTAGTTGTTAAAGGTTGCCTAGCTACCTAATCACCAACTTTTGGAATCAAAAAGCTTTTTAATGCTGCTCTAATTGTCATATTACCTTTTCTTTGATCACAATCTTTCTGATGTATATATGTATAACCTTCAGGTGGATTAAACACTGAAATGATAGATAATTATAAATATTATTTAATAATTATAGAAGGCATCAAATTATATATTAATGAAGTAAAGCCCAGCACTGATAGCTTCACTGGACCTGCTAAAAATAATTAGAAAATTTAATTAAAAACTCAAAGATAATAATTTATTTTTAATTTAGTTTATTTGAAGACAAAAAATTCAACCCATTATAGAAATGAAGCCAAAAATCAGTCAATGATTAGTATTGCAGTTTCCATGTGGAATTATGAGGGCTGATGATAGGTCTACTGCTAACTAACATTATTTGTAATATTAATTATAAAATTAGGTTTATTATTATTTTTTATATATATATATAAATATGTGTATAGTGTATTGCATGTTATTGGGTTAAGTAAGGACAAAGATGCAGCTAGAAAAGATGGACCTACCAAAGTTGCAATACCCTATAGCTCAATGACAAGTTCACCATACAGCCTAATTAGCCTCGTGAAGATGAATAATGGAGAATCTCTCAATTTTAATTTATTTCTCTAAATGGGTTTTATAATATATATACTTTCATGTTATGGCATATTTTAGTTAGATCTGCTGGTGATCTAGTCCTCTAATTGGGCCCTTTTGACCACCACCTCCCCCTTATCATAAACCTAATTAAGTGCTTTGCTATCTAAATCAATTATGTCAACGATGCATAATTATCAATTTTCTTAACAAACTTCTTCCGCTTAAGATATATTTGATAAAATTAACCTTTTGATAATTATTAACCAGTAACGTTTCGATCGTATCTGTTTGAATAATTTTTTATACAACGCTAAAATTTAAACGTAACAAGAATTAATCTTTTATAAAACGTTACTTTAACCTTTAAAAATTAATTTAACGTTATGTTATCGAACACTATAAAACGTTAAAAATTATGTAAAAAGTTATTGTCGAACACAGTTTTAAGGAAAATTGAATAAAAATGATCTTTAAAATTTTCTAAAGCAATTAGCAATTATTCTTGCTGAATATGAACTTGCTAGCTATATAGTTGATATATTTCTCTTTGATGATTCTTACAAACTATCTAATAATGTTAATCAATTTAAAGTCCAATCACCATCACATTTCATCAAATCATGAAGCCATTCTTTGATATTCTGGCCTTCTCTAACAAGGTCGATCAAACGTAAAATCCAAGGCCAATTGATAGACACAATTCAAAGGCACAATTGTATCAAACCCCACACCAAATACTATAAATCAAGACATGGCCTAACAAAGACAAATGAACAAATATGAGTCACATAGGGCACCAAAGGCCACTTGCCACACGGCGATGCCCGATTGGCTAATAACAGAATGTTTTTTATATATTATATATTTTTTATCAATTTATAATTTTCCCTAAATGATTTACCCATGTACATGATATATACAGCCACACTATCTTGGCTTTGTTTCTTCCAACACTGAAGCTTACATGTGGTAATGTCGTGGAAGAAGGAAAATACACATGGGAAGTGATAAAGAAATTCTGTGGGTTTGTTTGGTCACAGTTTTTGGCCAACCCCATGTGATTGGGATAGCAAATATAAGGACAATGTTTAGCAGATGGGGTCTGCTTCTAGGTCAAACGACATAAAAATGGACCATTACTCAGGTCCCATATGTATATACATCTGCCCTTTTATCTAAAATCTACTCATTCATTTCTCCTTATCTAACGCCTCTTTTGTTGCCCATATTCTTATCATAAAGACATCAACTAAGTTCTTGTCATGAATATATGTAAAAACAATCCAATACCCATTATTGAATTAGAATTTCAGTTGAAATAGGTTCAATTCCCAAGTTCTTGGCACTAAGTTATTTTGAATTTCTTTCTTCTTTTCTTTTTTAATAATTTTTTATGAACATTCTTCTTTTATCATCAGTTACAAAATGGCTAAATTTTACTAAATTAAAGTGTACCAATTGAACCACTCTTACACAACAGTGAAGGCTTCAGGTTTCGAACATTTGATTTTATAGGTAAAATTCGCTTAGAGATGTAATCCGCTTTTACTGATCCGACAGCCTGTCAGTTTTAATTTATTTTTTATTGCTAATATTTTGATAATTGAAGTTCAGTACATAAAATCCAATCACAATTTTTACTGCTATAACATCTATAATTGAAGTGGTTCTGTCTAGTAAAGTGTGAAAAATGGGGCTTTATCAACAAAGTGTTTCACGCAAAGCTAAAGCAGATTCTTTCCTATTCACAATTTATAATCACTTCGTCATCTTTCCTGTCTTACACTGCACTAACTTTTAGTTTAGTTACAGTATCTGTCAATAATTTCATGTCTACACCTTTTCTAATTTTTTTTTTTTTTTAAATTGCAGCTAACAAAAGCCAGAATATATAATCCAACAAAATTGATTATATATTATGAAAATTATTCTATGTGTCAATGAACATATTATCCAAATCTCGTGATGGAACGAACTAATTCGCAAGCCGGTCTATGTGCTTAAATCGCAATTAGTTATAATGAAGGGTTGAAAATATCTCTATATTTTGGCATCAAAGCAAGTAATAGCCCTAGCCAAAGGAGACTCCAAAAATGAAAAAATAAAGAGCCTGAAAGTCAATTAGCAATTTGTTGGTACGTGAATTTAGGGTTCTTACAATTTGATAAGCTCAAAAACTGCCAAACCCTTTTGCTATTAATTAACATGAGGGAAGGTCACATGGATGCCTTAGCTTGTTTTGTGTCAACATCTACCCTTCAAATTAGGGAAAGTTAGCATCATACACAACAATATTTACTAATTACTTATTATTTCCACTTGATGCTTCAATTAATCATAATTGCAATTTAACTTGATTCACGGGGCATCTTTTCTTCTTTTACACCAACTTTAGGTTTCTTTCAACTTTGTTTCAGTTACTAAAAAGCTTATTCATGCCTAATTGTACTCTTGCTGCTGCTAGTCTACTACTAGACAGCACGGATTTTCAGCTTTGATAGTGTGTTCGATTGTTCCACCATTGGGTCCATCAGCTTTGATAGTGTGTTCAATTGTTCCACGAGCAGTTTAAATTCGACTTGAGAAAAGTTTGAAAAAGTTCAGTTCGGATCGAGCTCGAATTGACTCATTTGTAAACAATTCGAACTTGAAACTAATGATGTTTAGCTTGAAAATTCGAGTCTTATCAAGTTTTTATATATACATATATATAATATTTATTTATTTTAAATTTATTTGAGCCTCGAGCTGAGTTCAATGTTAAAATTTTTTAAATTGAACTTAAACCTCAAGTTGAGTTCAAGTCTGAAATTTTTAAGCTTGTGGAGTTTAAAATCGATGTCGAGTCAAGTTAAATTCTACCGAGCCGAACTTTAAACCTGATAAGTTGAGCTCAGCTCGATTCGTTTTTATCCCTATGCATCACATTGGTTACCAATTTGACTTTATCAAAGTCAAACATTCAAGTAAAGAGATCTAATGGTTGGGAATTGGTTGTTCTGATCAATAATTAGTGAGGCAGTTGAAAAAATTAAACCTCATGATGAAAAAAATTACTGCAGCAAGTGCAAGTAATGTATTTAAAATTTTTCTTTAAGTATCCTGTAATCAATTTTTTTATATATATAAGCGATGCTTAGCTCAGATGATTAAGCTGATGTTCTCACATTCTCTAGTGGAAAGTTCACACCGTGACCCCTCATCTTTAATTTGTAAGCTTTGTCCCTTATAAGTTAGGTTATCCTAATTTAGCTGGTAATTTTTGTCTTTTATAACCTAGATTTCCCTAATTTATTCATTCAAATTGACTTGACTTTTTAAATTTGTATATAAAAATTAAGTTACATTTTCAATGAATTTAATGAAATATTTTCACATATTTATCTATATATTTAAAAGTTAAATTCTAATATTAATTCCAAAAATCAAATAATAAAAGTAACAATTATCTGTGAATAGCTAAAGTAAAAACAAAAATCAATCGGTTTTTATTTTTATTTATATAAGAAGTGAGAAATTTCAAATTCAAATTCTTTTAATCTCGGAATAACGCGTTTATTTGAGACCAATGAAAAAAAGAAAAAAAAGAAAAAACACAATAGCTAAAGTGAAAAAGCTTAGATTTTCAGAGGGAGCTATCTTTTATATTATAAAGGGGTATTTGCAATCTTCTACACTCAAACCCAAATCCAATCATGTAATGCTTTTACTAGAAACCGTGGTTTCCTTCAGTTCATTGAATTTTCATACTGAGTGTCACGTGATTATCTGTGCTTAGATCACTTTAACGATGTTTCCTTCCATGTCTGTCACATGCTCCACATTTAGCTCCTCTTTGTTCAATCTTTATTAATTACCATTTAGCAACTTAATATATACTTAGTTAATGCTAATCTATCTACTCTACCCTTAATTTCCAGTGGGAATCTTTTCTTTTCTTTTTTTTTTTTTTTCCGTTCTTTTACCATTATAGGGTACCCCAGAATCACATATCCTATTTTTATGACCTTATAATCTTAATTACTCCCATTAGAACTGGTAAATTACAATATATTAAGTAATAAATGATTAATGATAACTGCAATCCAAAATGGTAAAATTTGTTAGTTTCTACTAATATAGGAACTTTTAATACATAAAATTTACCTTTCTAATATATATTTTTAGTTTTATATACATATATGAGATGTGTGGGTCAACCAAAACTTAAGATTTAACGTTTAACCTAAACGATTTGGAGGAGAATGAACCAATTCATTCAATGAGTTCGCTTGCAATCAAATCAAATCCATAAATTAAGGTGCTTAATTAATTAATTAAGTTTGTGATAATACATATGAAAATGAAATATTTTCTTTTTGATTTTTTTTTAAATAAGTAATTTTCCCTAGATTAATAATTGGATTCAATTGTCTATCTTTCTGGGGTTAGCTTTTGAAAAAAAGAAAAATTTCTTTAGCTATATAAAAGTAGGTTGATATTGAAATTAATCCATGAATTTACATTTTCTTTACTATTTCCCCTTATAAAGAAATTATATATATATTGCAAAAAAAAAAAGGAGAATAAAAATACAATAAGTCAACAAAGGAAAAGTGATTTTCATAAATTTTTTTGTTATTTATTTTAAGATTGATTCTTGATTTATGGGTCTAAGCAAATTAATAAAAAATAATTTTTCGTTGAAATTAAGATATTTTTAACTATTCGTTAGAAAAAAATATATATTATGCAGAATTTTCGTATCAATAGGTCGAAATTTTATTTGATTTTATGTTATTTTTGAATAAAATATTGAAATATAGAAGAAAAATGGATTAAAAGCATCAAATCATTATGATTAGTTCTCTAAAATGAAGAGCAAGCAAAAAGAATTCCAAGAATGCTTGACCAAAGCAAAATCCATAGGTATAATATAAGATAGGTAATGTTTTAATTTTTGTTTGGTTTTGTATGAAAGCCGGCAGGCCTCAGAGACCTCCCATGTGCCCACTTGATCCTCTAAATGATTGACAGCAAAATTTCATTCTCTCAGCTCTCTAGATTCATGTCTCATTCTTTTACCTTCCAAATTATTTTTCAATATATATCTCTAATAATTGATTAAATAATTATAATTCTTTATAAATCGGTTAAATCGTTGATTGGTTAAAAAATGATAAATCATATAACTGTTTATAGGCAATCATATATCACTGTTGATGTTGATCCAAAAATAAATTTTAAAAAATAAAAATTTTACGTATTGGCATATTTATATTTTTGGTATATAAACCTATTTTGTAATTATAATATTTTCTCCTTAAAATTTCTTTCTAAAATTGCTAGTAGCTATCATTCAAAATGTCTCGTTAGCTTGTGCATGATGTTATGAATGTTGTTAATTTTAAGATGTGCTTATAATATTTGGAGATTTGTCTATTTTTTACCAAAAAAGAAAGAAATACAATTTGGAGAATTTCCTATTTAGTTAGAATTTATAAATTTTAATAAATAACTTGTAATACTTATTATAAAGTTAGATATTGTTCATCAATCAAAACCAATTTACGAGACCTAAATATCCAAATTTCATTATTATCTTTATATTAGAAGCTAGACAATCATATAAGATTTTTTAGATTCAAGTTTTTGTAATATTTGAAAATTTTTAAATTACTACAAATTATTTTTATCCCAGCTAGAAACTTTATCATTTTTTATTTTTATCTCTTATCCAGACAATTTGTATCAGTTAATTCAGTTTGAAGGGGCACTGCCCAGTTCCCACTGCCCCTTCCTCAAAAATTTAAATATGCATTCACGCACCATAATATGGACTTGTAACTACTAAAATCTCCCCACCACCGAGTCTGCCGCCAAATCTTAAAGCCACCACCAGCACCGCCACCATCGCCGAAACCATCGACTCAAATGCACCGCAGCTGATACATATAACACAAACCCACAAAAATTCAAGTTGAACCCAAAATGTCTCCGCCAAAAAGATCTTCACTTAGTCCACCTTCGTCAACCACCAGCGATCTCAAGCACCGTGTCATTACCTGCCTCAACAAGCTCTCCGATCGAGACACACTCTCTCTCGCCACAATAGAGCTCGAATCTATTGCTAAAACGCTAACACAAGATTCCTTCTCGCCTTTCCTTAACTGCATTTACAACACCGATGCTTCTTGTAAATCTCCTGTTAGGAAACAATGTGTTAACCTCTTGACTCTTCTTTCAAATTCTCATGGCAACTCTCTTTCTCCTCATCTTTCTAAAATGATTTCAACCCTCACTCGCCGCCTCCGTGATCCGGACTCCGCTGTCCGTTCAGCTTGTGTTGAGGCTACCACTGCTATGTCGTCGCAGATCACGAAGCCACCATTTTCTACGCTGTCTAAGCCGCTTATTGAGCTTTTGACGCTCGAGCAGGACTTTAATGCTCAGATCGGTGCGGCAATGTGTTTGGCGGCTGCGATAGAGGCGGCGCCGGAGCCGGAGGCGGAGCAGTTGAGGAAGTTGTTGCCTAGGTTGGGCAAGTTGGTGAAGGGCGAGGGATGTAAGGCGAAGGCGGCGTTGTTGAGTGTGATCGGAAATATTGTTGGCGTTGGTGGCGCGTCATGTAAGGGCGTGTTGGATTGGTTAGTGCCGTGTTTGGTAGAGTTTTTGAGTATTGAAGATTGGACGGCGAGAAAGGCGACGGCGGAGGCCTTGGGGAAGGTGGCCTTAGTGGAGAAGGAATTGGCAAAAGAACAT
Source organism: Jatropha curcas (assembly GCF_014843425.1). The sequence continues at coordinate 467,814 of NW_023591289.1, read as the reverse complement.
AAAGCTGCGTGCTTGAGTTCACTGGAGAGCAAGAGATTTGATAAGGTACATTCTTTTTGTTTCTTATTCTCTGGGATTTGCATATATTCTGTCTGGTTGCAAGAAACGTGAGAAATGCGTCGTTTTCTTTTTCCTGTTACAAATTTGCCTGATATGATATTCGTGTTATAGGTGAAGGCAGTTCGAGAGACTATGAATCGAACCATAGAGTTATGGAAGGAAGTTCCTGGCGTTTCTGATGAAGTTTCTAAATCTTCTTCAAAGGGTAAGATTTTTCTTTCCATTTTTCCTTTTCTTTTTCTTTTGAAATTTTAAAGCGATTTTAAAAATCAGAAGGTGTTCTTATCTCGATTGATGAAAAAATTTATTATCCTTTAATCTTTATAGCAATGGATCAGTATAAATGAAAATGAGCTTGTATCTTTATAGTACAACTTTCTTTTTGTACTGTTTTCTCATTATAATTTAAGTGTTTGGCATTGTCAATTTGGTCATTGTAGCAAAATTATCTATAATTGAACAATTTCATGTTATGTTATTTATGCTTTTCCTGGGTTTTGCTGTCGGACCAGATAATTGCGAAAGCTCCCCTTCTGTTGCCTCTGATACTTCTCATGAAATCAGTTCCAAATCCCCTCAACCGAAGAAAACAGTCCCTGCAAACAGGTCCCCCCCATCCGATGCTTCGTCTGTGACCACTGCCAGAAAACAAAGCCCTGCAAAGATTAACAATGACAATTCAAAGACAGCAATGTTTCGTAAAATGGACCACAAGAAAGCCTCTTCCTGGAAAATTGATTTGGTTCTACCACAAGACATGGGCTGTGGGGCTGATATTAAAAGGTGTGATTCTGGAGTTTTGGCATCATGGGATGATGCAAAGAATGAGAAATGCCAGCCAGAAACCAAGCGTGTCCTCTTTAGTAGTATCCGAGAGGATAAACTGCTCAAATTCGGTGGTTTGAAATCTGGGTCAAGAGTGGTTCCATGCAATGATGATGACAGTAGTTACAACAAAGATGTTGATGTCAGTTATTGTACTGAAGAATTCTTTGAGAACCATAAAGACATTGAGGATCTGTCTTTGATCCATGACCAGCTTATTCAGATTGAAAACCAGCAATCAAATCTTTTTGACCTCCTCCAGGTACATACATCTACTAGAGTTTTATCTTCTTTTACCTCTCTTCATAGTTCGTAATTCGTGTAAATTGTGGTTTATATCCTTATTTCAGTTTGCTTATGGGGTATTTGCTGAAGTCCCTAACTTTGTTATAATCTCTACAATTTCACAGTCACATGTTTCAACTATTAATGTTCGATGGTTCCCTAGATACTAGAGACTAAGGCCTATCACAGTTTATCATTTTAGTGCTCATATAATTTTCATGAATCTTGTGTAGAAAATCCAATAATCATTTTCTATTATTAACTAATGCTTTAATCATAATGTAGAACAATCGTTGAGATGCTAATGCTCGAACATTATAAGAACTGTTTACTGACTTCATTTTCACTTGAATATAGAGATTCATTGGGAGCTCCCAGCATGGGATAAATTCTCTGGAGACACGTGTTCGTGGTCTGGAAATGACATTGGATGAGATTTCATATGACTTGGCATTATCAAGTGGAAGGATTCCTAATACTGAACCCGCAGATAACACGTGTTGCAAACTGCCTGGTGCAGAATTCTTGAGTTCTAAATTCTGGAGGAGAACAGAAGGTCGGTATTCTACTTCGAGGTTCTCTTCTCCTGGGAACATGCAATCACTGCATGCTGCACGGAACATTCACAAAGATGTCAGCACTGAAACACACAATGGATATAGCCAAAAGTTTCAGCGTCAAAACAGGGGTGAATTTGTTATGAATCCATTGACTGATGTTTGTAGCGTTGCAAGGAAGAATTCAGGGATGTATTCAAATCATATGTCAAGAAACATTATCCAAGATGATGGACAAGTTCAGAATGTCAATGCGCACTGAATGTTCTTGTAAAACAACATTGAACTTGTGCAGCAGGTAACAATCTAAATTTTACACTTCTCTGTACTTGTATTTCGCTTTGGTTAAATCATTGCTTTCTATGTTCTGTTTTATACTCATTTTTGAACATCAATTCGTTAAATTCTGTTTAATGTTCCTGTCTTCTGGTCTGATAACTAACTGCGGTAATCAGCACCAGCACTCCGAAATTTTCCAAATGCTGAACATAATTCCTAAACATTTTTTGACGACACTAAGCTTTTTCTTGAATATATTTTCTTTATATGTCCCTATTACTTTTTATCAGTGAATGTATACCTTTCTGTCATGTAAATTAGGAATAAAAAAAGGTGGCTTCGGTGTAATGATAAAGTTACTCCACTTGTGACTTTGGAGATCATGGATTCGAGTTACGGAAACAACCTCTATAAAAAAGTAGGGGAAAAGCTGCATACATCAACCCAAAGTTATTGAGAATTGTCGTTGGATTTATATGATTACACTATCATTTTAACCAAAACAGTATTTATATTTCAACGTCAAGCACACATAGGGCACACATAGCACGCCTAAAAATTCGCAGTTGCATGGTTTTGCATACTAATCTTTGTTATCATTATGTTAATCAGATTACCTGCTTAGCGGATATAGGAGCGTGTTCCAACAGTTATATTAACTGAGAACGAGCATCCTTGGTCATCAAACAGTGAAGAGGGCATCAAGTCTGTCACAGAAGGGCATGAATGTGAAAATTCTGCATTACTCTCATTCAGGAGTGGAGGAAAGAAGGGGGGGGGGGGCCAAGTTCCAAAAGAATTTTTAAATTTTCCTTTGAAATTAGTCAAAAAAAAAAAATTCTTATTTCCCAGCTGGCCCCCTTTAATTTGTAAAAAGTTTTATTTGGCTCCTCCAAATTGTAAAGGCTGACTTCGCCCCTGCTCTCATTGATCATTTATGAAATATATAACATCAGGATTCTGTCATTTAGAGGTAGCATTCGCTTTTGCATTTGGTCGCCAGAGCAATTTTTTTTTACATTATTGCATGTATGATTCTTATTTAGCCCTCGTGTCATTATCGACTCAATCTGTACAGAGATAGCCTCAAGTTCACAACATTTTTTGGCTTGTTATGCATGTATTGGAACGGACGGTGGATAAAAACATACATTTTCTGGCAATTTCTTGATAGTTTCTCATGGCCTAACCGTGAATGAGTCAGTTGTGGAGACTAGTGGGAACCGAAATGCAAAGAAGTTCCTAAATACACTGAAACATTTGTGTTAAGCAGGTCATTCCTCTCCTGTATAAAGACTTCAGCCTTAAAGCTCAAACTAACAGGTTCGAAAAAAATGTGGGTAAAATTTTTTATGGAAGTTAATTAATGTATCGAAGCGAAATTAGAACTTCGAATAAGATTAGTTCGGATTCACGCCGAACATGCTTTCAAAGAACTCAAAGCACTCCCTTCCAAACATTTAAAAGGATTTCATACTTAGGACGCCGAACATACTTTCAAAGGGCTCAAAGCACTCCATTCCAAACGTTTAAAAAGATTCCATACATAGGGCTCGAGACTTCTGATTAAAAGAAAGGGATCTCTGTAAATCCCATCTCACCCTTACGGGTAGAAATTCCTTAGTAATCATGAATTTGATAATACCTTCTTCTGAATTAATTGGATGTAACTTTACATAAGTAAAAGCTGTTTCCCCTTTCATGTCAAAAAAAAAAAAAAAAAAAAAAAAAAAAAAAAAAAAAAAAAAAGCTGCTGGTCTCTCCATCTTCCGGAAACCTATCCATGGGCTTTATGGGTAGTAGGTTTTAGGTATTAACCCAAAAAGAAAACCCTGACTTATACTAGGCCCACAAGAAAAGGAAACAAAATAGCAAATCCAAAAGAAATCTAAGACAAAATTTTAAAGGCCTGAGTGCTATAAGAGACTGGGCTCAATATATGACCTGTAAGTCAATATATATTTCATTAAGTCAAAATCTTCATTCACTTGAGACCTGGAGATTTTTAAATTAGAAAAATCTTCATTTATGGTCTAACTTCAATTATTGAACCCTAATTCATAAAGTGAAGAATAAATTTACCTACCAACTTAGTTAACTTTTGGGATTTGTAAGTTTAAAGTTTTTGAAAGTTTAACTTTTTATTTTCCAATTGAAATTTTTTATTACAACAAAGTGGCTAATGTAAACATATTGTACAAAAATATCACTCCATCAAAGTAGTTAAGTATTGAAGGAAAATATCATAGTTTAGATTTATTTTCAAAGGGAGAAATTAATTATTAAATTTTTCCTTTTTTTTTCAGAGATAATACTATAGTATAATCTATATCATGATGCATAACTTTTAGGAGATTTCAAACTTAACACAATCATAAAATATAAATTTACACCCATCGAAGATAACCGTAATGAGTAAAAAATTATAGGATACTGTAATAAATGTCATATTTTAAAACTTTATTTTAAAAAATATCAATTTAACTTTTAAATATTAAAATAATTTCATTTTCATTATTCATTTATTATTTTACTCTTTATTATCGTCGCCATTATTATTGACGTCACCTCGTCGTTTTTATTAAATCACAAAAATTATATAAAATTAGTTTGGAGATTATTAATTTATTTTTTTACCAATATTAACATTCTCTTAATTTTCATAATTTTTTTGACATTTTGTTAATATAAAAACCTAATTTCTGACATTTGTTAAATTGTTCCGAAAATTATTTGATTATAAAACGTAAAACTTTTGGTATATCAAAAAGCTCAGCCTTTGCTATCAATGCAAGGCCTGATGGGATGAAACCTAATATTTGTTGGATGGCTACTAAATAATGTTCAGAAAGGGACAATTAGATAGCATAACATACAACTTACTTGAGAATATACCATCCAAGTTGTTGCTTCTTTATTCTGTAGATTAAAAGGGGAAAGCCCAAAGCTTATCCCATTTGATAATAATTATCCAATCACATCCATTATTTATAAATTATTATTTTCTTTTTCAACAAGTGGTACCATGAGAAGTAGGTTTCTAAATTTCATATTTTTAATTTTATAAATAAAAATTCACTTAAAAATACAGTCTACTTCTATTTTTTATAAAAAAAATTTGAGTTATCCTGCCAAAATTTACTTATCCATGTTGATAAAATACATGTTTTTTCTCTTATAAATTTTAATTCAATTTAAAAATTTAAAATGAAAATTTGAAATTCATTTGCCAGCAAGTTCGTCAACATGTCAAAATTGAGAACAGAAATTTTTTTCCGAAGCTTTTTGGGAAGCACATGAAAGGGTGGGCATAGAACATGTTTTTTCTTAAGTTATAATGCAAAAATAAGACAGCCTAAGGCGTGCTTTACACGAATATTTGAAATAAAATAAAATAAAACCTACTCTTCTTTTCTTTTTGCCAGCTATCTTCTATGTATACCAGGAAAGCCAAGCAAAATGGCAACAACACATTATCATTTCATATATTATATATGTAAATAGAAAAATCATTCTATTACATATAAATTAACATGAAGTTATTTAATTTATAAATAGATTTGGTGAAAGCCCGTGCTTTTGTGCAATTGCTTTTATATATATATATATATATATATCACTGGTATCTGCAGTTGTGTTTGTGCGGGTTGCTTTGATAATTTATAATTTATAGATATAAATAAAAGTAATTTTTCTTTGTGAGTTGTTTTATTGTTTATATTTTATAAATTGTGTTTACTAATATTATTAAATAATCTGCTTTCCGACAAATTGCTTTATTAGATTATGGTGTTACAGAAATTGTAATGCAGTTAATTTATTTTAAATAATTAAAAAATTTAATTAATCATGTATAGGTTTTAGTTAAAGTTTATACTTCAAACAATTTAAAATATTATATCTTATTATGATAAGTTTATACAAATAAAGTTTTTGAATCTAAATAATAGATAGATAGATATTATTTTTAATATAATTATTTTACCGTAAATATAATTTAATTATTATTTCTACAAAATATAGAAAATAAAGGAAAATTAAAAAATCTTATATTAATATTTATTAATTCCAAATAAAAAAATATGAAAACACCTAAATGTAAAAGAATGTATATAAGACAACAAAGAATATAAAAATAACAATAAATAACGTACATATGAAATGAAATTGCAAATCAAATCAAAGACGGAGAGAAAAAAAAAAAAGATAGATATATAAAATGAGATTATGAATATATATGATTTTTTTTTTATCAGATTATGTTTATATAGGATACATGTGATTAAAATTTAAGACTCTCAATTATTACTCTCATATATTTATATTATCTATTAGTTATTAAAAAATACGAAAATTTATAAAAAAAAAATGAAAATTAAGGAGCGATTAAAAAATATCAATAAATAAGAAATTCGTAAGAAAATAGAAAAGGAAATGATAATTAAGCTTTTTTAAAGTTTAGGAGACCGAACTAAAATTGGAAGAAGAAACAAGTTAAAGTTTGTTTCAGATTTAGTTCGAAGGTTAAGGTTTTTACGTATTGTATTAGTCAGGGTGGTAATGTTGTATGCCACATAAAATAATCGAAGCCCGTTAACTAAATAACATGTGACTTGTGAGGTTTGGCTACTTCAATTTTTTAAATTAAGGATCAACACCAAACAAGTTGTTATGGTGGTTTCAATTCATTTACTTGAATATTATGGATATCCAAATTCATATTTATTAATTTATTTTAATTATTTCTTTATCTAAACTTATCTTTGTTTGGTATAAAATATTTTTAACAGAAAATTTAAATAAATTTGAGATGGATACAAATACAAATGAAAAATTAAAAATTAAAATTATCTTAAAATTCTAATTAACAAATCCATTATCCAATAGGTGGAAGGTGAAATTTCCAATCTCACTGTTGTTGCATTATCATTTTGTTTAGGTGCACATGCACATCATTATGGGGTAATTTCTTTTGATGGTAGGTTCCAAAGTCATATTATTGCTACAATTATATTTGATATGGACATTTTAGACATGTGAAAATCAATTTATATGGTTAATATTTGTTATGGGGAGACTTTAGTTATAAGGGCTTTTGAATAAATTCCTAGCTTTATTTAAATTTTTTTCATTTGATAAAAGAAATTCATAAATGGTTTGAAATTCCTCATGAACCAAAATCGATCATCGTTAGCGGTGAATTGATAACTTCTGAAATCGGTAGTTTATAGCATATATATATATATAAAAAAAAAAGCTTTCAAAGCAAAATAAGTATAATATAATCATGTTTATGGAATTAAAATCTTAGATTTTTTGGTAAATTGAGATGCTAATTAATTCTATCAATCAAGCAAAAATAAAATTAAGATAATTCTTCACAAGAGAAGCGTTACAACGGTGTTATCTATCTTCCAAAGTAAAACAAAAAATAACCGACAGGAAAATTCCAATAACAGAGTATAAATAAAGGGAGACTTTAGCATCAAGTTGTCTTATTAAACTCATCTACTGAAATTTTATCTATTAATAAATCAAATTCAATTTTCTAAAGAGATCATCACTTCAATAATTGCTTTAACAACAACACATTTGCTTTACACAGCAAGAAGTCCACATCAGCACAGCACCACCCCCAAAGTGGAAATATATTTTTTTTTTGAAAGGGCCAAAGTGGAAATATATATATATATATATATATATGCCAAGTGGAATATAGTATATATATATATATATATATAATCACTGCAAAACACAGTAATAAAAGCGAAAAGATTTCAACTTTACTTTATCAAATAACTTAAAATACCGGACGGACGGCACCTTCACGCAGCTTTAATCAATCCACCTTATTTTTTCATTTTCTCCTTTCACCCTTATATATATATATATATATATATCACTGCAAAGACACAGTAATAAAAGCGAAAGATTTCAACTTTACTTGTATCAAATAACTTAAATACCGGACGGACGTCACCTTCACGCGCTTTAATCAAGTCCACCTTATTTCATTTTCTCCTTTCACCCTCCTCCTCAGTCCTCATCCCCTTCTTTTATAAATACAAAGCGTTTTTTATTTTTTTATTTAATTTAATATTATTAATATTACTTTCCTTCCTTCTTCCCTTCTTCTTCTTCTTGTTCTTCCGCTACCACCATTCTATACTGACATCATTCAGTCTTTGGCCGCCCCTTCTGACGGCAGCCATTAACGCGTTTTTGGTTTCTGTCTTCCTGTACACAAATCAGTAGACTCATAACTCACTTCACCAATAGAACCCTCTAGATCTGCTCTTCCAAGATCTATTGCTGCCTACAAGTGTCCAATTTTCTTGTTTAGTTTGTTCGTTGGTATAGAATTATAATGGACTCTTCAGAGCAACGCCGCAAGCGCAAGCGAGTATATAGACCGTATAACGGTAACTTCTTTACAGTAAGGTCTCTAGCTGTTTGCTTCTCTTTCTTCGTCTTTCTCCTCTTCATTTCCTCAGATCGCTTTTCTATCAACACTGCGTCGTTTCGTCCAGTTCTCTCTGTGTCGTTCTTGCCTTCTGGCCGTCTATCTTTAACTCATGATTCTTTTGATCCTAAATCCCTTCCTTTCGTCGTGGAAGATAGAGTACTGTTGCCTGACCACTTGCTGCTTATTGTTTCTAACAGACTTTATATCCATGAGAGTTTAAATTGTGTTTACTACGGTTTGTCCAATTCTTCGTCTTCCAAAGATGTCGTTTTAATACCGGCTTTATCTATTGATGATTATCGTCAAGATAAGTCTATTGTGAGGTGTCAGCTCCCGCCGGTTAATTTTTCTGCCGTTGTTGACTTGCGGCGACATTGGGAGGTGACGGCGGAAGGTAATCGGTTGGCAGTTGTTCCTTCATGGGATAGGGTGGTTTATGAGGCGATATTGGATTCGAATACAGCCGTTGTATTTGTTAAAGGATTGAATCTTCGGCCACACAAGGAATCAGATCCATCACAATTCAGGTGCCACTTTGGTTTAAGTAAATTTGACAAGGATGAGGGATTTGTGTTCACTACCGAAGCAACTGCAGCTGCACAAGAAGTTATTAGGTGTTCGTTACCACGAAGTGTTAGAACCAATCCAGAGAAGGCTCAGGGAATTCGAGTTTCAGTTAGTCGTGTTGATGCTGCTAATGAAGATGTCAATGATGCAATTCTACCTTCTGTGGCCAAAGTTTATAGCACTATGTCTCGTAAGCAGAGGAGTTATAGAGACAAGTATGAGCTCTGTGCTTGTACAATGTTGTGGAATCAAGCATCATTTCTTCGCGAATGGATTACCTACCATGCTTGGCTGGGAGTCGAGAGATGGTTCATCTATGATAATAATAGTGATGATGATATTCAAGATGTGATTGATGAGCTTAATTTGCAGAATTATAATGTTAGTAGACATGCTTGGCCATGGACTAAAGCGCAAGAAGCTGGGTTTTCACATTGTGCTTTACGAGCAAGGAGTGAATGTAAGTGGCTTGGTTTCTTCGATGTGGATGAATTTTTTTATTTTCCTCGTCACCTGGGACGGAATATGCTTGGGCAGGATTCGCTAAAAACTTTAGTTGCAAATTACACCAATTCACCAATATATGCAGAGATAAGAACAACTTGTCATAGCTTTGGACCTTCTGGGTTAACCTCAGCTCCATCACAAGGAGTAACTGTTGGGTATACTTGCCGGCTTCAAGCTCCTGAGCGGCATAAATCTATTGTTCGACCAGACCTACTGGATACAACTCTTCTTAATGTGGTGCATCACTTCAGACTCAAGGCAGGATATAGATACTTCAATGTGCCTGAAAGCACTGCTCTAGTGAACCACTATAAATATCAAGTGTGGGATACTTTTAAAGCAAAGTTTTATCGAAGAGTTTCTACATATGTTACTAATTGGCAGGAGGATCAAAACAAGGGTTCAAAAGACAGAGCACCTGGTTTAGGGACCGTGGCCATAGAACCTCCAGACTGGAGGCTAAGATTCTGTGATGTTTGGGATACTGGGCTCAAGGATTTTGTGTTGGCCAACTTTGCTGATCCTGCAACTGGTTTACTTCCTTGGGAGAGGTCTTCTTTCTAACAAATTCACAAATTGAAGGTGCTTGCAGCTATGCAGGAGGCACCTATATAAAACAGAGTAATCATACACAGAGCTGTCCATTCTTTTGTTTCTCTTGCAATTTTTGCTTTTTGATTCTCATAGACATGCAAATCATACAGTTCTTACACAGTTGTAAAGTTGCTAAGATATGAAATTGATTCTTTTCATCATTTTTTGTTCCATTGATCTTCTGTTTAAAACACAGCTCCAGCACAAGTTTTATTTAATGTGTAAAGATGATATGAACTTGAATAGAAAGTTTTTCATACATTCTGATGGTATGTTTTAGAAATGCTAGGAGTTGGAAATTTGGAGGATTTTTTTTTAAAAAATTTTTACAAATAAGAAAATAAAAGTTCAGTATCATATAATTTGGCATAACAGATTCTCTTGAGGGTTAAAGTCAAACCTAATCTGGATGTTCCCAACCAACAAAACATGCTTCCATTCTCAAATCGAAGTTAATGCAATAAACAAAGGACAAAATTAGTCAAATCACGTCCCAATAATTTATCTTTACATCACTATTCACAGATTGTCAATTACATGTACTCATGCTAAACTGGGGAATCCATATCACTGCTAGTATCAAAATAATCTCTAAGAAAAAATAAATGTTCCAAAGTAAGTGCGAGAACGCATACATTAGAATTCACAATATCATAAAATTGAGGATCAGGAGTAGCATAGAATTGCCTGGCACCATGTAGGATGTTGAATCTGGAATCTTGATACCTTTGTTCCGGTCTCAATATAAACTGCTGTGCAGGAAACCAATCAAAAGATAAAGATAAAGATCTCCATGGATGCATCATACTAGGTTCCTATTATTTTAATGTGTTGTTAGAGCAATCAGACAAAACGGTACAAGCAGAACTAAAACGGAAAACGCTAGTTAAAAAAAAACGGGAAGGAATATTTTCAAAATTTAACAGTAATGTTCAGACAGATGACATCAAAAGGAATTTGACAAAATGCCTACAGGCTTCTATATCAAAGTCATAACTTGACAGCTTGTTGGTAGCAGAATTCTGAAACACAACAAACCTAAAGATAAAATTACCTCGCATAAAGGATACATCAAATATGGAACATAGTAACATACATGAGTTCGAAAGAACCTACAAGTGCTCGGTTCAAACTCTATCTTGCACTGCCAATGGCCTGTTGATCGCATACTTTCCTAGTGTAGAATCAAGTTTGTCCCCAATAAACGTAATCCATGCCTGCAAATAAGAAAAAAATTGGGCAAATCAAAGCAAATAAAATTTACTGAAAATGCTAGTTGCAGACCACTGGAAACCTAAAGGCAAGATAGCAATAGATGGGGTAAAAAATTAAGGTCAAGGTTGGTTGGGTCTTGGGTCATCCCGAGTTCAGGTCAGATGTTGGGCTGTATCTTCCTGGCAAGATTGGGTTACTGCAGCTACAGGCCTCCAAAAAAATTCTGCTCATATTAGCTTTAGTGTTGCTCAATTACAGTTGCAGGAGAATCACATTTCATATACCAGCCCAATAAGAAAATGCATCTCTTGCTCGCACTCACACATATACATACAGTCCATAGATAGCTTCCTGACACTTCCCTTTTTCCAAGAATATACAACCCATTATATTGCCAACTAAATACAGCTCCTATAAACCACAGAACCCCTAATTCCCCCAGACACACCCTTCTTCAATGGCCAGCCATCTCATGTCCATTGTCATTGATACCAAGTGCAGGCTCAACTCTTACAATCTCTGAGAATACAGTGCAAGTTCCCTCTCCAAAAGCCCAATCTCAAAAATATCCTCAAAAAGTGAAATGCAATGCGGGAAAGCTAAACTATGCTTTTTAAGATTTGCTACTCAGTTTACTATTGATACTGATGGAAAACAGAACCTGACCTGATAAAGGAACTCACAATTTAAATCAAACAATACATTGTACAGGAAACCCAATAAGATTGGATCAGTTCAGTCAATATTGGTCAAGTTGCACAGGTTGACAACTTTTTTTAATGATCCACTTGATAATCCATTCAATATATGAGTAACATTAAAATTAGCACGAAGAAAATGGAGGCATGAAAAAGATGCAGATTGAAGTTAATGAGAATGGATAAAGAATTTGAAAAGCAGGACCTGGTCAGAACTTGTGAAACCCCTAATTGTGTGACCACCAATTATTGCAATTCCTTTGGCTCCAAGTGGCTGTAAAATCACTGCCTGGCAAATTGCAGTAGCAGTTATTTTGATGGGTAGATATTGAAAAAGCTGTGTTTGTGAATTGGTAAAAGCAGTAAACATATAACAGTAACTGTTTCTATAGTAAATAAATCAATGAAATAATTTAAACATATTCCTTTATATATATATACCACATTTGACTCCAATGGCACAAAATAATTATTACAAAAATTTAGAAGCTTAAATGTAGTTCATCAGCATGCCTGAAACAACAAAATCTGACTAAACAGCAAAAGTTCATCCTCTTTAGTGATTTTACCATATCTTCAACACCATGCTAAAAAGGCAAATTTTCCATGGATACTCAAATTAATTCATAGTTCATATCCCTCTTGTTCTGAGGTGCACTAACAAACTTTATGCTGCTGATGCAACATGAAACCTAAGAGTCAGCATCAAGGAGTAGGATAGAGATCCAAAGATAGAAAATACAAGACTTCCAAGGACTTCAGAAATTGGAAAGGTTAGACACCAATTTCAACAAAAGGACTCAAAACATTTTACAATGGCCATGGTGAAAAATGGTTGTTAGAAGGATGATAACAAACGAAAAGTCCCTGCTACAGAAGTTTAATAGTGGAAAGTGGTCATATGCAATTATAAAGTGTATAGAGGCAGTCATGTGGAGTAAAGGTCACTGATTAAATGTAAAAGAGTTGCACCTTAATCTCTATGCGACATTTTATCTTTTCTCAATAATATACTAATATACACACTCTTATATAGTACAAATTGAGAATTACATAATAGATTTTAATTATAAGGACAGTGTAGCTCAACTAGAATAATGGAAAGGTAACATTATTGAGGAAAAAAGTTATCAAAAGGGTGATTTTGCCTGGGTAATGTGCAGTGAATAGTCAACTAAGTAAGAAGAGACCTCTTCTTAGGCTTATTTTTGAGAAAAGTAAGCATGATTACCTGTGTATTTGAAGGGAAAAATGGCAGCTCAGATCTCCCAGGATAGAGAGAGAGATTGGCCAAATAATTCTCTGCAAAATGATAAACAGTCATTTGCGTTTTTCAAATCACTCCTTAAGGCAGTGTATATAGCATGGAGAAAGAGTTAAAAAAAATCCTATAATTCCAATTTGTGGCAATTACTTACGAGCTCCAGACTTCATGACAGCTTGATAAAGTGAACCTTGCATCAATTTGGCAGCATCCACAGCCAGTGCTTCACCCTTATTGTGAGATTCAGCTGCCACACCAATTTGTAGAAGACAAATGCTATCATAGACAATAACTAGAGATCTGCAGCAAGTAACAGCTGACAGAGATTCCCATACCCTAGGATGAGCAACAAAAGCAATTATCAATAGTGAATACGTCGTATATCCTCCCTTCATAAAAAGGAGGGGAGTAGGGGGCAAGGAACTAAGACGTTAACATAAATTAGGAGTTTATTCTTCTTATTTCATTTTTGGCAAACAAATAAATAAATTTTCTTAGTCAATTTTATTCAGCATAGACATCGAGCAATTCAGAAGTTAAAATAGTCCTTCAAAAGTAGCGAGCTGCAAATTCTGAAAATATCAAGAAAGGCCATAAACATTAGTCAACAAATGTATTAGTGTGCATTTGACAGAAGACACATTCCTAATTGTGTTTTAATTATTTTAAGGCCCCATATTCACTGATCAAACCATGGCAGGCCAATTGAGTGCATCATTTTAGTAAAACAATTAGATTAGTATCTTCCTGCACCTCAAGAATTTCTAGTTTAAGATAATTGGAAAAGTAGAAAACAAGCAGCAGTACCATAATAGCTCAGAAACCACAAAATCATGGAGGTGGGAATAAATAATGCGACACTCCACTCCTTGAGGATCTACCTAAAACACAAAACATTATGTTCGTCCATCAGCATTAGGGAGAAAGCAAGCATCAATAAGCAATACATACACTTAAATAAATGAAAGGGGAAAAAAAGGGCAAAAAAGAAGGGTGGGAGGAGCAGATGCAGAGTCCTCACCGCAGATATGGACTTTGGCTTGATAGTGAGCCATATGAGACCTGTTAATATATTGGTCACAGCCAATCCAAGTGTCAATAAATCAGCTCTGGACTGTGAACTGCCAATTTAAAAGACTACATCAAAAACTTGAACATCTTAAGTTGCTCCAATGTAATGCTTTCATATTTGACAAAAATGATAGATGACAACCATAATAAAACAATCAACTGCAACTGAATCTTTAATCATCCCTATAGTAACACAGGTTTAAACAAAATAATGCAATAAATTTTAACAAACTGGTCCTAGAAAGCTAACAGCAAGTAAAAGTAGTAGGCTAGAAGATCTAATATGACATTTCGTAACATTAATTTCCTCTAATCTAAGAAAGCCACCAAAGCTCATTCGTATTCTAAGCAATCAATTGAAACATTTGCAATAATGAGTATAGAAAAAAAGGTAGAAAACTGAAAAGCTGTTAGTTCACGCCATAGCCAAATCACTAAACAGTGAGTAGAAGAGGAATATTTACCTACTGGCATCGGCAACTGGAGCTATATTAGCAGCGGTTCGATTCAAGAGCACAGCCAATAGAGAAACACCTCCAACGTATATCGGCAGGCTTCGAACGGTGTCGTCGTTGTTCGATACGAAATCTGCAACCCAATCTCTCCTCGGCTTGGGTCCTCTATATCCACCCTTAATTTTCGAAATTTTGAAAAAGAGAGTTAAGTAACGAATGAAACCAAAAAAGGAGGCAAATAAGAGAGAGACCTGTGAATTTGAAGAAGCCCTGACGAAGCAACGGAAATTGAGGAGGTGAGCAGAGACTGAACGTCGGGTTTGGCGTTTGGGTTTCCATGGAATGGCGTTGTGGATGATAGTTCCCGCTTCCATTTGTATTAAAATTGATTGTTCGTTTCTGTTCTTATTTTATATGCTTTTCATAAACGGATATATGATAAGCAGATTGGGAGGCGGATCTTTTGGTTTAAAATAAAATTTTTTTATCATTAAATTAATTTATAATATCATAATTATTGCTTCACAGTTAATTTATTTTGATTCTTAGTTACTTTTCTCCTTGATTATTATCTTTTAATCTTTATAATTTGCTTCCCAATAAGTAATATATTTTACTTTTTATTAATTTTTTCAATTTCGTTTTATTGAATCTATGTTTTATTTTTTAATTAATATAGTTTTAGTTTTTCATATTTAATTTTTCATATTAATATACTCATTTGCTTTAACATAAGTAAACAATTAGTTGTGAAAAATTAAACACTAATTAAAATAATCAATGAAATCGATAAAACTTAAGTAATATGTATGATATTTATTGGTTTGTATAATATTATAGCTAAGTATGATATGATTAATAGGGTCAGGTACAAGAGTATAACTATGAGGGCCAAATAAAAATAAATAAATAAATAAATTTCTAGTGTAATTCTTTTTTATAAAAAAATAAATTTACCCTAAATAATTATTTGATCCCTAACTATTTGGGCTGGTTGGGCCTCTCTTGGATATGAAAATAAAGATTCACGTGCTACTTATGCTTTGTCGCCATTCCCAGGTTTCAAACTTTGAACGATTCATCAGTTAGCAGAAGTTGGGCTTGAAGTTAGAGGGTTTATTGGGTTGTTCATGCTTCAGGACTAGTCCACAGACCACAAAGGTAGGAATGATCACGGATAGGATTATCTTATCCGAGTCGAGGTCAAATAGATATCCAACATATGGATAAAATGGACATCCCTATACATGAGAACTTAGAATAAAATTGATAATTGGTATCCAGCCATAATAGTTTTTTTTTACATGACAGTGAAATATATGACATTACAAATTAATTTTCATATATTTGCGATTAATCATATCTTTTTTTTTTTTTTTCTTTCTCTGGATGGTTGCAGTGGTGGTTTTATGCTATAAAAAGGGCAATTGATTTTTATTTTATTTTATTAGATACGCATGTATGTTTTTCAATTGATTTCTCTTAAAATTTAAAATAAACTCTTTTTATTATAATTTATTTTATATTAACTCCAAAAAATAAATTATGGATCCGTTACTGCCACGTAGCATATATTCTTTATCAGACACGTGTACTATGACATTTATTATAAGAATACAATATATTGACTAAAGTGTATAGTTCTAATCAACAAAGGTACTGGCTGTAGGATTAAATGTGAAACGGGAGTGAGAAATTTTAGAAGGATAAGTGATAAGGGATGAGGTGGACAATCCTCATTATCTATCAAATCTCAAATGTTTAGAAAGATTCTAATAAAATGACAAAAAAAAAAAAAAAAAAAAAAAAACTAATGACAATTTATTCATAAGAATACAATATATTGACTAAAGTGTATAGTTCTAATCACAACAGGTACTGGCTTGATAGGAACTTAAATGTGAAACGGGAGTGAGAAATTTAGTAAGGATAAAGTATAGGGATGAGGTGGACAATCCATTCATTAATCTAATCAAAATCTCAAATGTTTAGAAAGATTCTAATAAAATGACAAAAAAAAAAAAAAAAAAAAAAAAAAAAAAAAAAAAAGTAAAAAAAAAAAAAAAAAAAAAAAAAAAAGTGTCTTTATGCCCTTAATCATTTTAACCATTCGGGTTCATAGGTCGTGCCAAACCTAATTAGTGGTTGTTAGGTATTTATATTTTGTTCAATTTATTAATATATCAAAATATTTTATTTTTTTAATAATTTTTTTATTAAAAAATGTTTTAAATTATTGAATTTTTTTTAAATAGGATGGATATTTAAAACAAAATATTTATATAACGGAATTAATTTAAAATTTAAAGTTTAGCTATTGTATGAATTTGTGAGTATGAGTATAGCTATTTTTTACCTCCAATGTAACTGTTAGATGAGAGATCAAATCGGGAAGTAATTGTTATGTTTAAAAGTCATTTTCAAAATATCGATTTCACGATTTAATCATCTAATTATTAGGAGTTCGATCATCTAATCATTAAGATGAGATTTAGTGCGTTTTAATTCCTGAATCAACCTATTTTAGTGTTTTTATTTTATTAACCACTACACTAAATCGATATTTGTGACTTTAAAGTAACTTTTTAGAAAATCTATATTGAAGAAATAAATTTGACAACCGACTCTTTGTATTGCTACCTTGAAAACAGAAGGTTGAAGAGTCAATATCAAAGGTAGGCAACTGGGCCTGGTCCTAGCTAAAACTGCTTGCCACTGTGGATCATATGACTTTCTTAACCGGGAAGTGATGCCTGTTATATGATAGGCAAAGGAGACAGCATGCAATTGCAATAGGGATTGTAGAATAATAAATGCCACAGATGGAGACTCTCCAACATCAGGACAAATATTTAACTTTCACTAAAATTTGGGAAGTATTTAAAATAATTTTTTAAATAATTTTTATTATTTTTTGGCAAATCAAAAGATTAACCACTATTTATTTTCTATAATATTTAATATTTGATATCATATCGTTTAAATTAATTTTTAAATTTTAAGATAACATTTTATAAAAAATCAGTCTTTATAATGTTTAGTTTTTAGCATTTTATAAAAAATTATTTAAATAATTAGGGATAAGTAAACAGTCGGTTCGATTTAAATTGACTTGAACCGAGATCAAAAAATATAAACTGAATTTTTTTTTATCAACAAACTGAACCGAATCGAAATTGACTTTTGAATCAAACTAATCAGTTTAGTCAATTTCGATCAGTTTTTACCACTTTGGTTCTGTTAATTTTAATCAGCTTTTGCTATGTTGATTCTCTTTTAAGATGACCGAAGGATTTCTATGGAACTGATTTGAACCAAATCAAATCGAACAAACCAACAACCAAATGTTTCTTGATTTAGCTGATTGAAATGAGTCGGTTTGATTTTTGATTCAGTTCGGCAAGTTTGCACACCCCTGCAAATAATTATTAACTACTCAAATAGCTAAACGCTACTAAAACAACTAATAATTAATTTTATTGAACATGTTCTTATACATATTTAAAAAATAAAATAAAATTTAATGGATCATATCTCTAAGGTCAGTAATTTTATAATAGAAAAACATTTATATAAAAAGACAACTAAATAGAATCAGTTTCTCGCATATTTAAAAAGAATACAATAATACTCGTAAAAAAGTTTATTAAACTGATATTTAATATCTTAATTAATAATTGTAATCTTCAACAATAAACGAGGTTTAAAATAAACTTATGTAAGTTTTAAGGAAGATTAAATATTTTATTGATGCTCAAATATACGTGGACTGTCCTTTTCCATTGATTCTCAAATTATATATCGTCCACTTTGATGCTTTGAAATCGTGACCACCGCATGTTCATGTTACGTTAGCACCAGTAGTCCCCACAAAACTTCCCTTGAGAAATTCTACCAATTTGATTGAATGGCTATGGTTTCTTGGATCGACTTGTCTACTCTTCTTGAGCAGGATAAGAAATTTATGGTTTAATTTTATCCCTAATTGTTTAATTTGGTATAATTATCAAAATTATGGAAAAAAAAAACACCTGTATCCAGACTCTATTATTAGGAACCGTCTAATCCAGTTCATGGCTTAATCAAAGTTAAAACTCTTCGCACATATCCAACTTGAATTCTCAACTGAGTTACAATCCTTAGATTCAAACTTATAGTTTTTTTATAACACAGAAAAGTACACATTATTCTAAGAACTTATGTATTCAGCTAAATTATATCTTGTCCTGTAAATTCTATTTATCAAATTCTATTAAATGAAAGATCTCGATATGTTTTAATATTAATGAATTGTATTTCTATCTATCATCTATAATAAATATACAAATGTAACATTATTTGTCTCTTAAATTATTTAATGGGGCTTTTTCTTAAATATTTTATGGGTAAGTGTTCAACTATATGTAATTAAATATCTAAATCGAAGGGCACGATGCTGTCAGTGCAATTATGTGATTTGAGTGAAAGTGGTAGACAATACAAATATCTTTCACTTTCAATTACACACCAAAAAACTCTATCAACATTGTATTCTACGAAAACTACTTAATTAATTAATTAATTAATTAATTATCAATTTAGTTGACAATAATAATAATAATAATAATAATAATAATAATATCTCTCCTCGTTGTTTCTTTTCAGAGTTGGTTTAAGTCTATGTCTTAATTTGGCGTTATTATCAAATTCAGCACAAGTAAAACAATTACTTATGTAATAATTAAACATTTAAATTAAAAAATAATGGAAGATGTTAAAAGTGAAAATTTTTGGTTCGAATGCTCTCAAAATACAAGAGTTTTCATTAATTTTATAAATTAAGAAAAAGAGTTATTTTCTATCATGCAGTCTATAATATTATTCCGTCCATTCATGAGTTTCTTAAAGAATAAAAAAAGAAAAATTTTTTCAATTAATATTTATTTTATGATAAGCATCCGTCATTAATTAGTTCCTTAAAATTTGAAAATATTTTACTAACGTGGTCTTTATATTTTTTAACACTAATTGTAATTTTTCAATTTCAATATGTGTAATAACTTAATAATTTTTTCACACAATATTGACAAGCCATTAATTCTCATAATAAACTGTTATAAGAACGTTATATAATTGTAATTTTTTTCAGCCGCTGAATTACAAGATGCCATTCGTTTGATGAGAAATAAAAAGGAATATCGAAATTTCGAGTGGTTAAAGTTAAAGCAGCTACTTTCGAAATAATAAATTCATATTAGAATAAATACATTTATAATTAAAATATATTTATATTAAAATAGGTATAATTTTAAATCTAACGGTTGGAAAGATGGTCCTTATATTCTTAGGGTATACGAAACTCTAATCCTTATATTTTCAAAATATAATAAAATTTTGTATGTGCCGCTTCCTCTACGTATGCATGAGTTTTCATACAATTTAATCAAGATGATGCTAATCCAACGTTGCACACTAACCCATTATCCAATTAAAATCACCAAAACCCTACCGAAATTTTTTTTTTAATATATCTTCACTATTATAAAAATAAAGTTTATTTTATTTCATTCATTGTATGCAAGTATAAAGGTGAAAATAATTATTGAAAGAAAATTAATAATTTTTTATTATTTTCCTCATTCTCCTTTCAAAATAAACTTTAAAACATAACATGAAAAAACAAAAATAAAAATATTATATATTAACTTAAAAAATTAAACAACTTAAGCCAAACCATGATCTATTAAACTCGAAATCAGTTTAATAAAAATGTACTCGAATTTGATTTCCTTGTAATTTATATTAGAAAAACAGTAACTTTAAATATTTAAACTCCCTTATTTATTAAATGAATTTGATAAATTAATTGAGTCGAGCTTATTAAATTTATGGGATGATATTTTTTTCAGTCGAGTCATGAGAGCAGCTCATGATCAGTTTAACTTATTTCGTGGAATACATAAATCAAGAAGACGCAATGGTTAATGAAGTAATTAGGAATTAACTTAATTAATTAATAATTGGTTAATTGCATTTGCAATAGCCACCACAATTTCGTGGAAATCGAAGTGACATAACAACGTACGCGTCGACTCAGATTGGCATTTGGACATGACAAAAGGCACAACTAACGATACAAAGGTGCGGACAAAAACGTTCCCGTATTTAAATTTCATTTTTTTTTTTAAAAAAATTTTACTAATGAAATTTCTTTTCACATCAAATCAAGTGATAAACACGTGCTCTCTTTAAATACCATTACCCGTTTCTTTCTTTCTTTCTTTTCTACTCCACCCTTTTCATCTCTTGTCGATTCATGTATGAATATCTATCTTCTTTTATGCCTAATTAAAACGAATTAAAGAAATAAAATTGATTTACAATATTAAATATTTTAAAAAATATAAAATTTTATATTTCACATCCAAATGTCAGGTTGTTTTAGCAATAGAAGAAAGAAAGAAAGAAAGAAATCTAGAAGGTTGGCCCATGAATCCATACAAAGAAATGAAAAAGATAATAATAATAAGGCAAAAGAAATAAAGCCATTCTCCACCACAGCCATAAAGAAAGGTAGAGGTAAAGAGAAGATAATAATAGGCCAAGCTGTTTGTTTTGATAATTTGATTTGAAGGGGAAAAGAGACAAAGAAAAATTTAAAAAAAAAAAAAAAAAAAAAAAATAATAATAAGGCAAAAATGAATAGAAAGGCCGTATTTCCCACTTCAAACAGCATAAGAGAAAATGGTGAGAGGTAAAGAGAAGATAATAATAGGCCGAAGCTGTTTTGTTTGTATATATGTTGATTTGAAGGGGAATTAAGAGTACAAAGTAAATAATTTAAAAAAAAAAAAAAAAAAAAGAATGGATGGGTTTTGTGGGGTCCATCTTCTCTAATCCTCCTCCTCCACGATAAACCCCACCCCACCCCACCACCAGTCCATCACCACAATCACCACCACAGCCTGATTTGATTTAAATAAGGGGAGGACATGAAGAAGAGACAGACAAATCTTTCTCTAAGAGAAAGAGAATATGCCAAGTTGACGGTGGAGAGACACTCTTCTCTTCCACCATCCCTTTTTTTATTATTATTATTGATTTATATATATTTTATTCCCACATTATATATTAAAGTCATTTATCAACTTTCCTTGCATTACCTTCCATTTATGTGCAGACATTTCCCACTAATTATATAACTCTCAGCATCAATAGATAAATTAAAACTTTATCTATGTGACTCCCATATAATATCATATCATCATTTGGATATGATAGTATCTGTTTTTGTAGGAAAGACCACCTGGCTATTTTTCTATTTATATATAGATCTGTTTTGTAGGAGAGACCACCTGGCTTTTTTCTATTTTATATTATTATTTTATTATATATTAATATATATATATATATATATAAGTAATATATAAAATAAAATAAAGAATATCCAACGATTTTATTAATATGAGTAATTGTTCTTTTTTTTTTTGCTAAAAATTTAAAATATTACTGTGAGTCAGCCTAAACCATTATGCTATAAAATATATTAAGTAATACTCGAGTTATGTGAATAAAAAGTATAATAATTTAAAATTTAATATATTTATATAATTTAGGCTGCATATATACCAAGATTTTATAATATGAGATTTTTCTTTTTTTTTTTTTGCAAAATAAAATATTATCGTGAGTCTAGCCCTAAACCATTAGCATAAAATATATTAAGTGAATACTCGATTATTGAATAAAAAATATGAAAATTTAAATTTAAATATTTAATAATTTAGCTCCTTTATTTTAACTGAAATTATTATAATTTCACATTTCTAAATAAAATATTTATTCAGGTTTAGCTCCATTAAATTATTTACTCTTTTCAAAGTATAATTTTTATTACTACTTATATATGTCACATTAATTATGGAATTTGTAAATTACTATTAACAATATAGTTAATGCTTTTTAGACGGGATAATTAAATAATTTAATGAGATATATAATTAACTATGACTTAATAATTTTATGAAATAATATATTTCAGTTACAAATTAATTATAATAAATAATCAATTACCCTTTAAATTACTATTTCCAATATCAAATCACATGGAAGTACTAACAAATTTTCACATGATTTTATCTTATACTATGAACCAAAAGCAACCAACCAATGACTAAAGCCAGATTGGTGGAAACACAAGAATATACCTATATTTAAACATTTTCCAAAATTGCTTTCCAATAGAAAAAGAAAACACCAACCATTAGAAATTGGCCAAAGCTTTAAATGGTTGAACATCACAATGACAATTGGCATAGTTTACACCGATATTAAAAAGTCAACATAATCAACGATCCAAAATCATGATCTCAAATTAATTTCTCACGCAAGATACCGTGGCATAGGACACAAGCATCGTAGGATTGCTCTATGTGATCCAAGGAAGTCCATGCTTGCTTTCTTTCTAGTAATACATAAAACATGCCCTAAATTACTGTTTAAACAATCAACGTTATATATCAGCCATACCAACCTTCAGACTTCTTTTCCATTATACCATTTCCTATTTTCCTTCACTTTCCTTCCTTTTCTTTTCTTTTCTCTTCCTTTGCATGGACTGCAACTACTACTGCTATATCTTTCTTTAATTTAATATTTCTTTCTTTGAACGAAAACAAGATGTCTAGGAGTTGCTCTCAGTGTGGAAATAACGGCCATAACTCGCGTACATGCGGGGAGAGTGCTGGCGGTGGTGGTTCAACTGGCGTCGCCGCCGCCCCTTCTGCCACTGGTGAGAATGGTATTATGCTTTTTGGCGTAAGAGTAACAACTGAAACCGGCGCTTCCTTTCGAAAGAGTGTTAGTATGAATAATCTTTCCCAATATGAACAGCCTCAAGACCCCAACGCTGATGTTGCTGCCGGTTACGAATCCGACGACGTCGTTCATGCCTCCGCCAGGAGCCGCGAACGCAAAAGAGGTACTTAATTAGAAAACTAGTAGTGTTCTTAATTTTTAATAATTTCTTTCAGGAATTTCATCCTTTTTCTGTGGGATTTTATTGTTTTAGGAGTGCCATGGACAGAAGAAGAACACAGGCTGTTCCTATTAGGCTTGCAGAACGTAGGGAAAGGAGATTGGAGAGGAATTTCAAGAAATTTTGTGAAGACACGTACTCCAACCCAAGTGGCTAGTCATGCTCAAAAATATTTTCTCCGGCGGCACAACCAAAATCGCCGTCGCCGCCGATCTAGTCTTTTCGACATAACCACCGATACAGTATGTCCATTATAGTTAACTCTATTGATAAATATATGTAATTATTGCAATAGAAAACGTAATTTAATTTATTTTTACAGTTCTTAGGCTCATCAATCGAAGAAGAACAAATCCATCAAGAAACAGCAACTCGACCACTACCACCACAGCCACACTTGACCGGAGGATTCCCGATATCAACTTTCCCTGTAACACTTACTCCTGTTGTATTACCGTCGGTGACAACCGGCGAAAATTCAATGGAGAAGCTTTCATTGGGGTCAATTAGTAGCTCCAACGCTAAAACGACGTCGACAAAGTTAATTCGCCCAATACCAATAATTCCAGTTCCTCCGTCATCTAAAATGGCTGATCTCAACTTGAACCAGAAAAGTCCAACCAAGGAAACTTTACCGCTATCATTGAAACTCTCTACTCCATCCTCCTCCGATGACCAGTCGTCGCCAGCGGCACATTCTTCAGCTTTTCAGACCATGTCTGGCGGTGATAGTATAATCAGTGTTGCTTGAAAGAATATATGCATAAATGAGGATAGATATGTAATTCTGTAAAGGACTTGTTTTTATGGAATAATAATAATTAAGGAAGTAAAAAAGGATTAATTAGTAGAAATTAATTAAGAGTTAGGTAAGGTTTAGTTAGGTGATTTAGGTTATTCCTTGTTTGTACAGCTTTAAAAGAGAAGGGCAAAAATGAAAAAAGAAATAAATAAATGGGATTGTTGTTTAATTTTGTAAGGTTCATTGTTTCGAAATTAATTAATATTATTCTGTTCGTTAATTGTGTAAGATTTGCATTTTTTGGGTGTTTTATTTACTTTTGGTGGTTTTATGTGGTGAAGAATGAATAGACTTGTCTTTTCATGTAATTACTAAAAGGAAACAGACATTGAACAAGTACTGGTATCTGTAATTTGCAGCCATCATTGTCCAATATACATATCATATATGGTGGAGCAAAGACTTTTTCTGTATGGCCATGTCATATACAGGAATATAGCCGCCTGACGTGGCAACTGAATTTTACGAAACTATCCTTCCTTTCCTTTTCAATTTTCGTTTCTTACCCAGACGTGAGTTTTGAAAGACCATGGCCATATAACAAAAATACAATTTTTTTGAATTCACTAATAATCGTATCACATTACCGATTGACTATTGTAATTTATTATTTTCATAATAAAATTTTAAAATATTAAATTCTTATAATTCTAAATATTTTTATAATTTTATAAATTATAAAAGTTTTCATTACTTTTTCAGTAATAAACGAATCCATATAGAAATTTTAAGTATTATTAAAGATTATAAACAATTTGAAAGCCCACAAACTAATTCTTGATCCAACAGATAGTTCATGATGATATGATTACTCTGGACAAAAATAAATTATTTATAGTGTTTCTTATGATTGTTAATTAATTAAGACCTAATTGATCTACACCCACAAGAAAAGTAAAAGGGTGGCAGATTGACTTTTTATTTGTCCTATAGAATTTTTTTGCCTTACTTTGGTCCTATAATTAAACCAAACCAAACCAAAACCAAAAAGTTCAAAATTAAAAATTTCCAAATGAGCTGAGGCTGAGGCCTCTGAGTTTGAGCCCATTGAAGACCATAAACCCAAGTTGAGGAAAAAAACTAAAAAAAAGGAGTAAGCTAAAACTCTGTTAACTATAACCTCGGGCCAAACTTCATTTCTCAGTTAGAACGAAATTGAAACCAAATCCTAAGTTAAGTGAGAGTATTGATCCATTTCTGTTGAAATGGTTTTTGAAAACTTCTTAAAGAAAATTCAAATTTTTATTTTTAAAACAATTGAACCTACCAAATTTCAATGCAATAAGTTATTTTCAGAAATAAACCAAGTGTAAAAGACCGATTACATTTTTAATTTTAATTTTAGTAATTTGAATTTATGGGTTATTACCCTTTTTGGGCATAAAATAAAATTCAAGTGTGGCATTTTTAGTTTTAGATTTCCGTTATTATTAGTTTTCTTTGTAATATTCAAATCACTCAAATTTGAGGTTAATTGAATTTTCAATTCACTTTTTTTTTTAAAATATATATGGAAGGTTCAGTGAATCAGAAAATATTACGAGTAAAATTTACTAAATTAATTTGAGACTTTTCACCGTCTGTATCTTTTACAAAATGGAAGAAAACTAATAATAATAATAATAATAAAAAAATCATTCCGTGACTTATTTGTGAATTCTTAACTAATCATAATAAGTTCCCAAAGCTTGAGTTCATAATATACAATTGAAAATCCTACGTAATTAACAAGATCCTCAATCATCATTATCCAACTTTTCAGCTGGGTTTCTTGTCATTAAACTGAAAACTTAGAAATAAAATTTTCAGAACAGAGGAGGTAAAATAAATCACCATCGCCTAAAATTCTCCTCTCGTATTTTGCTGATAAAAATCCCAGCTCTTTTATCAATATCATGATTACCATCCAATAGTTCTTGACACTTCTGGTTTTCTACAGGGACCTGGTACTTCGATGATATGCTTATCTCATCCACCGGCACAAGGCTTCCGGCGGTGGTGGCTGGCTGTCTCATCATTGCTGGTGTCAAGCACATCGTGCTTGCAAGAGTTATTGATGACATTTTAACAATGTTAACCATCAACTCTATGGTCTTCTCACAGAGACATTTCTTCTTGTTTATAGCTTTAAATTTTCTGGCCATAAGCTATACTTGAAACTCAGAAGAATCAACTATTTTTGAACAACTTGTAAGCTGATGATAGAGTAAAAATATTAAAAAAAACAACTTTGAATTTTGGTAGTTTCTGCTAGATTTTTCTTGCATACCCAATAACCCTCCAATAATGCTGGGTTTGACAGCAATGCATATATATGTATATACATATAATCTGTCCAATGGGGCCATCAAGCTCTCCAATGCTTCTAATAAAACAACTTAATAGTCAAATTACGAGTTCTATTATCCTATAGATCTGGGTTCGTTGGAATTGTAAATATCAGTAAAGTTTATATTTATAGAGAATGATTGAAAAGAAAAGATAGCTTTTTGACATTTGTGTGTGAATATCCAAGCCAAAAGCCAAAAGAGTATTGATTCTTGCAAGCAAGTGCTTGCTTACTAAGTTCTCTTTGTTTCGTAGCGCGCGGTTGATTACGTTACAGACAACTCTTTTAAATTGAATTAAAGACATAAATTTAATGATAATATCTCCAAATACAAACTCACCACCTGCAGCTTCTAAGGAGTATTTTCCAAAAAAACTTTTCTTTTTGACTGGACTTTATCATTAAACTTTCTCTAATCTGTTTAAAATTGAGAAGAAAAGAAAAGAAATGAATAACCCACTTAGGACAAAGATTCCAATTATCCAATCCAACGCTATCTACGAACGAGTGCTCCTCTCCACTCGTTTTACCAAAGAAACTTTTTGATGATTATAAGTTCTATTGGATGGATTTCTACAAGCAAAGTGGTAGGGTCCCAGCATCTGATTATATCTAAGCATTTGATAGGATACTCCAAATTGCTTTTCCTTATCATTTTCTGTGCAAAAGCTGAGTCTGCGAGTGTTCAGAAGCCTCTGTGACTGTCTTATAATTATACACATTCTTTGGATGGATTTTTGGACAATTGTGCAGCAGTAGTGCAACTGATTCTTTCTTTGCCTCCTTTTATTTTTGTACACGTGGATTTTACTGTATCGCATATAAAATTTTTCTTTGTTGGATTTATTGTTAATGGCCCGTTTTTTACAAATAAATCCATTAAAAATTTATAGGATTTATTTGAAATTCTATATTTATAATAAATATTTAATATTTGATACAAATAAAAATGTTCATTTTAATGGCAAAAATAAGTGTTATAATTTAAATTATATTACAATAAATATGTGATTTCCAAGAACCAACCCCATGCATTGCAATATGGAAGAGCCTATTAGGTTCATCTTTTTGTTTTTTTAGAAAATATTTGCATATAAAATGAATTTATGATATTACCCATATATCAAATTAATGAAAATAGAAATTTTTTAAAAATTATTCTTACTTAGTCCTTTTTCTTAATGTATGATCATTGGCTAAGAAACCGTCATTTCAATAAAAAAAATTATTTTTATTGATTTGATAATATCAGAAATATCATTCAACAACAGAGATAAAATTATAATCAATAGAGTATTGGCATGAATAGTAAACAATTTCAATTTTCATAAGAATGAAAGTATAAGTTTGATTTTCGAGAAGTGTAAGGACAAAAAACTCTTATGTTCTACGGTTTGAGAGATATTATACCTCTTAATTATATAAAAATAAATATATAAAATTTCAATAGTACATAATCAAAGTAATGCATCCCTAAGTTTCATTCCATGTTTTCACAATTTACGTTCTAAACCTAAATATCCTAATCATGGCCTAGAAGCTTCTTAAAATTAGCTACCAAAAGCTTACCATATGTAGGCATGGCCGGTTCAGTGAACCGCCGGTTCCGGTTCACTGAACCGCCGGTTCGAGATGTTTAACCATGGCCGGTTCAGTGAACCGCCGGTTCCGCGTTCATGAACCGCAACGGTTCGAGATGTTATAAAAATTTTGAAACCGAAACCGACTTGAACCTCCGGGTTTCCGGTCCGGTTCCGGTTTCCGGCACAGTTCAGCACGGTTCCGGCGAACCGCACGGTTCAAATTACGGTTCCGATTCGGTTCCGCATTACGCCAAATTTTTTTAAAAATAAATAAAATTTTTTGATTCCGGATTCATGATAATAATTAAATTTAAAATGGGTTTAAATTTTTTATTAACTAAATGATTATTATAATTTAAAAGAAAAAACATCTATTAACTAACTTAAACTATTATTTACATTTAAATTTTTCAAATTTTTGCTAATTTTTACTAATATAAAAAACTTATAAAGGAATTATAAAATTTAATGGAATGAGTTTGGAAAATTATTATTTTCAAAATACTTAAGAAAATTATTTAAAAAAATAAAATGAAGTAAATTTTATGAATGGAAAATTTGAGATTAGAGAAAAGGAATTGGAATTGAATGTAAGAAATAAAAAATAACAATAGATAATTCCAACAATAAGGAAAATTAAAGCATAGAAAAATAATGAACTCATGGGAAATTTGAGAGATTTTAATTGAGAATAAAGAGAAGGTTAGGAATAATTGTTGTGAAATAAAAAATCATCAAAAACTCATCATTAATTTATACATGTGTTCTCATTTATTAGTTTTTCAAATGTCCCTTATTTAATTAGTAAATACAGTAAATAAATTAAATAAAAATGAATTTAAAAATTATTATTTACCAAAAAATTAATAAAAAACACCTATCATATCAAAACTATCCGTTACACTCTTTTCTTTGTACACTTGAAAGTTTCTTTTTTTATATAATAAATTTCAACTATTTCATGTACCATTTTTTTATATAAATTAAGTTCAAAAAATGTTGTATTTTTTTCACAACTTTTTATAACTTATATATCATTTTTACTTCTTCTTCACCATAACTCAAATCAACTACAATAAAATCAATTGAATATAAATTTTTTTATAAAAATATTTAGCTTACAATTTTTTGTGTATCCGGTTCGAACCGGCCGGACGCCGGTTCACCGCTCGGTTCCGGGCCGATTCCGGTTCATATTTTTAAAACTCCACACGAATTCCGGTTCATATTTTAACATCCACACGAACCTTAACCGGCCCTTGAACCGCCGGTTCCGGTTCAAAATTATGAACCGCCGGTTTCGGTCCGGTTTCGGTTAATCTACAGTACAGTTCGGTTCCGGTTCGGTTCCGGTTAGAACCGAACCGGTGGCCATGCCTAACCATATGTAACAACATCAACATGATTAGAAATCATACCCACAGCGCCTTCTAAGGTATTTCAAACCCACGTACACTTTACAAGCACCTTCACCGTAATCGTAATGAGCGCAAAACTACTTTATTTCTTGGGAGACGAGTGTATTAAGTAAAATTAGTTATTTTAATTTTTTTAATTAAAAATAGAAAGTAATATTTAAATAGTATTATAAATGTTATATTATTAAATATTTAAAATTTGTGTTTTGGATAAATCAAAATATTAAAAGCTACGTAAAAAGACGCTGGCTTCTAAACTTTTTAAAATTCAGCTTATATTTTTCCTCACAAGTTTCATTTACCTTTTTAAAAAACATATTAAAATTTTATTTTTATTTTTAGTCCTTTCAATATTGGTATGTTAGTTACCAAATCACACCACAATGAACAATACATGAGTGGTGTGATAGATGGACCTTATTATCACTGTATTCCATTTGAAACATCAGCCCACATATCAACCTCCCTGACATGGGCCTCTATGAAATACGAACTATAATATATATACTTATATATACTATATATATTATTTAATTTTTAATTAAATATTAATTTTTAATTAATTAAAAAAGGCAAGAAAATGATTAACTAACTAAGCATCTTGATTAAAAAAAAATAAGCATCTTATAACTCACCCATTTGCGTGTTGATTTGGTAATAATAACAGATTCTGAATAAAATATACTTATTACTTGTTCAACTTAAACTCTCTTCCTTTTAAAACTCCTGATGGTGACTTTACAGCTTTCGTTGGCCTATTTTACTTGCATTTTAATTAATACTCAAACCGCTGTCGTTTAAGTTAGAGCGATGTAGTTTACCACATAGATTAACAAACGACAAACTAGCCAACATGGATAAAGATAATCAAACCGGCAGTCAAACTAGCCTACACTACGCCAATCCATTTTCTTTCTTCTTCCTTCGATCCAAGCCTCTAACTCATTCAATGGCCGCCCATTTTCCTCATCAGCCACCAACACGACACCACCTCGCCGCCTTTCTCTCCACCGCTTTTCCTTCCTCTAATTAAATCCTAGCATTTAACCGCAAGAAATACTATGAAGATCTTGGCTTTTCTCTTTCTGTTTACTTTACCTGTCGTTTTTGCCATTGAAGACGATGTGACTTGCCTTGAAGGCTTGAAGAACTCGTTTACTGACCCACTCAGTCGACTCGCTTCCTGGGACTTGACTAACAACTCAGTTGCTTCTATTTGCAAGCTGAATGGTGTTGCTTGCTGGAACGAGAAGGAGAATCGCATTATCAGTCTTAACCTCCCTGCGTCTGAGCTATCCGGTCAGCTTCCCGATTCTCTTAAGTACTGTCGTAGCCTCCAGACCTTAGATCTTTCTAACAATGCTCTTTCCGGTTCGATTCCACCTCAAATCTGTACCTGGTTGCCTTATATTGTTACTCTAGATCTCTCCGGTAACAGCTTCTCCGGTGCCATTCCTCCAGAAATCGTTAACTGCAAGTTCTTGAATAATCTCATTCTGAACGACAACAAGCTGTCCGGTTCGATACCGTACGGTCTCGGTGGTCTTTCTCGGTTGAAACGATTCTCGGTGGCAGACAACGATCTGTCCGGTCAGTTACCGGCTGATTTGGCGACGTTTCCAGAGGCTGATTTTGATGGGAACGATGGACTTTGTGGTAGACCTCTTGGTAAGTGCGGTGGGTTGAGTGGTAAGAGCCTTGGAATTATAATTGTTGCTGGTGTTATTGGTGCTGCTGGGTCACTGATTTTAGGGTTTGTGATTTGGTGGTTGTTATATGTTAGAACAAGCGCGAAAAAGAAAGGTTATGGTGATGGTAGTGGCAAGGATGATTCTAGCTGGGTTGAGCTATTAAGGTCACATAAACTTGTTCAAGTCTCATTGTTTCAAAAACCCATTGTTAAGATCAAGTTGGCTGATCTATTACTAGCCACTAACAATTTTGATTTGGAAAATATCCAGATTTCTACTAGAACTGGAGTTTCGTACAAGGCTGTTTTGCCTGATGGGTCTGCTCTTGCCATTAAAAGGCTTAGTGCTTGTAAGCTGAGTGAGAAGCAGTTTAGGTCTGAGATGAATAGGTTAGGCCAACTCAGGCATCCAAATTTGGTGCCTTTGTTAGGGTTTTGTATTGTTGAAGAAGAGAGACTGTTGGTTTATAAGCATATGCCTAATGGTACTTTGTATTCTCAACTGCATGGGAGTGGATTTGGTGTTAGTCCCTCTGGTGTTTTGGATTGGCCTGCTAGAATTAGGATCGGTGTTGGTGCAGCTAGAGGGCTTGCTTGGCTCCACCATGGCTGCCAACCACCATATATGCATCAATACATTAGCTCCAATGTGATACTTATTGATGATGATTTTGATGCTAGGTTTACGGATTTTGGACTGGCAAGATTGGTCGGTTCTCGTGATTCTAATGACAGTTCTTTTGTCAATGGAGATTTAGGGGAATTTGGTTATGTTGCTCCTGAGTACTCAAGCACTATGGTTGCCTCACTGAAAGGAGATATTTATAGCTTTGGGATAGTGCTTTTGGAATTAGTTACAGGACAAAAGCCATTGGAAGTTAGTAATGCAGAGGAAGGATTCAAAGGGAATTTGGTGGACTGGGTTAATCATTTAGTGAGCGCGGGTCGAAGCAAGGATGCCATTGATAAAGCTCTAATTGGGAAAGGTCATGATGATGAGATTATGCAGTTCCTGAAGATTGGCTGGAGTTGTGTGGTTTCTAGGCCAAAGGATAGGCCTTCTATGTTCCAAGTCTATGAGTCCTTGAAGGTCATGGCTGAGAAACATGGTTTCTCTGACCAGTACGAAGAATTCCCATTGATCTTTGATAAACAGGATTCTGAATATAAAGCGTAGCTGTGGCGTATCAAGAAACTCAAATAACCTTTGTTATCCTTATGAGAATAGAAGCTTAGGGCATCTCTGCATTCTGTGCTATGTCATGGCATACCTTTTAAGCAAATGATTATGCTTTCCCACTTAAATAGGTTTCCCTGTTCTTATGCTCACATGTTGGATAATTCTGTATATTGCATCAAGATTCAAGAATCGTGCACTGTACCTTTGTTGTAGCCTTAATGCAGTTCAGGAGATTTCTGTTGTCATCAGTCACAAAGTTGTTTCTGAACATTTGTTGTTTGTAATATGCCTATTTCCATAGTTTTGAAGTTTCATGCTACACAACGGATGATGGCTAGCTGGTTGCGTATTTTGTTACCATTCTTATCAATTATCCTGGATTCGATGGTGCATCTGTTAAAGCTAATCTTTTTCCAATTTCTAAAACTTGTGACTTCAGAAGTTATTCTATCAAGGGTTCTAACTGGCCAGTATATAACATCAAGGACTTTCCTACTAATGTTTGTATTTCTGGTGACCGAACCAAGAAAGTTTGTTTGAGACATCTTTACAGAGGCTGATTGAACTCGACTGAGTGCGTAACTAGAGAGCTTGCAGGAGTTCTGAAGTCTTTTTCTTGAAGGAGCTTCAGTTTCAAGAATTTGAAGTGTCTGCAAAGCTATTGGATAAATAGCTCAGTGTTCGAGTATTCACCTTCATAATATATTAAAAAGAGCTTAATGGTAGCCGTATTTCTTTGTTGTTTTGAGACAGCATCGATCAGGGGTGATTTATCATTTTTTTATTTACTTTTTTCTATTCAGTAAACCAAGATCTTGAGCCTCATCTCTGTAAGATCTGTCGTTGTTAATAGATTTTAGTGTAAGTATCTCTCGACTAGAGTTTTATTCATATTTTCTCTCCTTTAATGGAATAATTTTTCTTTGTTGAAGAACTTATGATTAGAATACCCATTTCAATCAAACATTGTTTGTAATTGATTCGATATACAGGATGATCCATAAATAAAGGTGTAAATAAGTCTTTCCATAATGTTTGGTATTCTAAACTCTTGTTCTATAATCGTTAGGTACAATAAGTTCTTAAAAAGAACAGATAAACTCTTCTTCCATGATCAATAAGAATAATCATTTATTATCTGTAATAATAAATTTTCAAAATATTTCTAAATAAAAAATTTATTATCTATAATTGTATTTCCTATTTCTCTCGTGAGAACATTATAATGTAGTCAAAATTTCTTTTAAAAAATAAAACTTTATAGTAGAAATAAGAATTTTCAAGATTTTGCACGTTTCAATTACTCCCTAAGTTCAAATAGATGAGAAAATGAAATAAATATACAGAGCACACAAGTCCACGTGAAATAATTATACAATCAATGTTTTCACAAAGTTCTCGTGATGGTCAAAATAGTGTAGATGATAATGAAAATGACCTTGCCTTTTTGTGTGCTCTGCTGGGACCATAAACTCATCTCATGCAAAGCTATGGCTCTGATGCGCCTGGATTAGGGGCATAGCTCGTGCCCCTTCGGTGCATTAGCACATGTTTTTGTCCCCATCCTCCGTCTCGTTCTCTCATACTCTTTTCAAATTCAATTTTATGGTTTGATTTGAAATTCAATACTATCCTTGCCTTTTTGGCACTATTGTGGGTGAATCCATTCCGGAAGGCCATAAAGACTATATATATTATATGACATATTTTTGTTTTCTGCTGTCTTTTTATATCGGAGTGTATTTAAATAAAACTTTTTCAATAGTAGCCCGTCTAAATTTTGAAATATCTAATTTTATAATTAAAAGTTGATTTAAGGATATAGTCCATTTCTACCGATTTAATTGCCTATTTGTATTTCATCATTAGCTTTAAAATTTTTTAAAAAATTTAAGTTAATTTAGTTTAATGAAATTTCAGTATACTTTTTACTACAGTTTAGACAGCTTACAAGTTATAAATTTACAAAGTCCTGAGCAACCATGAAACATAAAAATATTTATTTATTATAATTGTTGGAGCAGATCGCGGCTAAAAAATTATTTAGAATGTAATAAATATCTAATAAATATATATGATAGATTAATAATAATCTCCTTTCACAAATATTTTAATAAGAAAAAATAAGTGAGGAAATAATCTTATAATTGATGGTATATTTTATGAATGTGCTTGACGTACGTATTTATGATGTGTTCATTTACAACCTTAACGATTTGAATAAGTAAACAAAATTTATTAAGTGACATTATTATCTTCTTTCAGATTTACTCATGATGTGCTTGACGTACTTTTGGCAAATCTGAGTGATATGATCGTTCGGTCATTCCCTGTCGTTCAGCGGAGTCAAGATTCTATATATGCTCAAAACTACTGGCCTTTATAGAAGACGACCGTTCGTTTTTTGGGCTTCGTCGTCCGTGTAGTTACTTCCTTTCTTGGCATTATTATAAAAATAAAAATAAAAATAAATCAAAGCCAGGTTCGTTAAGAAAAGAAAAAGGATCGTACGAGCAGCAAATCGAGGAAGAAATGGAGGAATGGAACGCAAAAGCGTTTAATCAGTTGGTTTTATTCCTCGTCTCTGCGGCGCTTCTCTCCTTATCTTCCATTAACGCATCGGATCAGACAACGTAAGTGAATTTTGTGTTTGTGACCTAATGAAATTGCAGTGAAGAAAAATTTTAGATTGACTATAAATTTTTACTTGTTTGGAGCAGCAATGGAGGCAGTGGTAGCAGAGTATTATTAGTTTTCAAAGAAAAACCTGAGGGAAGTAACCTTACCTTCGATTGCTCTCCCTCTGGTGCTTGCGTTCCCTGCCAATACTCTGAGAAGGTTTCCACTTTCTATTTATTTGTTTATTTTGCTTTCAAGTGATGTACAGGCTGAAATTTCATCTTCCTGGTTCTTGTGTTGGATTTGTTTTAGCATTTTATGTTTTCGCTTTCATTGATTTAGCTGAGGAGGTTTCAGTATAAGAATTGTTGAATTGATTTTAGTTAGTCTGTTTCAATTCCAAAATTTTGGAATAAATTGTTCAAAAAATTTTTGTTTTTAACATGAGCAGTCCAATTAATATAAGGAGAAAGTCAAAGTATGCTTGTTGAGTTTTTGTCGGTTGCAGAGGATCTATTATAAGCAGGATGCTTGATTCCATGGTTGTGGTGCTTTCTTTTATGCAAGTAGCAATGGAATTTGCAACTCGGGGATTGATTGTATTTGAATATAACTCAGATTTGAAATGTTGCTGGTCATATGGGAGTTGAGTTAGTTTATTGAATTTACATGGGATAAAGCATGCCCGTTCTATTTTACAGTACTTCCTGACTAAATTCTATTCACCTTGAAATGTTTAATAGTATATAGGGGGTGAATATTTCTTTCTTTTTGTTCCCAACTTACTTCGAACTCGTTGGAGTAGTTTACCAGAACCTTTCAAAAAGTTTAGAGTAATAGGAGGAAACTCTGCATTGGCCTACGGGAAAAAAAAAAAATTTGCAGTTGTGTGGCTAATGCTTAATCTGGAATACATTGGAAACTCACGCATATGATTCCTGAAACTAAGTGATGATATATGCATTGTAAATATATTGCTTCACATGTGTAGTATCTTATTTTGTTTTTGAAATTCGACGTCCTATTTCCTGGTGAGCATGCTCTTCTTTGTTGTGGTGTCCATTTTCCTTCTTTTGCAGACTGATGAAAAGTATCGTTGCAGTGAAACGGGTTATCGAATCCCCTTAAAATGTATAGAAACTAAAGACAACATAAAGAATGGAAATGATAAAAAATCTCAAAAGACTCGATCTGTTATAGAGATCTCTAATGAAAATGCAAATCCACATGCTATGCTGCATGATGCTGCATCAAACGAGCAAAGAAGTTTACTGGATGATTCATCCACGTTAGAGGATGGGTCACAGGCTTACATTACATATAGAAGCTGTATTCCGCCAGTTAATGAAGAGAAGTTGTCGGTACTTGGTTTTGAGGTATGCTACTGTTGCTTATTATTCCCCTTCTCTTTTTGAAACTGATTATCTCTTTTGTTGTGCACTTGATTATTATGGACATATAAGGGCTGCTGTGCCAACAATGAGATTCAGCATAGCATGTTTTATCCATAAACATTGCACCCCCCACTAATATAGCATCAGATAGTATGGCAGTTTCAAAAGTATGGCACCAAAATGTTCTGATAAATCTATTTGCAGTAATAATTGTTAAAAATAATGTAAGCTTTCTGTGAAATCGCAGTCTTTAAAAACTGCTTAACTGAATGTGGGTATTGATGCTTGGCTGTGAATCATGATGCACAGGGGATTATTCTTTGTTTGTTCCTAATAAGTGGCTCGGTTGTGTACTTCCGAAGAAAGCAGACGGTTACCATGTCAGGAGTTGGGGGAGGGAGAATTCAGATGAATTCCAGATTTTAACTCAGGTTTTCGAGTTTTGAGACAGAAGTTTCTCGCTACTGAGTTTGGGCATATAACAGTGACTTCCTTATATGAAGCCAGGTTTTAATGAAGACAGAAGTTTCAATGCTATTGAGTTTGGTATATAACAGAGGCTTAACAACCATTTGCGGCATGCAATTGGTTTTCTTTTTATTCTCAATTTTATAGCGAAGTGTAAAATGTTTTCTTAATAGCCTCTGTGAAATCACTGGATCATTGGTAAATGTAATTTTAAGTTCAGTAGCAAGGCGAATGTTCATTATTCATTTTTCCGCTGCTTGCAAGAGGAAAAATTTATGCTGTGTAAACGACTTAGCATTGCTTCATAGGAATGGGCAGCTTGTGCTACGGTTGTCTTTTAACCTCCTTTTCCCCCTCCTTTTAAGAGGTACAGTTTAATAGGGGCACGAAATTGGCAGACTGGTAGCTTCTCGCTTACCACCATTTTGCCTGTATTTGCTATTACTACTTAGGAATGGCATTGGAATTAGAAAAAACGAACAAGATATAAATTGCTCAACCCAAAAACCCTTTTTCTACCTTAAAATTGTAAAATTACAGAATAAGATATACCATGTTAATGCTGCTTCCTTCTGAAAATATACAAAGACAAATGGGCATCGGTGCCTTCTGTCAAATTTTCCTATGGGTTACTTGAGCACATCAACAAAGCAGCAGCAGGACAAACTCCAAACAAAGAATGACGTCGTTGATCAACCTCACCTTAAATAACAAAAACTTCTCTTTTTTAAGACACATCTACAGTGATACAGCAGCAAACAAAGATTACAAACAGCCGGCATAAATATGGAAATTATAAAAAATAATCAGGCGTCTTGCGTGTGGTGTCCGGTTCAATTTGCCGAGGTGCAGGATCAAATTGAAGGAAATTCTGGTCCATGTTCTCTCCAATCTCTAGAATTGCAGCCATATTCCCACACCGGTAGCAATAATTTGGAGCACTAAATACAGTTACCACATTTTTTTCCTGAAGGAGAAATTGAAGTATCTATCAGTACAAAAATTTATTTTAAAGTGGGAGTTGTAAGGAAATCAATGTGTTGTCTGGTTTCATTCACCTGGCACCAATTGTATCCTTCCATCACAAGCTGGTGAGCTCGTGAAATCAGAGTGAGTCCATTGGTATGGTTGAATTGAGCAGCTATATCCTGTCCAAATGTATAGCCAGCACCACGAGGAGATATGCCCCACCCACATCGATCGTCTGGATCAGACCACAATAGATCACACATGGGTCCTTCATGTGGAACCTACATGTGCAGAGAAAATGACAATCATTTTCAGAGAAATAAAAATAATGAAGGAATGTAGAGGCTACCAAAAAATGAAATGCTCCAGTGAGTATGTAGAGAAACGAAAATATTTTAATTATTGCTTTGCATTGGGGAAAAAAGAAATGTTATATAGGAATAATAGTATAACTTTCATATAAAATATAATTGAAAGAATAAAAATTAGGAAAAAATAAAACCAACATTAAATGCTGAAAATACTTTTTGGTCCAGATATTTTTCGAAAATCAACCAATTGGTCCCTTAGAGCCTAATACAATTGCCAATGCTGTTTTCGACGCAAATCTTACACTTTTAATTGAGTTTTAAACCAAATATGTCCTTTACAATATAAGTTTTTAAAGTCAAAAGATGAAAAGTTTAATAAGCGCAACACTTTATTTTATTTGCAAGTTCCATGAATAATCATAGTGTGCAATATTTACACTATGATCCAGCTTCCCAAACAATTAGCAATAACAAGAAGTTTAGATGTATA
Organism: Jatropha curcas; assembly: GCF_014843425.1. Next base: position 428,702 of record NW_023591289.1, on the reverse strand, counting down.
TTTTTAACATAATTCGTAACTTTCAGTTATTTGCTCACTTCACCACAATCATAATGGACAAAAGCTTTAACTAATTACTTTGATCATCTGAAACTTAAAAATATGACTTGAGTAGGGAGTCATAACTCATACCTCTTGTATACGGTCCAAAGCTCGGATATTATCTAACGTATCCAAAGATGGTGAAAGTCCACCGTGCAAACAGAAAACCTAACAAGACCAAAAATTTTGGTGGTCAGTTCTATCATTCAACTTCACTACATTTAGCAAAACAAGTTGCAATATTTAAATTCCAACCTGACTCTCAATGAGGGCCGTAAGGGGTAGGTAATCAAAAAGGTCAGTGAAATACTTCCACACGTTGGCATTTCCATATTTTCTCAAGCACTCATCATAGAAACCATACCTGAAAGTAGAATTAAAACCAAAACCATATAAGTTATATTCTAAGTGCTTAATAATCACACATGTCATGCATGCATGAGATAGGCTTATGCAAACAAAATGCATTCCTGCTCTAGCAGACAGTACCACTTTCCCCAATTACCTATATATGTAACCACTTTCCCAATTATGGTTGTTCTTATAGGAGATTATAAGCTATCATTCGATTATATTGTGGAACCTGCTCCCCAACTATTTTCCCACCGCAGAAACAAAGTAGCCATTTCTTATTATCTATACTCTGCCTAGTGATGCAATTCTCTTTTGACTTTGAGGACAGAAGATAACTGTGTATAAAGTTAGGTTTTTGGCTTCATAAATCACTTCAATTGGGTTATGAACAAAAACTCTCATCTACACAGACATGACTTTCTGATACATCCACCTGATTACTATTTAATCACACATTACCATTACTGCAGTCAAATGACACACAAGACCATAAAACCCCACCACCATGAGGAGTTGTCTGCCACCATTGACTCACAAGGCCAATGATATGACATTTCTCCTTAGGTGCAACATTTTTTAGTGTCAAGATTTCAAAATACAAGGCATTGCCATGAAAAACATTTTATGTTCTATCATTTATTAATTTCAGGAACATGTAAGGTCACCATCAAACTAAATTTGAAAAATAAAGAAATCTGTTGCTCCTGAAGAACAGATAATATCACAATTCAAATGGAAAACAACAAACAGACTTGAATTGATGAAGAAAAATATAATCTTACACTTGAGTAATCTGCCTGCTCTCATGGTTTCCTCTAAGAATTGTGATTCTATCTCTATAACGAACTTTCAGGGCCACTAAGAGTGTGACGGTTTCCACTGAATAGTACCCACGATCTGCATTGATATATTTGAGGGGATTACAAAATGCCTATACAAATTTCAAGTGACTTCCCAAGAAATGTAGCAAACCACCCATTTCGACATGGTTCAATTATTAAAACAGGAATCACATTTAATAAAAACAAACTGCAGGAGAAAATAAGTAAATGGAAACACAAACTACATAATCTTAACAGAAGCAGCATTCATGGGTACCATCACAGTCACGAGATCACCCCACCATAACATGCTAAGCATATCCTTTAGTCCAAAACTAGGAACAATATAATTTTGGCCCCACATTTTAAGCAACCACAAAAGTTAAACCAAATACAAATAAAAATAAACTTATGAGAATTAAATGAGCAGCCCAATGATAATAATAATAATAATAATAATAATAATAATAATTAAAACATGCTCGCCACGTTCTCTGCGCTCCACCAGAAATTCAAATTTCAGGGAAAGAAAAAGAAAAACGTCAGTAGATCAATAATAAAAACAATTATAAAAACTAAACAAGTAAACAAATGCTAATGCCCATCCACGTCAAGTTCTTGAAAGTTTCCTTTTCTGGGCCAATTAATGTAGCAGCAACACGAAATTCTCGTATATGAGGATCCAAAACCAGCTATTCGTTGATCAAAACACCGATCAAAACAACAATATTCAATTGTTTAAAAAAATTAAATATAATTCCAGAATCCAAAAAATCTAAAGCTTCATACATCTACCTAGCAAATTAAAAATTAATTAATCAATTAAATCCAAAAATGAATCGAATCATTACCTACATAGTCTCCCATAAAGAGATAATTAGTATCAGGCGCATTCCCTCCTATCCTAAAGAGCTCGATGAGATCGTAGAACTGGCCATGAATATCGCCGCAAACCGTGACCGGACATTTCACCGGCTGAACGTTCCATTCCTCAACAAGAATCGCTCTGGCTTGATCGCAGAGCGTCTTCACCTCCGCCTCCGGCAAGGGCTTACACTCCATCAGGTGCTCGATCTGACGGTCCAGATCCCCGTGCGACGGCATCCTCTCCGGTCCACAAAAGATCGTACGGTCAACAGTAGATTCTAAATCAGAATCAAATCAGATACTGGTAAAAGATTCCACAGCTACCGATCTGTGGCGCCGGTTGTGTAGAGGAAAACGATTCGTTTTGGAGATCTGTCTATCATTCCTCGCCTTCGCTTCTCTCTCTGTTTTTTAAAATTGGTGTTTCTGTGTTTTTGTTGGGCTGTATCAATGATTATTGGAAAAAATAAATAAATAAATAAAAAGAGAGAATAAAAATAAATTGAAATTAGACAAAATAAATAAATACAAGAAGAAGAGGTACTGGATGAGATGCGATGGTAGGAAGCTGTGAAATGAAATTCAAATGCAAATGAAATTTCAGGATTTTTAGATTTTCTTTTTCTTCTTTTTGTTATTTGTTTATTTATTTATTCATCGTGGATTTGTTAATTTCATTTTGTTTTTGTCTGTCAACATTGTAAGGAACGAAGTTCTTTTTTTTTCCCTCCCCGGTGGCTCCGCTGAGTCAAGTCAAAATCGTAAAGCGATAGACACGTGTCATTGAGTCCAGTTGCTTTTCTTCTTTCTTTGTTATTAAATTTATAATATACATATATATATGCTTTTTTATCCTAAAAAATGTACATTTTTAATATTTTATATATTAGTAATTTCTTTTTTCATTTTTTGTAAAAAGAAAAATAATAACAAGATAATTAACCTATTTAGTTTCATTGTTCATGTTAGCTGTTAAATGATAGTCATTATTGATAATTGGCGGTCGTGGTTGTTAGCCGATAAACACTGTCGTTTAATAAATTTAATGATTGCTTTTGAAATGTAAAATTATGATTAAAGATTATAATATAATATTTAATTTAAAAAATAATAGTAATTGAAAAGGTTATATAAATAGAAAACAACAAGCAATTGATTAAGATTTCTATCATTTATCGACAGCTAGCCATTAGTTGCAATTTAATTATTATGTTTACGATAAATTATTTCACATAAATTGTAAAAAAAATTCACACATAAAAAAAAATTAATACCCCTAAAATGAAACTCTCTTCTCTTATTCTCTATTCCTTTCTCGCTCCTCGCCGGCGACAACTTAGTGAGTACTTAGTGAGTACGGGCTTTATTCTGGACAGTTCGTGGTTGGCCTGTAGGCTTACGTTCTTGACTTTTAATCGGTCAAGATTATTAATTTTTCAAATCTCTTTCAAAGAACATAATTAGATGACATAGACTAGACTAAATCAAAATAACAATTCTATATGCTATCAATTCAAATATTTGATAGACAAATTGTTTAAGATTTTTGTACAGAAATAAAAAAAAACAATTAATTATCTTTGATTATAATAAAATAATTTGATGACATTACTCTTTAGACTTAAAATAAAAAATAACTTGTAAAAATAATTATTATATCTAATGTAATGAAGATAATATTGAAAAGATATTATTTATTACTCTTTAAAATACTCAAACGTCTTATATTTTTGGGACAAAACAATCACCCTAAAATGATTTATTTTTTGAGATGGAAGAAGTATTACATTGATGCATATAAAATTTTTATTGTATAGTATTTTCTCGGTCTTCTTTTAATTTATTTTATCAACTAACTAAAGGAAACTTGTTTTTTTCTTAGAGTATGGAAATTACTTAGGCGGTAAACTCTAATATTATATTAAAGTCCATAGGTATGTATACACGTGAGTTTACAAGCGAGTGAGTATTGAAACTCAACTATATAAAATCAATTACTTGTGATAATATCAGCCACAAATCCATTTTATTATAAGTCCTTTAATTATTTATTATTATCTAATATGAAATTATATATATATATATATATATATGTAACCTAAATTATGATTGCAAAAATTCCATTTCATCAAGTCCAATTATCATGACTTATTTGTTGCGCTATTGTAGTCATTTTATTGCAAGGTTTTAAAGGCAAAATTACTAGTGTATTGGAGATTTGCATAGTGAGGTGGAGAGACATTTGCATGGACTCAAGGCTAAGAGTAGAAACTACGTCTATCCACTGATCAGTCTTAAGGATTGGACGCCAGTCTAATATTCAAAAAAAAAAAAAAAAATTAAAGACAAAATGAATTAATTAAATTTTGTACAACTCAAACTATATGTTATGTATCTCCAAATACAAAGAAGGATTATGTCATTGCCCAGTTACAAGGCTTATATGGGCCTGGACTGGGTTATTATGCATGAGGGCCTTTTTTGTCTAACATGCAACGGAAGTTGTTTTTTCTTTTAAAACACAAACAAACAAGGTCAGATAAGTTTTTTCAGTAGAATTAGTAGATGTAATACCCTCTTACTGTAAAGTGTAAATATTTTTTACCATCTTATTAAGTGCATTTTTAGACAAATTTATATTCACACTCTTAAAAGTCGCTTACCAACTCAATCAATATTTTATTTTATTAGTACACACTGAGGCATAGTTTAGTGATGAGTGCATAAACGACCTGACAATTGATTCAGGCTTGAATCTCCTTTCCCTCTATGCTAAAAAAAAAAAAAGAATCTTATTTTATTGGTTACAAAGCTTGCAACTGTGATTTCAATCTTCATTTTTTTTTTCCTTTTTGGTATTTGCCAAATTTGAATAAGTCCAACTTTAGACTCAGTATTTAATTACACAACAATCCAATCAAAAAGGAAAAAAAAAGGAGAGAGAGAGAGAAGAAAAAAGCTCTCTGTATTTCTTTAATTTATTTATTTTTTTAACTCTGAAAAGAAAAACAGATCGAGCAGAGACCGTTTGTTTGTTGTTGGTCCCTTTTGCATTTTGATTGCCACGAGACTCGAAGAATCTCATGCAGTTTTTTTTAACAAAGTTTTGAATGGACCAAAGACCAAAACAGTAGCCAAAAGAATCTTGTGAAAAAGACCAACTCCAAGATGCGACTATTTGCCACCTTTAATTGGTGGATTCACTTTAGTTTTTGGAACTCATGCTTCCTTTTTTTCAAAAAAAAAAAAAAAAAAAAAAACAATTGAGTCACCAAAAAGGAAAAAAAGGAAATAGTGACACCACGAAATTTGTGAAGAGACAAGAAAACAGCTCTCTGACCCAAAGGTCTCTTCCATATATAAAATAAATTATATATATTTATTTTAACCTTTAGACATACAAACAAAACAGATGTCGAGCCATCAGAGAGGCTTCACACAAGATACTTATGCGTTATGTTTTTGTTTTGGGCGTCCCCTTTTGCAAGGGTTTTGATCCCATGAAAAAACCAACATTGACGGTTTCAGAAGCCTAAAGTCTCGATGCGAGAGTTTTCCTCTTAACTACAAGTATTATAATGGATTGATAGGGACAAGACCAAAAACAGTAGCCAAAAGAAATCTTGAGAGATGAGAATCACGACCGACACTCCAAGCATATAGCACACGATCTCTATTTTGGCCCCACTCTAATTCTATGGTTGTGATACATCTCACTCTCTCTCAAGTTTTTGGATAGCTCATTGCTTCCTTGGTCCTCTTTCAAAAAAAAAAAAAAAAAAATAAAACTATCCTAGAGCGATAGCATCGAGATACTTTAAACCACCTTACAAAATCTAAAAACGTACCTATACATAGATCTGTAATTACATGAAGAACTCATAACCCAAAACAATCATAGCGTTCATGCTCTATTGAAGGATCTGACACCATGATTCGACTCAGATATCAACAATTATTGGGGTAGCTCAAAGTGTTCCTGTTTCTCTAAATACCTATCATAACTACTCTCGACAATTAGATACTAAGAGCCTCATATTCTCGCCTATACTTTCGTTTCATATAGCATGCTCTATCTCTTGCATACTTTACTATATCTCTCTATTTGTTCATAAAAAAAAAAAAAAAAAAAAAACATACAACACAAGAACTTAAACCAAATAATTAAAAAGATCAATTGATTAATGAAAGAATAAACCCAAACAAAGCCAAGCCAGCCAAAAGATGATTGATTGATAGATAAAGATTGGTACATGTCCTTTTCTTACACATATATGAAATAGATAGAGCATATTTAGGGTTTTGTTCTATGCATGTTCTGTCTTTATATTTATATTTCTTATTGGGTAATCATCATAAAGCAAAGCAAAGCTTACATATTCCACTAATCTGGCTATCTCTTTCCCTTCTCTCTCACACTTAGAAGATTAAACAAACAAAAACATGTTAGACACTAAACTGCATATATATAGTTTTTTTTTGCAAAGACCGTCTAATATTTTCTCAGATTCTTTTTGAGGTGTGTAGCTAGGTTTTGTGTTCAATTACTAAACTTCTCCCGTCTTTGTAACTCCAAAACCTCCCCCATATAACATTTTTTTTTTTTTTGGATTCTCAAACAATTTTTGAGGAGCACTTAGAGTTCCATTTGGTCTAAAGAATACATATACAAGACGGAAAGCATCTTGTCTCATCTCGTTCTATTCATGTTCTCCTGCACTTTGGAGTTCTTTCTTTATACCATTTCTAAACTCTGCCAGGTGGTCGTTTTGAGTTCCCAGCCCTCCTGAAAAACAGACACCATAAATGGATTTCTTTAAATAATTGAAGTTGGTATTTCAAAATTTAATTTATCTAATGATAAAAAGGGATTCGGGTATTATCAAGATTTAGATCTCAAACCTTCTTATCAAAATATGATTCTTATATCATATGCCTTTTCAACTTCCCTCAATTGATATAGTTATATAATTTGGGGTTAATTTAATATTTCTCTCTGTGAATTTTATATATATATATATATATATATTGGCTTATGGCTAGTAATAATACATAAAGGAAAAGTAAAAAAAGAAAAAAGGAAAGGAGAAAAGAAAGGCACCGTGAAAAGGTTAAAGGCATCGTAAATGTAAAGGAAAAAAAAAAAGAAATTTTACTTAGCTTTTTTTTTTTTTTAAAAGTAAAAAAACGAAGAAACAAGAAAACACACTGACCGCACTATAATAAGAAACAGGCCTGACCGGTGGAAATGACAAGAGTGGCCCTCGCTTAAGGAAAGGCGCATCGTGTGACATTGTTCATAATGAGTGGAAAAAAGAAACTAACAAAGGAGAAATATTTACTATAGCTTTTTTTTTTTTTTTTTGAAAGAATGTTACTTAGCTTTGACGAGTAACATTTTAAGAGTGGAAACGAGAGACTTGGAATAAGAACAGTTGAACACTAGGGGGACAAATGCTTGTCTCTATATTGGCTACTGCCTTCTCTTTTAAGAAGCTACAACAAGAATGGATTAATTAAGATGTGGAGATTAAGACACATTATCTACCTTTTATATTACGTGGCACTAAATTCCAGGAGATAACTCTCAGAGAACGTTTCTGAATAAGGATTTTCCAACTTTAGTTACAGTTATCACACCGATTAAACGAGACAAGTCATACCATTAAGCAAGTGCAACTATTTTTTTTTTTTTTTGAAAGGAATGTTACTTAGCTTTGAATAAACATGTTTAAGAGTGACGGATGGAATAAAGTGAAAGGGACATACTTTATTTGGCTTTTCTTTAGTAAATGTTAATTAAGTGGGGATTAAGACACATATCTACCTTTATATTACCGTAATCCAAGATAAATAGAGAAGTTTCTGAATAAGGATTCAATGTAACAGTTAAATTAAGCGAGACAGCTCATACCATTAATGCAAATACTATTATTTTTATGTCTGATAAAATGGAATGAAGTGTATGTATTTTATTTTTTATTTCGATTTGAGTAATATATAATTTTGGTTTACTATAATAATAATAATAAAAGAACACAAAACTGATAACGTTCAAAAAAAAATTGTAATTAGTAGGATATATTTTTTATTTTTTAAAAAATAGAATTCTCTTCTCTTTTAGTAGACTTTTATTATTTTAAAAATAGAATTGACTGTAAAGACCATGTTAGTGTTACTATTAGTTAAAGTTAATAGATGGGTCTTAAAAGTTAAACTTAAAACTCAGGAGACCTACATGTAGAGGGAATAATTAACATAGCACGTAAAAATATAGAAATATATTATCTATTATAATTTTTATTTAGGCCCTTCAAAAAATTAAAACTTGGATATATATATTTTTTTGAATAATAAAAAATAGAGATTTAAACCTGATTCTATTGTCATGTTGAATATGTATTTACCGCTAAAGGCTATGCCGTCACGTGTGAATATAGACTTGGGGTTTGTATAATTTTTAGCATGCACAAGATATGAAAAAAATAATTATCAGAAATATCATTTAAAAAATAATTTCGATGCATGAAACTTCTCACATTATGATCTTTTAACTTCCTCCTAAGAGATTGTTTCAATAATTTAAACTTATGGATGAACTCTAAATCACAATAGAATATGAACCTGTACCTGTTATGAATGGGATCAGGACCGTTAGGGACTTTTCTCTTGCTCATCATGTAATTGAAATCCAATTCCGGGTCATAAATAAGCTTTTCTCTTCCTAACTCCACCTTATCATGTTTGATGAAATTTGCAGCACTAGTTGTCGTTCTGTTAGCTTCATGAGCTTCAAGAGTTGCAACTAACAGAAGCCATAAGAACCCCAGAGTAGCAATTACTACAAATAGCAACTTAAACAGCATAAAACCACTACTAATAACCATATTTTGCCCTTTATCCCTATATTTTTTAATGAACAATAACAGAGGAAGATGCCCTCGTTTGTACTTATGGTTACAGAAATATGAATATATATATATATAGAAATAAAATAAAATAAACAGAAAAAAACACCAAGATTGTGTTTGGTATGGATATATATATAAAAGATCAAGAAAGAAGGAAGGGTAAAATCAAGAAAGATTGGTCTAAGGCAAGAATTGTTTTTTTTTTCTTTATTTTTGTTTTTTTACACTTGAAGGGTTGGAGAGAAGGGTTTGGTATTCTTTATAGGTAGGAGCGATTCTGTTGCACTTTCTCGAACGCAGAGAGGAGAGAGAGAGAGCTTAGCTGGTTTTCGAACGTGACAAGGAGGGAACCACTCTTTCCTTTGCTTTATACTGAACATTATAAGGTCCCAATACAGTCTCTCTTTCGTTCTTTTCTATCTTTTTTTTTTCTTTTTTTTTTTTTTTTTTTTTTTTTTTTTTTTTTTTTTTTTCATTTTGTGTGGTATTTTCATTGCAGGTATAGACACAATATACGACTTAGTAGTACCGGATATATCAATATAATATCCCTCTCTCGAACGTGGGTTTGTTTTGGCCCGGAGTGAAGGAAATAGAGACAATATTATTACGGAGAACACCACTCAAATAAGCATTTTTTTTTTTTTTTTTTTTTTTTTTTTTTTTTTTTCATTTTGGTGTGTGTATTTTCATGCAGGTATAGACACATATACGACTAGGGTAACATATCCCTTACGTACAATTTGGGTGAAGGAAATGAAAAATTATTACGAAACCATAGTAATACATGATTTAGATACTATAAGGGGCGTAGTATACAGTGGAAGGAATTATCCTCCCATAGGTAAGGGATCCATGTAGCTTGGCTTACTTTCTCTTTGTACTTATCTGTAAAACTCAGATCTATTGCTAAATCATACGTACACTTATCAATAGATTATTCTTTAATGCACTTATCATATTTTCTTTTTCTTTTTGCTTTTGATTTAGCAATTCTATTGTATATATCGAGGAATAGTTTGTTTTACCTCGTCTATAAGTCATTAGACTCTTAACTTATTTGTTATGCATCCAAAAAATAAATTTATTTGTCATAATTGAACTAGTAAGCCACTTATCAAAATTTGCAAGCCAAATTTTCTGGCTAATGAAAAAAAAAATTCTTATTTTATATAGTTAATCTAATAAATTCATTGAATGAAAAGATAATATCAATTATATATATATATATATATTATTTTATTTTGCTCTTTGTATAGCGAAGAGATGAACCATATTATGTATTGACAAAAAACCAAGTCTCTCTCTCTGGGAGAAGATGGAATTCCAAGTAAGCCATGGTATCCAATTATAAGCACACTTTTGGTGCGACAGAACAATCCTATTTTCCACATTTCAATTCAGAAGGCGAAGGCAATCAATAAAAATTTTGGTAAACAAATCAATTGGTTAGAAACCCACCTTAAAGTCAATGGAGATCTATATATGTCTGCCACGCTACAATTGCTGACTCAATTTAATTTCCCTTTTTTTTCTTTTAAAGTATATTCATTCAGCCTTTTTCTTTTCTTTTCTTTTCTTTTTTAAATACCAATATAAGTATATGATGTCTTAATTTAAGGATGAACAAATTTTAGGCGTGATGGATTGATAAGCTAAGTGGAGAGGTTTGACCTTTTGGGCATGCGTGCCTTAGACCAATGTCCATCATTGCTGGGGCCTAAACGACGACGTAAACTGCAGATTCTGTCTTGGAATTAGAGTATAGTAAGAACAAGGAAGTCTCTCTAATGATTGAGAGAGGCAAAGGTCTTTCCTTTTATTAGAATCAGGACTACATAAAATTTTTAGAAGTTGTCTACTATTAATTATATTCATACCTTACATAATTCTTCTTAAAAAAAAAAAAAAAGTAAATATGGCTTACAAGGTTAGAACTTAATTGTCAGAAACTCACATTGCTAGAGACAGTTAAATCCATATATACTGATATTAAGTTAACGGCTAACTAAAATAATGGATGAGAAAAGTAGTTGACTGGGATGGAGACGTATACTAGGTAGGTTAAAAATAACAATTAACTATAATTAATAATAATTACTAATTTAAAAACGTGCAATTACAAGGATAATACAGATTTATACAGTGTATATATATAAATGACGACGTCCACGTCAATCCTTAGTAACTTCTAGATGCAATTCCGGCCGGCATGGTCCACGTATATATGCCATAGTCACTTGAACCGCTCTTAGTTGGCACTTACACCTAATAAGGGAATATAAATAAATATTAAGTAGACAATTAATAAGATGAAGATGAATAATATTTATATATCATGCTCTTAGAATAGACTACTGGAGGATGTATGTATATATATAGATATAGACAGAAGTGGTTCTTTTTGGAGAAGTACTTACTGGTTTGATGATCATAAGGGAATATATTGCAATTAATGTTACTCCATAAGGCTAAAGCATATGGCACATCTTGTCTTATCCATACCATTTGAATCTCACTGTACAAACAAACATATATATATATATATATAAAAGAAAAGTTTGTATATTGGAATGAAGAATCCAATGCTACTTTCTACTTAAGACCTAGCTTCTTATTCAAGGTACCTATATATCTATCTATCTATTTGTATTAATTAAAATTACCATATCATACGGACCAAAAATGTACTATTATGGACAAGTATTTGTAATGAATTGCAAAGGATAAATACCAGAAAATTTTCATTGACCTAAAATGACAAGATAGATAGTTGTTTGTATTTTTCCCCTGCAATATCTTCTCTTTTGAATTATTAGATACAAGATTCTAGTGACTCTTTGATTTGAAGCTTCCTTAGAAAGTTTCAGTGGAATAAAATCCATCTGATCCAATATGTGGCTTCAATAGTACAAAATAATTAATCCAGTTGGCAACCATCACAGGCAGTTCAATTTCCATATCTTTAGGGATTTGATTTTAATGTAGCAAGAATCACTGTCTAAGATAACAAAACTACCATCACAGGAGCTGTGATCATCATTGCAACAAAGGAATTTCTCTCTTATTCTTACTCTCCTTTCTTTAACCACGCAATCCGATTTAATCCGACTATTTTTTTTTTTGAAAATTTATATTACAGATTTTTTCAGTCGAGCTAAATCTAATATTCTGCTTGCACTGGATCAAACCCATAAAGAAAAAACACTCAATAGTGGTCGTAATATAGTATTTCAATAGTTGATTCTGTGACTATTAATTTACCCACGATTCTTCTCCCATCTAAATATAATGAAAAGGGTAGATTCTGACTTCCACAAACTAAACAATGCTCCAACATTTCACACTACTTAAAGGCACCTTAGCAACTCTAAAATCTCATGCACAATTATATATATTGAATATATTATTAATCTTGTAAAATTTTATATATGGATTCGTACAAGACAGATTAGTGAAATGTTCCCACAAATTCGATGTGATTAGAGACAGAAGGCACACGTAAGGAGATGGTTATTCTATGCCATACAAACCAATAGAAAAGCAAAAGCATGAGAGTTGAATTATGCTTCATTGCTCCTCTAATTAGACCTCAAAATAAATGAATAAAGCATATATGTATGCATAGAAGATTGCTTGTGGGGTCATTTTAAAGGCACATTCAGTGGCGGCGGCTCTAGAAAATAATTTTCCAAAATCGATATATAATAAAATATTATAAAAAGAATTTAATTTCTAATTTTATGAGGGGTCAATTTTAAAAAGAAATCCATAAATATTTAAAGAAAATTTATGAAAAAAAAGAGTTAATTGACCTCTTTTCCTAACGTGCATCCGCCGCAATCAGGCACAACACGTTTTTTTTTTTTTTTTTTTTTTTGACTCTTTTCCTAACGTGCATCCGCCGCAATCAGAGCACAACACGTTTTTTTTTTTTGTTTTTTTTTGTATTATTTTTATTACAAATTTATATTACATAATAAATATTTTTTTTTTTTTTTTTTTTGTGTTGGTTATATATTTTGATGCCAACCATTATTAATTAACATAAATAAATATGCTTAATTAAATATATTTATTTATAAAGAAAATGATGGATTGAATGAAGTAGAATTTTATAATTTTGATTTCGATTCGTTAACATGATGAATAATAATATAGTACATTTATAAATTTAAAAAATTCATAATATCTACTCCTCCATCGTAAAAAAAGAGAGTATGTTTGCACATAGTCAACATAGGAATAGAAATTATTGGGTTTTTCACTCTTCAGTCTAACATTCTCAGGATTTGTTCATGTTTTTTCTAGAAAATTGCTTAGCTCAACACATATTTTTTATTCTTATTCGAGTTTGAGTTTGGTATAAATTTATTCTTTTCTTTTTTAACATATTCATCACATTCCTTAATTTTTTGAAAATTTATATTCGTGTACCAAACGTATGTAGATTTCATTTATTAATCTTAAAAAATTATTTATCTGAAATTTTTTTTCTGATTAAAGAGAGTTTCATTTTAAATGAAAATAGCTTCTCATTTAACAAAAAAAATTCAACTATTGGTGAATTTATTATAACACGGTAAACACGCTTTTATATTAATCCATTGATTACGAGTATTTATCATTATTGATCACTGCTAGTGGTTATCAACTAATATCTCAATTTATTATTTTTATGTATTTTTTATATTTAATACATAATTTTTTAAAATATAAAATTTTTATAACCTTCTTTTATCTTATAAATTATAAATTTTAATATTTCAATTAGTTTTTAATATTATAAATATTATATTAAATTACAGAAATAAAAAAACGTTGATACGGTGCGTTTTTGATTAATCAACGGCTGAACATGTGGACTGAATTTACATAAAAAAAACTTTATCGGGCAAAACGCAGATTATAGAAGAAACGGTCACCGACGACCAACTCACCAGCCAATGAGAACCGTCGATATCTATCTACACTGCGAACTGAAGAACATGTTTCCTCCCGCTAAAAACATTGCATTTAGCCTAATCAACAAGGCAAAGCAGCTGCCTCTTATCACCCACCCGCGCACGATACCATCATTCGCTGCAACTCTCTCGCCTTTCTCGGCTGCACTGCGTACCACCGTCACCATGAACAAAGACGCCGCTGATTCTCACGATATTGAGGCTATATTTCAACGAAAGCACTTGCTTAGATCCAAAATACGCAAACAGCTCAAGAACATGGATCCAATTAAGCGTTCTGAAGAAGGTCTGCCATTGCAATAAGTGTTTGTTTATTTTTCTGATTGAAAATTGCTACCGCATTTCTATAATTTCATTTGATTTTTTCTTTTTGAATTTCTAGATAATGCAATTCAGAGCACTGTAGTGGAAGCTCCATGGTTCAAAGCGAGCAAGAGTTTATGTGCCTATATAAGCTGCGGTTCTCTACGGGAAGTCGATACATCGAGAATTGTGTCCGAAGCTTTATCTAATTCAGGACATCGTAAGTTATGTTTTTTTTTCCCCTTCCGTTTTTCACTCTTGCAATGTTGCATCATCTCGTAATTTATTTCAGCATTAGCAATTAACTTCCGGGAAGATTTCTTAAACCAACCATGATTTACCGGCATATTGATACATGTAATTTGCTTGGTCTTTTGTGCCAATCTGAAGAGTGAGAGAGACTGAAAATCTGTTAATTTTTAATTCGTTGAAACTTATTACTTAATCCATATATGGTATGCTAGCATAAACGGTCATGAGAATTAATTATAAAGAACTACAAGATGGAACCTTTCATGTCAAGTTTGTTAACAGCTTGTCTACACTTTGAGCATCAATTTTGTGAGAATTGTTCTTTCTTGATCACTGTTGATAAATCATGTAAAGATCACTATGTGTTAGCTTTAGCATTCTTCAGGTTTCATGATTGATCTGTATCTATTTAGATTATATGGAGATTCTTACAGTTCAATTTCAACCCAAGTGGATGATACTCAGAGCAGGAAAAAGCTATATGTTCCCCGTGTGGAAGACAAGAATAGCAATATGAGAATGCTCAAGATATCCGGCGTTCATGATCTGATCGAAAATTCGATTAACAGTCCGGAACCTGCCTTGGTAGATTCTGAGGGAAATGAACGCGAAGATGGTATATGATTCATATTTTCTTTTAGTTTTACAATGCACAAATAATGATGATATTGAAAATACTTGGCGATTCATTTTTCATTTGGTTGGTAAAGGCCATTAGTTATCCATAGGGCATATTTGATGCAGTTATGCAAGCAAGTGAACCAGTTGACTTGGTCATCGTACCTGGTAAATTCTATTTATCATCTATCTTTGTCAAGGGTTCAGCAACACTATAACTCACTGTCTTTTCTTTCCTTCTTTCTTTCTTTCTACTAGCTTACTTTATTTTTCTTCGTCCAGGTCTTGCATTTGATAGATCTGGAGGACGTTTGGGCCGTAGTGGGGGGTGGGTTAATGCTTCTTACTTTCATTTTCACAAGTCATTATAGGTTTTGGAAATCTTTACTTTCTATATGGTGGCATTTCTCACATTTCTATGGTAAGAATGTTACTATTCTGCCTGAATCAAATAAGAGAGAAATAGTGAGGCCTCTATTTATGGGGATATTTTACAAGAATAAGAATCAGTTTACAAAGGAACATTTACCATAGGGTCATAAGAGCTTATTTCATATTTTTCTAATGATACTTAGATTTGATTGCCACGGTATAGATGTTTGGTATTGAAACGTAATCCTGTAATTTGGACACAGCAGCGTGGCTGCCTGTGTGCCAATTCCATTGCATCTCCAGTCATATTCTTTTATGTTATTAGCATATACTGGACATTCTTAAATTGACACTTAGAAAAATCCTGTAGTTACTATGATTTATTCCTGAAGAAGTACCAAGAACTTGCAAAAGAGCGGAAATGGAAACAACCCCTTCTTGGTAAGTAACTTTCGTTTGTTTTTCGCCTGTTACCCAACAGTAATAATGCATTCAGAAGGACATAAATCATCAAACTTTCTGTTGGAATATGTAATTGTTGTCTAAATGTTTGCTTCTGTTTCCGGATGCAGTTGCACTGTCATATTCCCTGCAGATCATGGAAAAAGGAGTCATACCTGTTACTCCCTATGACGTTCCAGTAGATGCTTTTGTCTCCCCTGCTGGTTTCATCCCCATTAGCCCAGCTGCCTTGGAATGTGCAACTAAATGAAGCTCTTTCTTTCTATTCCGCCGCACATATATCTGGAGGTTCTGCTTCACATTTGCTTCATATCTTTACTGGAAGCTATTTTCTTATGAGAATGAAGCATTCAGACTGATTTATAATCCCACAGGATTTTTTAATTAATTGGAAATTATAGGTCTACTCTGTGTATAACTCTCGTTGATTACTGGCTATAGCTTACAAAATAATGTATATCCAATCATATAAATACAGGCTTTATTGTCTCTTTATTCCAGTGTTCTAAAGTTTTCTTATTCTTAATCCACTGGTTAATCACCTGTCTTTTTTCTCTGAGGATTAATTCCCTCTGTCAAATTTTTTTTTATTATTTTAATTTTTTATGAAACTGTAATACTAAAATGATAAATAAATAATTGCCTTCACAGAATTTGGCAAGTGAACCTAAATAAAATCAAATATGAATAAAACGACTGTGAAAGTATCAATGAAAAATAACTTGAAGAAAAGGCTTCCCTAGCTCCGTCGTCGTCCCGACCCGTTGAAGGGATGAAATTTGAATGAGAGACTGTGGAAATTCGTTCATAATAAAATTGCATGTTTTCAAAATAAAACGATGTAAGAGTATATTGCCGTTTATTTAATGCCCTTGCTCTTTTCGACATTTTTGCTGATAGGACGTTCGACTATATGTCGTTTAGCGGATCCTTCTCGTCGTCATCAACCATGGTCCTTGCATGGCCAAGTCCAAGTGCAAAATGATCAAAGGCCCACCTCCACTATGTACGGACGGTAAAAATCACCATTATTAAACTGTGTAATAAGTAACGAGTCCCACTTTGCTTTGCTGTTAAGGACTACACTCGCTTCACCAATGGTCAGCAAAGGCAGATCTTGCATTCCGTTCTTGTCTATTAAACTACTCGCTAGTACGGAAGCAGGAATCCCCTGTTCTTTCTCCTAATGGACAACTATGGCGATAATGAAG
This sequence comes from Jatropha curcas, assembly GCF_014843425.1. The sequence goes on along the minus strand of NW_023591289.1, from coordinate 411,525 downwards.
ATTCAACTTCAATTCCTTCGTTTCGATTCCGGTGGATGTATTTTTGAGCTTCAGAGCCGAAGATACCCGTCACACCTTCACGGAGGAGCTTTACAGGGAGCTCTTAAAGCATGGAGTCCGCACTTTTCGTGACGATGAGGAGTTGCAGAGAGGAGAGGAGATCGCTCCTAGCTTACTTGACGCTATAGAGGACTCTGCGGCAGCATTGCAGTTATCTCAGAAAGATATGCGGATTCAAGGTGGTGTGAGGAGCTTGCCAGGATTCTTGAGTGCAAACGATTATTGCTTCCTCTGTTTTACCGAGTTGACCCATCCATGTAAGAAGGCAAAGTGGACCATTCGAGGAGCATTTCAGGCGACTGGAGGAGAGGTTTGAAGTAGAGAAAGTTGGTCGGTGGAGGAAGGCCATGGATAAGGCTGGTGGGATCTCTGGCTGGGATTCTCGCCATTGGTAAAAATTCTTCTTTATTTGTTTTTATTATTATTTCAAAGTAAGTTTGTCTTTTATATTTGTTTAGTTCTTAAAATAAATTTTTAAGCAAGCAAGAGGATTGGAACCGCTTTTTTCTTATTTGTATCACATTGTTTATTAGAGTCAAATGAAACAAATTAACAGCATAATTGATTATTGCTTCTCCTCGTTCTCTGCAATTGCAATTGCTTGCCTTATATGACAGTTTATTTTCAGGGAGTTGAATATGATGTTTCTTTCTGGCTATATGAAGGTTAATGGTTATAATAATTTGACCTCTGCTGTCAGGTTGGAACTCTATGTCATTTAGACTTTGTCATGTTCTTTTTGCAGGGAAAAACAAGAGTTAATTCAATCTTTAGTGAAGAAGGTCTTGACCAAATTAACTAATGCTCCGCTTGGAGTAGCTAAATACCCTGTTGGACTTGATTCTCATATTCAAGAATCGCTGAGGATGCTGGATGTTAAGGCCAATGGTGTTAAAGTTTTGGGAATTTGTGGAATGGGTGGAGCTGGTAAAACCACCATTGTAAAGGCACTCTATAACAAACTTATTGTCAATTTCAAACGCCGTAGCTTCATTTCAGATGTCAGAGAAAACTTGAAACAAAAGGATGGTTTAGCACTTCTTCAAAACAGGATTATTAATGATCTTTCGCTTGGTGCAGCACCACAAGCTAGGGGAAGCATTTTAGCATTGAGAGAGGTGCTTCACGAAGAACCGGTTCTGATAGTTCTGGATGATATTGATGATACAACACAAATTGATGCCTTAGCTGGCAAAAGACACTGGTTTTATGACGGAAGTCGAATCATTGTCACCACAAGAGATAAACAAGTCATACCTCAAAGCATTGGGGATGTCGTTTATGAGATGAATGGGTTAAATTTTCACGAGGCACTTCAGTTGTTTAGTTTTCATGCATTTGGAAGAGAGAGACCCTTATCCGAGTTTGCAGATATCTCTCTAGCAGGACAATTGCCTTTGGCTTTGGAAGTTTTTGGTTCTTTTTTCTTTGACAAAAGGTCAATAAAGCTATGGAATGATGCATTGGGAAAGCTGAAACAAATTCCTCAAGGTCAAGTACAATATGTGTTAGAGATAAGTTTTAATGATCTAGACGACCAACAGAAGTGTGTATTCCTTGATATTGCATGTCTTTTTGTTAGTATGAGGATGAAGAAAGAAGATATGGTTTACATATTGAGAGGCCATGGATTTAGTGCTGAGACATTGATCAGAGAACTTGTAGTCAAATCTCTGATCAAAACTGTAGATGATGATATCATTTGGATACATGATCAACTCAGGGACATGGGCAGGCAAATTGTCAAGCGAGAAAGTTCTGATCCTGGTATGCGCACTAGGCTTTGGGATTATGTTGTTATTATCAATGTATTAAAGAATAAAAAGGTATGATTTACACTATATACTTTGGCCTTTAGCATGATGAAACTGTTATTCAACTGATATATGTTCTCTTTCTTTTCTTTTTCTCCTCCTTTTTTCCCCCTCCCTTCTTTCTTTCTTTTGAGCAATTCAAATACTCAAGAAAGTTTCGTCAAATTGGACAGTGACTGTTCTCAATCATATTTTCCTCACAATCCTTTGAGTATTACGATTGGTTAGAGAAAATATGAAGGTAATTTTCTCATGATGTAACCTGTTCTTAAACTTCTTATCAGAAAAATTTTCACCAAAAACAACTCTGTTTGACAAGGCATTCCTGATTGAGATTGACCATCCTAAATCATTTAGCACTTCAAAATTACCAAAATGTTTCAGTTTAAGTTGCTACTAGTGCCTGATGTGAAGTTGACTAAATTTTTATTGTAGCATGCTTGTTGTAACCCATGAATTTTGCAGCAGTCGATATCATTTGAATTGTCACGCTTTTTATGCTTCCTTTACGCCTTATTTTCCAAATTTTTCTTATGTAACTGGCCTTAGGGAACAAGAAGTATTCAAGGTATTGATTGCTCTTGATGTTAGAAAAAATCTCAGAACTCAAGGTACACATCACACGAAAGTTAAAAGGAGGCCTATTTTTACTTCTTTAATCTGTAAACATCAATTTCATCCTGGAGTTGCAAATGACAAATATGTAACGGTCCGCACGAAGTCATTTGAAAAAATGGTTAATCTAAGGCTTCTTCAACTCAATGACGTGGAATTGGATGGTAGTTTCAAACATATGCCTGCTGAATTGAAGTTTCTACAATGGAAAAAATGCTATTTGAGAAATCTTCCTTCTGATTTTTGCATGCTTCATCTTGCTGTCCTTGATCTCCCAGAAGGCAAAATTAGAAAATTGTGGGAACAATGCAGGGGCAATTTGCATGCTAGTAACAAGGTACATCTCTATCCTTATATTTTAACTATGTATTTGAGTTAATAACAAACTCATCTATTAATAATCCACTTTGTTCTTGTAAGTTAGTGGTTTGTGGAATCATCTGGTCAATGAAGCACAGACTTCTAATTCCAAAAGTATTTTGTTTTTCTACACATGATTATTTAGTTTATGATAGAAACTGGGAAACCATGTGAAAATTGGTCATAGTGCTTCCATGGGTCAAAAGGAAGACCTTATCACTCATAGGAATGCCAGATCGAGTTACCTTCGCAAGCCACAAGGTCTCCATTACCGCGCTCGACTTATATTATCGCATATACAATAATCACTGAGCATAAGTTGCTAATCTATTTAGGCTTATAAATATCTGACTTTGATCCCTTTGAGTTTTGAAATGATAGAACAATGTCTACGAATTTCAGTTCAAATAACCACTGTTTGGCTTCTTGCAGAATTAAGGAGCTCTGTCTATGTGCATGTGTAATTTCCTTTTAGCTTTGTCTCATATACGAGGGCTTCTGATATTTTTGGTGGACAGGGAGCAGAGAAGTTGTTGTTTATAAATCTGCAAGATTGATATAATCTGGCTTATCTTTCTGGCTTATCTTTTCATCCTGCCTTGGAGAAACTGATTCTTCAGAATTGCAAGGGACTGCTTCAGATCCACAATTCAGTTTGTGACTTGAAGAACCTTATTCCTTTGAACCTGAAAGACTGTTCAAGCCTTGCTAAATTTCCAAGTGATGTCTCTGGATTAAAGCATCTTGAGATACTTAATCTCTCTGGTTACTCGAACATAAAAGAATTACCAGATATGAGAAGCATGCAATGTTTAAGGGAGCTTCTTATTGACGAGACCACAATAGTTACACTACCTGATTCCATATTCCACCCAAAAAAACTTAAAAGGTTCAGCCTACAACAGTGTCGGCTATTGAAACATGTTCCTGTACACATAGGGAAACTAAGTTCACTAGAAGAACTTTCTTTTGCTGGTTCAGGAGTGGAAGAAATACCTAATTCAGGATCACTGCCATCCCTTGGAAAACTGAATCTCATGAGGTGTAAATCGCTTAATGCACTTCCTGATTCTATCAGCAACCTTAAATCATTAATTGAACTCCTCCTTGATGGTAGTTCTATTAAAGAATTGCCAACTTCAGTTGGTTTATTATCTCGTTTGAAGAGATTGTCCTTTGGTTATTGTCAATCTCTAACCAAATTGCCCGATTCAATTGGAGGTTTAGCATCCCTGGTTGAACTGCGGTTAGAAAACACATTTCTGACAGAAATACCAGATGAGGTTGGAGCCCTGAGCATGCTTCAGAAGCTTTACATGGGAAACTGTGCATCGGTTAAATTTTAACCAGAATCAATTGGGAAGATGTGGAGCATAACTACTTTGGTCTTGAATGATGTGATGATTACAGAGTTGCCAGAGTCCATAGGAACGTCGGAAAGACTTAGCATGTTAAATTTAAATGGGTGCAAGCAACTCCAACGACTGCCGGCCTCAATTGGAAATTTAAAAAGTCTGCATTAACAGAGTTGCCAGAGTCCTAACCAGAATCAATTGGGAAGATGTGGAGCATAACTACTTTGGTCTTGAATGATGTGATGATTACAGAGTTGCCAGAGTCCATAGGAACGTCGGAAAGACTTAGCATGTTAAATTTAAATGGGTGCAAGCAACTCCAACGACTGCCGGCCTCAATTGGAAATTTAAAAAGTCTGCGGTACTTTCTGATGAAAGAAACTTCTGTCTCAGAATTGCCAGCTGAAATTGGAATGTTGTCAAGCTTATCAATATTGAAAATGGGAAAAAGTCCACACTCTCAACCACAGAACACTGCCTCTCTTTTTCCAGAGTAATTGTCAAATCTCTCCTTAATTGAAGTACTGGATGCTTGTGCCTGGAAATTCTCTGGTGAAATTCCAGATGAATTTGGGAAGATATCATCGTTGCGAGAATTGAATCTGAGCCACAATGACTTCTGTAGCCTTCCATCTAGTCTAAGAGGCCTTTCAGTTCTCGAAGATCTAAGCTTGTCTCACTGCAAACAGCTCAAGTCTCTTCCTTTGCTTCCTTCAAGTTTGCTCAATTTAAATGTTGCACATTGTACTGCACTGGAAGCTGTTTGCAATCTGGAAAACCTAGCGAGTTTACAAGATCTTGACCTAACAAATTGCAGTAAAATAATTGATATCCAAGGCCTTGAATGCTTGAAGTGTCTGAGAGTGGTTTTTCTTCTAAAGTTCTCGTCTTTCCCTCATTGCAGGTTGCTTTGAAACGCTTGTTCAATTTGAGCATTCCAGCAAGAGCACTACCTGATTGGTTTGTTCAGGAAATTCCCAGATTCTCAACCCCTAGAAACCTAGACCTCAAAGGCATAATTATAGGTATTGTTCTTTCCCTTGACCAACAATCAAGGGATGACTTTAGAGATAAGCTACCAGCTATAGTAGACATTCAAGCAAAGATCTTCAGACTTAAGGACCCAATATTTACCAAAACACTTAATTTAAGGGGAGTTCCTAACACAAATGAGGATCAACTTTACTTGTGTCGGTTTCTGGACTTCCAACCGCTGGTCTTTATGCTGAATGAAGGAGATAGAATACAGACAACTGTACGAGAGAGACCCTATTTTAATGGTAGCGAGAGAGACCCTAATTCCAACCGCTGGTCTTTATGCTGAATGAAGGAGATAGAATACAGACAACTGTACGAGAGAGACCCTATTTTAATGGGGTTAGATTGAAGAAGTATGGAATATATTTGATTTTTGAAAATGATGATGAAGATGAAGAGTTACTAGATGAATCTCAGCGGTCTGTATCATGGAAACTGGCCAAATTTATTGGATCCTTGGAATGAATATTAGAATTTATAACTCTTTTAACTTTTTTCTATTTCATAGCTTATCGATCTGTGGCTTGATAAAATGATACTTTTAATCTGCTCAAAGCGTTTTGTAATAAAATGTGGAGATTTATCTGTCCGTTTACTTTTTTTTTTACTATTGGAATTAAGCATATGAGTTAGTTAATTCTAGTTTTACGGTTTTATGTGTTTTTTTTTTTTTTGTCAGAAGTCTGCCATAAAAAAGAAACTTCCACAATTTTCTTTTGCAAATATTTTAATAAATTGAGATTGAATTGAATTTTCGTAGAAAGAAGGTAAGAAAATTACATAATGAATTATCAAATTAATTTTTGAAAATATTTTTTATCGACTAAACAGTAATTCAGCCAAAACAGAATCTTGTGACTTGAGTATAAACAAACAAAAGTAAAGTCGAAGTCAAGAACTCTTGCCACTGTTTGTGCAACTCGCAGCGATCCAAGAATGCATGATAACGACGTTCCTTCGACGTATCCCGCGGCTCCGAGATTCAATTGCGACGTGTTCTTGAGTTTCAACGGCAAGGACACGAGCCGCAGCTTAATCAAGCATCTATGCGATTCATTAACGGAGCACGGCGTCCGGTTCGTCCTGGAAGACATCGGGATTAGTGACGGAGGCGAGATCGATTTAAGTTTGAGAGAGGCCATTGAAGACTCGGCCGCTTCAATCGTAATTATTTCTCCAAGTTATGCTAATTCTTGTTGCCGCCTTGAGGCTCTTTCTAGAATCTGCGAGTTGCGGAGACGGGTGCTACCTGTATTTCACCGAGTGAACCCTTCTCATGTTAGAAGGCAAGAAGGTCCTTTTGAAGATGATTTCAGGAATTATTTGGAGAGGTTTGGAGAGGATAAGGTTTCGAAATGGAGAAGAGCGATGAAGAAAGTTGGTGGCCTTTCAGGCTTCGTTATTGACAATAGCAGGTTTTTCTTTTCCTTTTATTTTTTTATTTAAAAAAATATTTCTTTATTCATTTTATGTTAGTTCAGTTGTCAGAAAGAGGTAAAGCTTAATAATTTTGGATATAGAAATTTCTTAACCATGATCCTTAAGAAATATTAATTAACAGGTGGCGGCAGTATCTTGAAGAATGGCATTTTGCAATTGTCTAAAAGCTTTTTGTTTTGTGGCTGGATAAATTAATACTTAGTTGGGGAATTTTAAATTGAAGTGGAAGTTTCATTCCCATGTGACTGCTCTAAGGTTTTTATAATAAGATGTCGAGATTAGTCTCTATCTTGATTTTTCAGGACTGCTCTAAATGGTTTTATATTATTAGATGTCGGAGATTAGTACAATACTATCTTTGAATTTAATATAAATACACCGCACACATATAAAAAAAGAAATCACTTGATGTAAGTTAATTGTTTAGTATTTTGTAGGTGATATCAACCCGTTTTTTTTTTTTTTTTTTTTTTAATTTATTATGTTTTTGTTATATCATATCAAGTTGGAAGTATGGATTGTACTTGTTAGGGAGGCTACCATTGAAATCAAAGTTAACTCGAGTCATTATTTACTAGAGCTCAATGCAAAACAACAAGTACAAAGCCTCAGGATCTTCTTCTAATGTAAATTCATGGTTCTGTATTTGTTTTCAATATGGCAATCATGCTCCAGTCCACAAATCTCACTTGATTCTAGCTTTCTGATCAATGATTGTTCTTTGACCTATAAATACAATGAAAATAATCTAATCTCTAGAAGATTAATGTCGAATATCTTTTTCTGATTAATCATAAAATCATCATAATTATTAAATAGTATAATATAATAGATAGATATCAATATAATATAAAATTATAAATAATATATATAGACAGCAAAGAGATATTATGAAATCATATAGAAGTTACATACAGATAAGGGATTTTGACGGAAATTAGAAAGAAAAACAAAGTACGAGGGCAAATAGGCTGCAACTATATTTAACGTTTGCAAGTTGAAATTAATGCTATAAACATGCTTCGATTAGGCAGAATGACGCTGACATGAGAAAGTATAATGATATAAAAATCTAATCAAAAAATCAAAAAGTTCTGAGAAAATATCAAATCAGGATCAGGGATCGGATTGCGGGTATAACACAAATACCTACACAAAGTTCTACTAACAATATAAGAACTATAAACTTCAGTCATTAATCTAGAAATAACCGGCAATGAATAATTACTCATTAATATAACGATTAGCAGAAGTAATTCTCTGAAACGAACCACAGATTGCGCTATAGACACAAATCACTTACAAAAAAAAAAAATACAATTACATGAATATTAATAATAATACACAATAGAAAGATAGAGAATATAAACTAGCAGGAAAATGAATTGGCTCTCTGGATAATCCTGAACAAAAATCAAACAAGAAATGGAACTTCATAGAAGAAAGCAGAAGTTGCATAAATGAGTAAATATAAAATTTAAGATTTACGTTGAATAGAAGAGATAAGAAAACTCAATCGACAACTTGCAAGGAAATAAAGATATGGTATCGGAAGTGGAAAGAATCGAAATTATAATTACAGCAAAAAGAAGAAATCAAAAGAAAGTTTTTTTAAGGAAAATTAGGAATCATATCCATTGTTAGAAATAGAAAAAAAAAAGATATATTATGGAGATAATAAAAGCTGACTGGACTTCTGCAAAAAATAGCACTATAGCAATTTGGTTGAATATCTTGTTGATGAGTTTTATGAGGTTAAAGTGCTGGATTCTGCAAATGCCTTGCAACTTTTTAGTTATCATTCGCTAAGAAGAGAAAAACCTATTGATGGCTATGAAGATCTGTCTAAGCAAATTGTCTCTCTCACTGGAGGACTACCTTTGGCTTTGGAAGTGTTTGGTTCTTATTTGTTCCATATGAGGAGGATAGAAGAATGGGAAAATGCCCTGAAAAAGTTGCAACATATTCGACCATATAACCTTCAAGATGTACTCAGGATAAGTTTCGATGGTCTAGATGAAGAAGAAAAGCACGTATTCCTTGACATTGCATGTTTTTTTGTTAACATTGGAATGAAGAGAGAAGAAGCAGTTGACATATTAAAGGGTTGTGGTTTTAATGCTGAAGCAGCAATAACTGTTCTAACAGCAAAATCTCTCATTAAGGATACTGAAGATTATTCATTGTGGATGCATGACCAACTTAGAGACATGCATGGACGGCAAATGTTTCAAACTTGAACTTTAGATCCTGGTATGCGTAGTAGACTTCTGGGATCACAATGAAATCATGACAGTACTGAAAGCCAGACAGAAGGTTGCAAATCATCATAGATTAACTTGTGAAAAATGTTACCTATTATCTTTTTCTTTTTATTTTTTCTCGACTTTTAAATCCCCATGAAGGATTGTTTTTAGAACCAAAAGAATATTTATATTTTGCCATTTCTTTGAGTTGTGCACATGCTTTTGTGTTTTCTATGTAACACTCGAGTAAAAGTTGCTACCACATTCACATAAACTTTACCTCTTTCATGAATGAAGGCAGCAAGGAAAAGTTGGAGGAGAATTGAAACAAGCTACTCAAAATGCTTAAAAGCTAATAGGCGTATGTTTTGATGGTTCTTCAGCATAGTATAGCATAATCTGGATTGGAAGGTTAAACAAGAATGTGCCATGTACCATTAATGATGAATCAATGTTGTGTGTTTTTAAACTGGGCATGCTTCTTCTATGTATTTTGAAGCAAAATGCGAGGGTCTGATAACATAACCTTTAGTTGAAGTTCTTATTCCCTTGGCCAATTCTGCTTAAATATTAAATTGGAAAAAAGCTAATTTTATTTATTTTTACATGTTTTCCTCGCTTAATTTATCAATATTTTTCCTGCAATGACTATTCAGGGAACGAAATATGTACAAGGGAATTATCCGTGACTTCAGTAAAGAAGAAAACAGTGGAGGATCTTAGTGCATAATGCAACATTTCCGTAATAACTTTCCTAAACAACACCAAAATCTTGATTCTGCGCTCTGTTATGGTGAAAAGAAGAAATATGCAAAGAGAATCTTTGTGTCTTCTTACATGGAGAGAGACAAAAAGACAAGAAGTTCAAAACCAAAACTCAGTACTGAATTCTTCGAATCAATGGTTAATCTGAGACTGCTTCAAATCAATCGTGCAACATTGGAAGGGAAGTTTAAATGTATCCCTGCAGAGCTGAAGTGGCTTCAATGGAGAGGATGTCCTTTGAAATATCTCCCTTATGATTATTGCCCCCGTAAACTTACTGTTCTCGATCTCTCAGAGAGTGGAATTGAACGAGTATGGGTTTGGGGTAGCAACAAGGTATGCTTTACCAGCCTGGTTCATCATAAGAGTGTACGAATAAAGTGTTTGCTAACAAGATGCGTGGTTTCTGCCATGACTAAGTGGGCATTTCTTGAAACGTCACTTTTCTATTTTTCTGATAATTGCATTTAATTGATAACATTTAAAAATTTTGTCCTTACTGTGAAACTTTTTGTAAAGTTTCAACCCTTGATGGTGCTTTTTTATCCTTTTTTTTGAACATATGATTGCTTCTTTTTCAAGTTAGAAGAAATTTTTGTTTTCAGGTGGCTGAGAACTTGGTGGTGATGAATCTTCAGGGTTGCTACAGTCTAGTGGCTGTTTCTGATTTATCTGGGTGTAAATCCTTGGAAAAGCTGAATCTTGAGCATTGCGGTCAGTTGACTAAGATTGACAAATCAGTGGGGAAGTTGAAGACATTGCTTCACTTGAATTTGAGAGGATGCTCAAATATTGTTGAATTTCCAAGTGATTTCTCTGGTCTGAAACAACTGAAGACCCTCATTCTCTCTGACTGTGCAAAATTGAAAGAATTGCCATATGACATAGGCAGCATGAACTCCTTAAAACAGCTTCTTGCTGATGGAACTGCTATATCAAAGCTTCCTGAATCTATTTATCAGCTTACAAAACTTGAGAAGCTTAATCTGAATGGTTGTCAGTTTATAAAACAGTTGCCAAAATGCTTAGGCAACCTGAATTCTCTGAAAGACCTCTCTCTCAATCAATCTGCATTGGAAGAACTACCAGATTCCATCAGATCTTTGTTGAATCTTGAGAAACTAAGTTTGATGTGGTGTAAATCACTTACCAGAATTCCTGAGTCTATTAGCAATCTCCAGTCACTAACAAAACTCCTAATTGACAATAGTGGAATCAAAGAATTACATACTTCAATTGGTTCGCTGTGTTATTTGAAAGTCCTATCAGCTGGAGGGTGTAGTTCACTGACCAACTTGCCTGATTCAATTGAAGGGCTAGCTTCTATTAGCGAACTTCAGTTAGATAGTACATCAATAACGGGTCTGCCACATCAGATTGGTACTTTGAAAATGATTGAGAACCTTTCCATGAGAAAGTGTATGTCTCTTAGGTATTTACCAGAAGCAATTGGGAACATGTTGAGTCTTACTGCTTTAAACTTGTTTGGTGCTAATATAGTTGAGTTGCCTGAATCTTTTGGGATGTTGGAGAATCTTATAAGGTTGAAATTAGATGAGTGTAAAGAGCTCCAGAAACTGCCTGCCTCAATAGGAAACTTAAAGTCTTTGCGTAGTTTGTTCATGCAGAAAACTGCTGTGACAGAACTACCTGAAAATTTTGGGATGGAAAGACTTAGCATGTTAAATTTAAATGGGTGCAAGCAACTCCAACGACTGCCGGCCTCAATTGGAAATTTAAAAAGTCTGCAGTGCTTTCTGATGAAAGAAACTTCTGTCTCAGAATTGCCAGATGAAATTGGAATGTTGTCAAGCTTATCAATATTGAAAATGGGAAAAAGTCCACACTCTCAACCACTGAACACCGCCTCTCTTTTTCCAGAGTCATTGTCAAATCTCTCCTTAATTGAAGTACTGGATGCTTGTGCCTGGAAATTCTCTGGTGAAATTCCAGATGAATTTGGGAAGATATCATCGTTGCGAGAATTGAATCTGAGCCACAATGACTTCTGTAGTCTTCCATCTAGTCTAAGAGGCCTTTCAGTTCTCGAAGATCTAAGCTTGTCTCACTGCAAACAGCTCAAGTCTCTTCCTTTGCTTCCTTCAAGTGTGCTCAAGTTAAATGTTGCATATTGTACTGCACTGGAAGGTGTTTGCAATCTGGAAAACTTAGTGAGTTTACAAGATCTTGACCTAACAAATTGCAGTAGAATAATTGATATCCAAGGCCTTGAATGCTTGAAGTGTCTGAGGAGGTTATACTTGACTGGCTGCATTGCATGTTCTCCGGCAATCAAGCGAAGACTTGCTAAGGTTCTCTCTCTCTCTCTCTCCACATAGACACACGATGCACATGAATGCCATTTTACTTCTCTCGATGTAGTCTGTTTGGCATGTTGTTTAGACTATTGCTGAAAAAAAACAAACATTCCAAAACTGTTGATTAAACGTCATTAAAATTTCCCTTTAAGGTAAACTTTTTATGTGTTCCTGTCATAAAAATTTTGAAACAACTCAACATTGCTTCAAATGTTTTTTCCAACATAAAAATTCTACCTCAATGTCAAAAACGCTCTGTATATGGATAGAAACAGCTCCATTAGTCAACTATGAGAGTGATTCTTTTTCTTAAGTTCTCGTCTTTCCCTCATTGCAGGTTGCTTTGAAACGCTTGTTCAATTTGAGCATTCCAGGAAGAGCACTTCCTGATTGGTTTGTTCAGGAAATTCCCAGATTCTCAACGCCTAGAAACCTAGACCTCAAAGGCATAATTATAGGTATTGTTCTTTCCCTTGACCAACAATCAAGGGATGACTTTAGAGATAAGCTACCAGCTATAGTAGACATTCAAGCAAAGATCTTCAGACTTAAGGACCCAATATTTACCAAAACACTTAATTTAAGGGGAGTTCCTAACACAAATGAGGATCAACTTTACTTGTGTCGGTTTCTGGAGTTCCAACCGCTGGTCTTTATGCTGAATGAAGGTGCCAACCGCTGGTCTTTATGCTGAATGAAGGTGATAGAATACAGATAACTGTACGAGAGAGACCCTATTTTAATGGGGTTAGATTGAAGAAGTATGGAATATATTTGATTTTTGAAAATGATGATGATGATGATGATGATGAAGAGTTACTAGATGAATCTCAGCGGTCTGTATCATGGAAACTGGCCAAATTTATTGGATCCTTGGAATGAATATTAGAATTTATAACTCTTTAACTTTTTTCTATTTCATAGCTTATTGATCTGTGGCTTGATAAAATGATACTTTTAATCTGCTCAAAGCGTTTTTTAATAAAATGTGGAGATTTATATGTCCGTTTACCTTTTTTATACTATTGGAATTAAGCATATGAGTTCGTTAATTCTAGTTTTATGGTTTTACGTTTTTTATTTTTTTTCAGAAGTCTGCCGTAAAAAAGAAACTTCCACAATTTTCTTTTTGCAAATATTTTAATAAATTGAGATTGAATTGAATTTTCGTGGAAAGAAGGTAAGAAAATTACATAATGAATTATCAAATTAATTTTTGAAAATATTTTTTATCGCCTAAACAGTAATGCAGCCAAAACAGGATCTTGTGACTTGAGTATAAACAAACAAAAGTCTTGTGACTTGAGTATAAACAAACAAAAGCAAAGTCGAAGTCAAGAACTCTTGCCACTGTTTGTGCAACTCGCAGCGATCCAAGAATGCATGATAACGACGATCCTTCGACGTATCCCGCCGCTCCGAGATTCAATTGCGACGTGTTCTTGAGTTTCAACGGCAAGGACACGAGCCGCAGCTTAATCAAGCATCTATGCGATTCATTAACGGAGCACGGCGTCCGGTTCGTCCAGGAAGACATCGGGATTAGTGAGGAAGACGAGATCGATTTAAGTTTGATAGAGGCCATTGAAGACTCGGCCGCTTCAATCGTAATTATTTCTCCAAGTTATGCTAATTCTTGTTGCCGCCTTGAGGCTCTTTCTAGAATTTGCGAGTTGCGGAGACGGGTGCTACCTGTATTTCACCAAGTGAACCCTTCTCATGTTAGAAGGCAAGAAGGTCCTTTTAAAGATGATTTCAGGAATTATTTGGAGAGGTTTGGAGAGGATAAGGTTTCGAAATGGAGAAGAGCGATGAAGAAAGTTGGTGGCCTTTCAGGCTTCGTTATTGACAACAGCAGGTTTTTCTTTTCCTTTTATTTTTTTATTTAAAAAAAAATATTTCTTTATTCATTTTATGTTAGTTCAGTAGTCAGAGACAGGTAAAGCTTAATAATTTTGGATTTAGAAATTTCTTAACCATGATCCTTAAGAAATATTAATTAACAGGTGGCGGCAGTATCTTGAAGAATGGCATTTTGCAATTGTCTAAAAGCTTTTTGTTTTGTGGCTGGATATATTAATACTTAGTTGGGGAATTTTAAGTTGAAGTGGAAGTTTCATTCCCATGTGACTGCTCTAAGGTTTTTATAATAAGATGTCGAGATTAGTCTCTATCTTGATTTTTTTTCCCCATTAAAGCATCTGATGTAGTTAATTGTAGTTTTGTGGTGATATCAATATCAACCCTTTTTTTTTTTTTTTTTTTTTTTTTTTTTTTTCCCCCCATTAAAAGCATCTGAAAATGTAAGTTTAATTCGTTAGTTTTGTGCCGGCGGATACGACGCCGCCGCCTTGGTGAATAAGTGGCAGGCATGAGTCAAAACCCCATCTTTCATATTCTTCTATCTCTCTTTCGGCTCTTTTTTTGTTCTTGGGTCGGGTAATGTTTCAATTAATCACAGTTATGAGACATTGTTTGGGTGGTTTCACTTCTATTGTAGGGCTTAGAGCCATTTTCGAGATACAAGTAACTCACCGGTCTATTTTTAACTGATATGGCACAAAATTCCAAAAGAAATGCCCAAAGTAAAAAGCTAAATAGTCTTCCTTCTATAATTCCCTGGCTCCTTGTGCTTTAGTGCTTAATGGCCTCTGACAAAGGTTTCCAAAACTAGAGCCAGACATAACTTCCTCCATCTTAATTGGTCTTATTACTCCTAGCTCCATTCAGCCTTTCATAATTCCTAGCTTTTTGAGTCATTCACTTTGATGCTAGATTCGGTTTCACCTAGTACATACATAGGGGACTGAAAAAATTTATCTACCTCCCTTCCAATCTTAAAGAAAAGATGTTGTCCGCTACTTCTTGCCCTTTCCTGAATTTCGATAATTCCTGATCTAATAGCTTGTAGTGAGTGTCATATTAATATGTGTGTATGCACCCTATCTCTCGATCTATTCCTATTTTCTGATCTGCAACTCAGACTATATATGTAAAAGCAATTAACCAGACATTATAGGATTTCAGCACCAGTTAAGTTACCAGAGTTCTAGTCGCTGGGCCTTTTTGAACCCCGGGGAATTGTTAGGGATAAATGGACCAACCAATTAGGACTTGGGGGAAATAGGCGGCTGGCCAAGATTATAATACCAGTATGACCTAAGTGAATTACTCATTTTTGCCCCCGGGACCCAATGCTGAAATAATCAAAGCATTGAATAGGGAAGTAAATAATATGTTCATACAAATGAGTTCTAATAATTCGCCCTTAAATTCCTATTTGGCAATCGGGAATTAAGTCCTAGCGCCGCTATTTCTCATCAAGAGGTCGGAATAATTTGAAGAGATCGACCAACCAAGTAATAATATCGGGCTGGCGGAAAATGGTTTTGGATTAAGATGTCACGGAAACGAACTCTTGTACATCCTGCACCAATGGTAAGGCTTCCCTTTCCCTCTACCCGAAAAAAGCACCTCAACCCAAAAAGTCATTTGAATCTTTAACCTCTCTTGTCCTGTTCATTGTCTTTTTCAAAGGATCGTGCTAAAAGCAGTAATCCAAGAGTTACGATGGCGAAGATACTCCTGCAGCTTTTTGATAGAGGGCTTCGAACAGTTCACCTTACAAATCATCTAAAATGACCTCAAATTTCGTCTCTCGCTTGAACGCCTTTCCTCTGCCACAATCTAGTTATTGCCCAGAGGTAGACTTACTCTCGGCATGTTAGCCTTGCGGCAAATTATGGACAATTTAATTTGTCCGGTATGGCTGTGAGCTTATCTTAAACATGCAAGGTCAAACTCTAGCGATAATTGAGCTCCTCTAATTAGTAGAAAGCGAAAAGCTTTGCTTCAATCGGAAGGTCATTAGATGATGCTGAAGAGGTAAGCCACTCCAATGCACTTTTGCCAGGAAATAAAGATTGGTCGGAGATGGAAGTCGAATTATTATTACAGCCCAAGAAAATTAAAAGGAAAGTTTTGGTTGAAGTATTTGTGATGAGTTTACGAGGTTGAA